>JAVJGJ010000036.1:4483514-4538622 GCA_035590215.1 Microhierax caerulescens | reverse complement strand
CAGGGAGGCGCACCGGCGGGCTGAGGGGGGACGCACCGGGCTGAGGGGAGGGGGACACGCACCGGGCTGAGGAGACGGGGAGGAGCGCCAGCGGGCTGAGGGGGGACGCACCGGGCTGGGCTGAGGGGACGGGGAGGCGCACCGGCGGGCTGAGGGGAGCGGGACACGTACCGGGCTGAGGGGATCTGCCAGGCTGTGGGGATGGGGGGCGCACCGGTGGGCTGAGGGGACCCTCCGGGCTGAGGGGACGGGGGCCACCGGCCCCAGCCTCCCCTCAGCTTCCCCCGTAAGGGCCGCCGGCCCCGCACCTCGCCCCTCCGCCGGCCCGAGGGGCCCCGCCGCTCAGCCGGGCAGGGTCGGGCTCTGGTTTCCCTCAGCACAGCCCCTGACCTCGCCTCAGCCGCTGTTACCAGGCCGGACCCGGGCCTGCGGTTCCTCGTTTTCCTCTAGGAAAACACGCGGGCGCAAAACCGGGCTCGGGACAGGTATGCTCGAGTTTATCCAGGGCTTTCTCATTCCTTGCACAGCGCTACACTGCACCGTTATGCCCCAACGCCACAGTGGGGGCCACAGCCCCCTTCTCACAGTTTAGGGGCACGTCTGCAGGCCCCCCACCGCTCACCGCTGCACAGCCTCACGCCCACCGTGCTAACAGGCTGCCCCAGCGTGCCCAAAAGGAAGGGACAGAGGCTGAGCATGCCTGAACGCTCCGATGGAAGCACGTCCACACTGGACAGAGGCTGGGCCATGTGCACATGAGCCCGTCTGTCCCCACACTCTGCACGGAGACTGTCCATTCTGTCAATCTAATTACAGTGCTAAAGAAATTACACCACCACCACCCCCCGGGTGGCTGCTAACCAGCACGGTTCGTGGCCACATCGATCAGATCACTGGAAACAAACTCAATTAAAAATTCTCTAGGAGTTCTGCTCTTTAGAAACAAAGCAAAATGACACAGATCATTTTAGCATCCTAGTTCACAGCCCAGCTCCAAAAATCACCTGTATCAGCAGCACAGCACACCCCGGAGCAGAAAGCAGAACACACCAGAACTCGAGCGTGCCACCAGCCGTGGCATCTCGCCCCAGCCGTGCCCACGCCAGCACCCAGCGGCGGGGACACAAGGGGGTCACAGGGCTCAGGAAACCTCAGCCAAGCCCTCCAGCCTTCTAGGGCCAGTGGTGATGCTGTGTTTAACCAGCAAGCTCTGTTTAACCCCAAGCTCCTCAGTTCACACGAGGCTGTGCTGCAGTTTATCAATCTCAGTAATTGCTGTCACACACTTTAACATGCAGGCTCACTAGATAAGTTGGACAACCTCAGGGTCAGAAGGATTAAAGAGGAATCTGCGTCTATTTATGCAGACACCTTGATGATTAGGAGGGTAAAACTGATTTCTTTTGGTGTTCACAGTTTCTCCTCAAGGAAATGTGTTATTTTCAAAATTGTTTACTGACTCATCTCTCCAAATAATGCTTCTTCTCCAGCTTGGTATTTATTACTGAAATTGTTTTGCTTGGACAATGGTCATATTATCACATTACTTTTTTCTTTAGCAGCCAAGCATGACTCCTCAATTTGGTTCTATATGTCCAATTCCGAACACAAAACCTTCTTCCTGATACCAACTCCCTGTTCCAGGAGTGTTCTTCCTACCAAACCCATTGGCAAAACTTGGTAAAATCCCAACACAAACAGGTAATGAGTACAGCAGAAGCAATGCTATCCAAAATGTATGCACAAAATGCACATAAGACAATTCAAAAGAGCAAAACAGCACACAGGACTGCAGAGTAGTAAGCTACCCAAAACCGCCAGGATGTGTTGGGTCCCCACATCGGGTTGGTTCGGTTTTTTGCTTTTTAATGTAGGCTGGGCTCGCACAGGCAGAATCCTACACAGCTGATAAACCGCGCTGTGACAGACTGTTGCGGTTTGCAACTTTGCCAGCGCCGAGTTTCAAATCAGGGCCAGAGATCGCACAATCCTCTTTTTGCTAATCAGAGCAGGAACACAAGAGCTGCATCACCCATGATGCAGAGCTCCCTCAACAGCAGATTTGGGTATTACCTTTAAAAATTATTGCTCTGATAATCTATAGTGCTCAAGGAGATACTTTACTAAGCGGCGTACAACGGCACACAACGGCACACCTTTCCCCCACCTGCACTTTGTTTTCTGTAAAGAAAAATACTTAATGCTTGTCACAAAGCACCTTTCTTTCAGGAATGAAACCTGAGCGAGCAGGGATGTGGTTCTTCTGCACCTGGAAACAAGAAGCCCATGTTGGCACAGCACTGCATCACGGCTGAAGAGCTTGCTCATGTCACCACACGGAGGTAAGGCCTCTGGCTCTGGAGCTTACAGGCTCTGCCCTAGGCAGGGGATCTTTGCCCTCCACTGTACCGAACAGTGCTGGGATGTCCTCTTGCTTTTTCTGAATATTTGATTGAAAATAAAATCATCTTCACATGTGCGTCTCATTTTCTGTTCCTAATTTCTTTTGCCAGACAATTTTAAGGAACAAAAGCAAGCAAAAGAGATGCATTCTCTGCTATTTATATGTTCATCAGCTTGCAGTGGAGCAGAAGAGGTAGATGATGAATGTTTATCTTTTAAGCACAGCTAACAAGCCCAAGCATTTGAAATCATAGACAAAAAGGCTCCATCCACACGCCTGTCACGGATTCAGTCCTTAAAGCATTCTGAACTTTATACTGCCCTCCAAAAGTTATTTCAGGTAGAAGTATTGGGAAGGCAGAGTAACCTAAAAAATTAGTATACCCTGTAGCTTCTCCCACTTTCTGGTTTTGCAAATTTAACCACTGAAGGAAGCTTCAAGCCATTATTAGAACTCAGGTAGCCAGTATTTTTCAATGCTGCTTCTTACTCAGCTAGATGTATCCTGCAATCAAATGCTCTCAAAACACAAAAAACCCCGCCCCGAATAAACAAAACCCCCCTTTTTTAAAAAAGGGTTTGGGGAAGAAACTAAGATTATTGAAGAAAGCAGACTGGGCGATTGGAAAAACCCCAACAGAACAGCACACCATGCAATAGACTGCCATGGTATAACCTCAAAATTATTTAATTTGATTCACAGAGCTCACAGAAACCAGGTTTGACATAGAGGTATCTCATGTCACACAGTACCTGGACAATCATGTGTTGACCTGCTCTTTTGGTGGACGTAGCCATGGTCTGTCAAGGCTGTCCAGGTTTGCAAGAAAAATCTTCCAAATACTCCATTTACAAAGGTAAAAAACCAGTGAGGAATGTTATAATACATAGCCAAGTGGGTAGCAGAGGGCTTTCGCTTGCCTTTCCTTTAGCAAAAGCAAGTTCCCATGAGAACAAGTCAAAGAATTTGATGCAAGCTTCCCACCGCAGTTACAGGATTAAACGCCGAAGAAGAATGAGCGCGGCACTGACACAAGCTCTTAAATGAAATCTGGCAGATGAAACTTCAGATCAGCAAAGGCTTCTGAATTAATCACAGACACAGGCTGATTCATGAGCTAGCAAAGCAAGTCCTAAAGGCCAGAGTAATGTTGCGATCTGCAGTTTGCAGCAGCTAAATTCACAATACCTGGGGGAGGGGCAGAAAAGGAGGGAGGACAGAGAGGGATGGAGAGGCAGAGAGGGGCAGAGGAGTTGTCACTTGTGGGGGATTTCTGGTGGAAAATGGGAAGGTCTTGCCCAAGATGTCTTTCTACGTGTTAACTCAAGGATCCTCCCAAACACGCACCATAGCTGTGCCCAAACCAAGACCTCCTGAGAAAGCCAATCCCTACAGATCTGCCAGCATATATTCTCCACTTTTTACATTAATTTATAGCTTCACACAGACACTTTCTTGCAGATGTAGCAACAGCACTGATCCCTATGGGCATCGGAGCGATGGCCAGATGGAGTGAGAACCCAAGCACCCTCCTCCACATACAGAGAGATGCTGGTGGAGCTGCTCAGCCTTTGCGAACTGAACAGGGCCAGGCTTTAATTGGAGATCTGAGATAGGCACTGGAATGACCCTTGATAAACCCATATGCCTATGCAAGACAAGATCAGAGCTGTGTGCTATCAGCTAAAGTTAAAGCTGCCTGAAAATATTTCTAAACCACAACTCAGCTCCCACACTAATTTACAGAATTATTCAGGAGAAAAGAAGAGGAAAAGCCAAGCAGAACAAACTACCTTTTCCCCATGATTTCAAAGCTCTTCACATAACGGCAGTTTTGCTCAAGCCAGCTATTATTAGAGTTAAGTCCCATTTTTTGACAGAGCTTGTGAGAAAGGAAAAAATATCTAGCTTAAAAATAATACACATACACCCCCCCCAACCTGAATAGGTGGAGAGCAGGCAGAGTGAGAAAGAAGCACAGAACATGTGAAAAGAAAGCTGGTGTTATTAATAGTGCATTGGTGCCTCCAACACCCCTGCCCTCAGCCAAGTTTTACCATTTTACTTCACAAGCCTATTTTGGTGGATTCCACCTCCCCAAAAAGGTTAAGCATGCCAGCCCCAAACGCCATCCGTATTTCCATAACAGAGACACTAACACATCTCTTTCTTACCTACATGATACACAGATCTACGTAATTAGTTCTGAAGGGATGCATACATACTGTGCAGATATCCATACGCCATGCTTGTTCATTTTCTTTTCCAATTAAAATTCCCCAGGAAACACAGCCAAGACTTGCCAGAAAATTACCTGTCAAAATGCGGGAAGCCTGAAGCTACTGTCTATGGATTCCAATTCTTCAGAAAGCCACAGAGGCTGTGAGTGACCACACACAAGGAAGAAATTGCACCACAGGGAATAAAGAAATGAATCCGTCTCTTCCTCCTACCTGTGTTTCAGGCATTTTCCTGTGACTTCAGGAGGCTCGAGGCTGATTTCCAGTGCTGTAATTACACCCGTAGGATATGGTGATAGGTGTCCCGTAGCTGGCAGAGCCCTGCTGCTCCCCTCAGGATAACCTAGGCTGAGAGAAGGGCTCTTCTGCCAGGACAGCTCTGCCTACACCCCAACTGGGTGTTTAGGAGAGTTTTGTTGGTTTGGGGTTGTTGGGGGTCTTTTTGGACATAAGCTATGTCAGCTCTGGGTGCAATCGTTTCCATAATTAAGAGCAGACTCAGCTGTGCCAGGAAAAAACGTTAGTGCCAATCTGGGGCTGGAGACAGAGGCCCCATTCACCGATGCCCTGCACCTGGTGCTGTTGCTGACACTGTACAAAGAAGCCAAAAGGGCATCAGAGCAATCACCTTTCGCAGTCTGCACTTGTGCGAGTGACTACCCAGGCTACGAGGCAATGCCCATGTGCAATAACTTAGCCCTGTAAACGACTTGCTTGAGCACATGTGGCACTTGTTTCTTTAATTGCAGAGGTTCCCCCTTCTTGGGGGCTGGGAGGGCTTAGACTAGCAGGTGTCACAGATTAGAAAACGGTCTTCAGCTAAAAAAAGAAAAAGAAAAAAAAAAGCCCACCAAAAAACAGCAGAACCAAAGTGTACCCTTCCCTTCATCCTGGGTCACTGGGTGCCCTTCTGGTTTAATCCAGGCTTCTCTCCTGGTCTTCCCCCCAGCTATGGAATCTCCATCCCTGCCAAGCTTCCTCTGGCCCTGCTCCCCCCGGACCCTTCGGACACAGCGGTAATACCCACCTCCCTACTCCTCTACAGGGAAAACACGCTTTCAAATCTGGGCCTCTTGAAGAAAAACCTCTAACCAATTTACTCACAAATACCTGATTACCATCAAGATGTGTTTCCATAGCACCCAAGAAGTGTTACAAAAATAGCTATTTGTTCAGACTGCAAACACTGCCATCAACTACAAACATCATCTAAAACTCCATAGAGTCTGTGGGTAAGAACCAGTGCTTAAAAAATACTGCTGAAACACATGCTTGCTTCTTACTACTACTGTCAGAAAACATCTGCACTGTTAAAGGATTAAAGGATTAAGAAGGGAGAAAAAAAAAATGCATTGACTTCCTGATGCTATGTATCCTTAGGAACTTCCTTGAAATACTTAAAAAAATTCTTGCTCGTCTCTCACTTATGAGCTAACCAAGATGTATAGATTTTATTTAGGCAGACAGGAAAAGTATTTCAGATTTGCCACTGAGGGCTAAATTCAAAAGCAAATTGCATATAAAAATACGTTCTCATAGTCAAGAGGTTCGTTGCAGCATGCAGAAAAAAATACCTGACGCTATTTAACTTTGAGAACTTTTTTACTCTCCACGTAAACCCAGTACTTGCCCCACTTTGACAGAGGCCTCCCAAAACTGCTGTTCACCGGCATCTGCACCCATATGTACCTGCAACTCTCTTGCAGCTTCCTAAAATGACAATTATGGAGTAACCTCGGTAATCCTCAGGTGGCTTTTCATGCAGCTTGAAATGAAAACATCAATAACTTGCCCTCTTGCCAAAGGAGCATGCATTTAGAAGATAGTTTGCAGCTTCAGCTGCACAAACTGGACTGGAAATGCTGTGCCATAATGGCTGGCGGTGGGGAAAGTTATAGGGGCTGCTGTGCCCCATAGGGGCAGGGAGCATTGCAGCAGCAGGGCCAGGGGTCTGCCTGGTTGCTTCTCCCAAACTGCTGCTGAAAAAGCAGAACAAAACACACGGCTCGATGCTGCTTGGCTTGCTGAAGCAAAATTCAACTTTAGCCAAATTCACTCCTCCAGAGAGGGTCGAGCAGTGACTCTTTGGTACCCAGGGCAGGACAAACATCGCTGCTGTTGGGATGCTCATCGTACACACCCACGCGCACTTGCCCAGTGACCACAGGATCTATCATTTAGAGTTTCTTGTCAATATCTGTTCCTAGCACACAGGCTTCTAGGGAGCTGTTCTCTCAAACTCGTTCTTTTCCAGCAGAATCACAGATTTCATGGTGTGACTTTCATAGAAGACCAGATGAATGCTGTATATAGCAGCATTTCCACAGACCAGCCCACAGTTCTTGTCCCTTTCTATTTCTGTCAAAAAACAGGAAGGAAAAAGAGAAGGGGGAAGAAGCACTTGAAACAAAGCAGGGAGAGGAAGGAGAAAGGAAGACTCCAAGGAAATGAAAAACTAACAGGAAAATGCTGCTGCAGTTCTGATTTAAACTATAATTCTGTACACATATTTTGACTTAGAAGACTAACCACTGCAATAGCATGTCTTATAGCTGTACATAGTCCTGGGTGCTCACCGTGATAAATTCCCTTCTCTTAAAACCAGGTAATTACCGAAGCAATTCAGATTAAATAAGCACTTTATCAGAATTCACTGCACGAAAGCAAGTGATGCAACACAATTATGGAAGACAAAGTCTGGCATTCCTAACATATCCTAGATGCAAACGACCAGCAAAATGATACCACTATTTTTTTTTCTTTTTTTTTAAAGCACGCATCCAACACTTATTGTGGGAGTAAGACAGAAATTAATCCACCTTTGGTGACTTTACGTTAATGGAACAAGGTAACAAGGGAAATACAGCCAAGGTTTTCAGCAGAGGCAGTGCTTCACACATAGGCAACCACAAGAAGATTTGAAATCAGTTGAAATACAATTAGAAAAGATGCCTGCCACTTACCAAGCACTTAAAATCGCCAAATTGCATAAGCATTAGCCTCCTTAATAAGCTGGAACGTAATACCGGTGTTGTATACAGCAGGACCCAAGTGAGCTCCGACCAGCTGTATTTATTAGCATCACTTCAATATCAAATAACCATTAACCTATTCATTTTACCCAAAGAATAGATTGGCATGATCTCTGTGGAAGGTACAGTTACCCTGCAAATTCATTTCAACCTTGATACAAAAGGATGAGATGAAACAGGGACATAAGAGGACAACACGTTGTTTGAAGACTTTGCAAGAAATACAGCGTCGCCTGCCTTGCTGTAAAGCCCTGATGCAGCCTGCTGGAAAACAAAACTCACACGGCTTGCTACTCTGTCTCTCCTGAAATTCCACTTGGATTTTCTTTCAAAGCACTTAGGAGATCCACAAAACCAAAAGTCCAAATATGATTTAACAAAGGAAAAAAACATTGAAATGTCCGTTGTCAAATACCTCTCAATAACTGACAATCAAATTGTTTAAGTACATAAAATGTACCCGTGACGGACTCGGTTCCTTAGTTCCACTGGAACGCTTTAATTTTACCTAATGCTAGTTCTGAAAAGCTATAGCAACGTTGTCATGACAATGACAACACAACACAGTTGTTTTCTGCTATCACTGTGCAACTGGGTACACATTTGGGTCATTTACATTGCCATAAAACTATAGTATTTAACCACATATCTTTTCTCTTACTCAAGCAATTTCTTTCCTCCAGAACATGGTCAAATAGGGTTTGGCACACTTTGGATATATCTGAGGCAAAAATTGAAGGCCTGGGAAAAGAAGAACACTTTAAATTTAGAAAGTCAGCAGGGAGGTGTGCGGGGAATAAGCCAGTTTCTGATACACAACTAATAGCCACGTAGCCACCGATCCTGCAAAGCAGTCACCACGCAAGACCCAGTTCATGTTAAGCGGTACTCTTCAGATCTGGACTCACTGAATGAAATCACTTGCAGAAAAATCTGCCTGGGAAAGGCAGATTCTTAGCATCAGGCATCGGTTTTTCCAGCCAACTGATACCAATATATATAAAAAGTGAATAATAAACAATTTGAACTACGCCTAGTGTCTGTAACCAAACCTAGGGTGTTAGTAAATGGTTATTGGTATCACATACAGTGTTAGACTTGGTTAGGACACTGAGATACTAATTGTATGTAACGGGCTCTACCTGAGCTCAGCTGGGACTGGTTCAGAGCCTCTGTAACAAATGCAGAACCTGGCTTTACACTATCCATCTCCAAATCTGCATGTAATTCAGGTCAGGTGGGAAGAGGGCAGAGGGACAGACAGAAGGCAAGAGAAAGGAGAAAGTTAAATTAAAATATCCCCTGGAACAAACTGCAGAGACTAACAATTTAATTTGCAGAGAGAGAAATGAGAGAAACAGTGCTAGAGAAATCCCGATGTCAATGTTCTGCATTCTAAGATGTTGCTTCTCTGGCTTGTTCTAGACTCTTAACTAGCAATGGCTACGTGCAAAATCAAGTCTAAGTGAAGTGACATGCCAAACTTGCAGGGTGAATAGCAAAAAAGATGAGGTGAGATGAAACAAGCTAAGTAAACACCCAAATCCCAAGAACATTTGAACTGCTGAGGAAGAAGGTGGATGCTACTGCTACCTGAACAACTGGGCTTAAAGCTGGCTCAGGTGTGACCACAGCGTAGGCAGTCTAATTCTCAATTCCAGTGCAAACACACAGATTATGTGCATGTATCACTGTAAACAGAGTTTTCACTGTGAAGAGTTAAAAACAAATGTAGAAAACAGATCTCATTTTAGGTTGCCAAATGCTAGTGGAAGAATCAGTAATTTTACAGCTGCAACTTGCACAGTAATGGTGTTTGGTATGGTTGGGAGACTAAAGATTTAGAGCTCACTTTCAGAGGCACTCTGTCCCAGTTTCAAAAACATATTTCAGCCCTTGGCTCCCTATTTTGATCTCAGCTCGTTTCATCTGGGGGAGCTGAGGGCCAAAAAAGAACTTTAGTGTCTAAAAACTGCCTCATGAGCCTAGAAGGTAACTTCCTCCTAACACCAGCAAAGCCTGAACAGGACCTCAAGGATTCCCTACTTAAAAAATTCAGAAAGCATTTTCCTAAACTACTTATAATGTGCAACCATGATCTTTGGTACAGAGATACTATAAACAAGCTCCACCAGTGCAGACCACAGGGGAGTGCTCAGGCATGTGAGGGATGTGGCACACGATCTCTCCAGTGGTGCTCCGTGTGCCGTGACAGCCAAGTTTCTAGTCTCTGTTGCAATTACATGACTCACAAAGGGGCATGGCTGTCAAAAGAAATAAATTTCACATGAAAAACAAGCAGAACTGCTAATAAGCCTCATACCTTTGAGCAGAAATACTATAGCTGCTCTAGTGTGGAAGCCTTCCTTCTCACAAACAGCTCAAAAAGGACAGCGACTGAACGTTAACCTTTCAGGTTGCATCAAGGAACCAGAAATGTTCTTTGTTTTCATGTTAAAAAGGGGAAAAACCCCCAACTCTGCCTTTATTATCTGATGTTAACTGCTACCGATCCTTAGCAGGAATTGCATCTTTGAAGGGCTCATGGATTCAAGGAACTTGGCTATAGAAGAGGGAAAAACCTAAGAAAAATCTTCTCTCCATACCTGTACGTCCAAATGAAACTCCTTGGATCTTACAAGCATTCCCAATTTCTCTATTCGTGACAACTCTTCTGACTCCTCCCAAACTTTCTGGCAGGTTGAATTATTTATCAGTGGGTATAGCCAGTTGTAGCAATACATTTTTATCCTCGTTCTTAAAAACTCTACCCCAGTTTATATGTTCCCTGGCTTTTGTCGCTGGTTTGGATACGTGCCGTGGAAGAAGCCTCACCTCACACCCTCTCCGTGATCATACCTGAGATACAAACCCTGTCCTCCCCTTCCTCTCTGAAGTCTCTACCCTCCCGCCTGGAGAGCGTTTGATAATGCTGCCACGTGCTCAGGAACGTGAGTCTTCACACCAGAAACCAGAATTTTGCTCTCAAACCACATTCTTCTCCCGGGGGAAGTATCATGAATGGGAACCACATGCCCGTTTCCCACGTTACGAGGGGATCAGCACACAGTCTCTATGCCAACGGGCTGGAAGCGTGTACATGCATGGGGGAAAAAAAAATATGTATGCACACATATTATGTATTTTGTTACATATATCCACCTACAGTATTTGCATATCCAGTTTTAAGACTGATTTATGAAATCGAAACATCCCCGGGGTAGTCAATATGTGTCAATGTGCTGTAAAAAATGTTAAATCTATAGAAACAGCCACCAGTTTTACTGATGCTTGGTTATTGCTATGAGGTTTAGAATAGCACTAGCAGGATCCAGAAAAGACCATGGCAACACAAAGCAGGACTCTGGATAATGAAGCTGCTCCCACACAGCTTGACAGTTTTCACTTTGGGCATTGTGAGATGCTAAGCACAAACAGCGTTTTCTGATTTAAGAAAAAAAAAGGGGGGAAAAAAAGGCATCTTTACTTCTACAGATTTTCAAATTCTAAAAAACTTTCAGAGCCGTGTTTCATTCCTCTCCATCAACCATTATTAACTTCTCTCTCTTTCAAGCTGACATTTGTATTTGGTTGTCTGGCACTTAATTTCTTTCAGTTATATTTTACTGATTCAAAATGATTCGACCATCTCCAACAGAGTTTGAATCAGTTTCTTTGTTTCCCTGCTGTATTGCTTCATGTCCAAAGAGCTCTTAAAAAGGCATGTTAGACTAAAGGTTTGGTTTGGTTTCCCTGAACATCCTTCAAAGCATCAGTGCTACTGACTTGCAAGTACAGAAGAAGAAACAAAAAAAAAGAGACACAGAGAGCAAGCCAGGGATAGAAAGAGTGAAAGAATTAAAAAGGAATAAATGAAAACGTACAAGGGGGGAAGTAGCTCCAGGACGCTGGACGGGCTCCATGGGCAGGGGAGACTGGGAAGGTATAAAATTGAAAAAAAGAAAACAAACAAACAAACAAAAAGAAGTTGGTTAAAACATGCACCCATTGAAAAATGGGTTAATTTCATATAAAGCTCGGCTAGGCTACACACAGTGCAAAACAGGACCGCAGACCCAATCCTTCAAGTTGTTTGGTGTTTTATTCCCTATACACTTTGGACATTTATTAAGATCCAAGAATTCCCCACCCAGTGTGTCCCAGCTCAAAAAAAGCCCAAACATTTTGTATGTTTGAACTTTTAGCACAAGGCCCATCCCTGCTGAGCAAGGCAGCGAAGCACAGGGTTTGTTTGCATTACTTCCAATGTCTGCTAAGCATGTGTTTATGGTTAAGCCCATGTTTAAGTACTTTGTTGAGTCAGAAACAGGGCTGGAAGATGTAACATTTCTTTATATAGATGGATAATGCCAACCACTGACAAAAGAAAACAACTCCCAGATTTGTGAATTTACATTTTGCGTAATTCGGTTCCATACACATTTAGCTTTCCCCTGTTTCAAATGGTGCTAAAGCAGACAACTGTTTTATCTTATTTTTTCCTTCTATGTAAATTTCTATGTAATTTCCTTCCATCTAAAACATAAAATAATTAAAAATAAATGTCTCAGAGCTATGTTTTCCTATTGACAAAAGATTCTTCTTGAAAATCATTAGCTGCAGATAAAGCAGAGACTTCGCTCTTGCTGCCTCAGCCCCAAGAGTTAGCTTTTATTTCGGATGGAAGAGAGAAAACACAAAGTCTGGGCAATAACGTCCCCACGGATCAGCCCAGCTCAGCGCTGGGGTTTAAGCAAGTTGGCATTGTCCTGCTGAAGCCTCCAGCTGAACACCCAGCCCACGAGCCTGCATCACGGATGCAGGATTGCACAGGATGCACGGATTGCAGAGCCCTGGAGGAATATCTGCAGCACGTTCCAAAGCCAGGTGCAAGCCTCCTAAAGAAATCTGTTTGAACAGATCACATTGTTCACCTTCCATCCCAAAACCTCTGTCCGCTCCCAGCTCTGCCTGAGCTCCACAGGAGCTACGAGAACATGATTTCTCCAAGGATTGGCCCTGAGGTCTGTCACATCTGAAAGCACATTTTCTGTCTTCTACATCAAGAACTACGCTTGGTGGCCTGAGCACGTTAGTGTTTGTGCCCTGTCTGCTTCCACACGGGAAATGGATACCTGCCTTGGCTCAACAAAATGTGCATGTAATTTAGCTTTAATGAGACAGTTGCACGTTGCATGCCAAACAACGGGTTCGTTTACATAAGATTAATGAAGACTGGTACCAATTACGTACATTTTGTGTTTCCATATTGTCTTTATAAAAACGCTAATAAAGACATCGTGCACTCACCAGCCTCAAATGGCTGTTCAACCCAGGCGTCTCCAGAATGGAAGTTCTGTTTGCAACTTATTCTTCCTGATTTTTATTGTTACCAAACCACAATCTTTTTTGTCCAGGCATTAGCCACTAGCCTGTTTCAAACCAAGCATGACCTCTTAAGATTCTGTTACGACTGCAATAGCCCTAACACGATGAATGTAACTCAGTTTGCGTTTCTGCAGTTAAAATTAATTCATTCAGCACCGTACCAGAGTCTTCAGGAGGTCAGGACAGAGTCTGCTGCCTGAACCAGACCTAAATTTCTATCTTCCTGAAGTTCAGTGGATTATTTGTTGGGTGCATTGACCCAGATTAATCTGTTATTTATGTCTAATAAAAAACCTACTCATTTACAACAGCTTTTAATACCAACGTGTGCCCTTTAATGTGTCCTTAGCTGCATAATATGAGTACATTTACCTGTTAAATCTAAATTAAATGAATGGATGAGACAGGAATTTGAGAAATCCTCCGTGAAGTCAGGCAGAGCTGCTGGGGTTATTCATGCTTTTGTCCTAAGGCAGACTGAGGAACTGGTGAGAATGAGCCCTGAAGTTTTACAAACGCTCATTGTTTTGAAAAAAATGGAAGGGACACAGCACCTTCTTATCCCCCATTTCTTCATTTAAGCTCTAACTGTCCCACCGCAATTGGCATCTTTATTCTTTCTTTCCCCGCTGAAACCAGAAGTTCCCCAGCAGCGACCACATTTAGAAACCTTCAAACAAATTATCATGCCAAGGCACACCGCAGTAAAGCTTTGGTACCCAGTAAGATGCTATTTGTTAGCAAAAGACATGAAACAAATTGCATGTATGAGGTGAAGTGTGAGATGTGATTTTAAATATGGTTAAACTACAAATATCCAGAATTAGGAGAAAGAACGGACACAAACAGATAGCTGAGACATGCTGCCTGTGACTGTTAACTATGCCCAAATGATGAGTGGGGACAAAATGAACACACACACACAAATACACACAATTCCCAGAAAAGACCAGCCATGGATGGACAGAAGTGAATGACAAGAGTGAACACAGCCACAGTTTACAGGCAATTCCCAAATGTTCACTTAGAAGGAAAAAACAAAACAGCTCTTCACTTTTTTTCTCCTAAGCAGCACAATGAATATTTAAGAGATTCACTTCTCAACGAGTATCTGAAATTCAAATGCAACCTTTATCCTGTATCTCTTTAAAAATCTTTATAAATATGAGCTGATGCCAACTATTGTAGTACTGAAATTCAGCTAAATTGCCAGCAGATGGTATTAGCTATAAAATATTAGATGTCAATTAAACATAATAATTTAGGGTAAAAAGTTATCATTAGTTAGTTATCGATACCGGAAGAATTTAGGAAAAAAAGGAAAGTGCTCAATAAATCTGGGGTTTGACGAGCCCACCCTGGACCTGTACAGTGGTTTTTACATAAATAGAAACAGTTGGGATATCAGTTTGTATCCCACCTGGAAAAAAAAGCATTTTCTTATAACACTGAATGTGAAAAAAATGGAGAGATGGGCTTAGTACAATACTGAAGGGAAAATACAACCCAACGGGTCCGAGACCTCCCGAGCACCCCTTCTTCTCCTTGAATGACTTTCTCACGCAGACAAACTTTGAAAAAGCAAAATGCTAAACAATTTTGTTAAGCAATAATGAAAGGGACTTAAATTTTCAGGTGATAGTTTTTGTGCACACGCGTGCACGCACATCTATATCCATCTCTGCAAGCATACCTGCCCCCAGCAGTATTTTGGGAGATGACAGCTGTCACAGTCCAAACTTCATTGTCAAATCTATTTCAGAGGTGACTCAAAGCAAAACCAATATTCTTTCTTATTACTTTGAATTTTCAGAATTTAATAAACAGACAGTTTTCCTGTACAGTCCGTTTATTTTAGGCAGTAGCTGCAGTATCACTGGTGTAATATGTACTTCCACAGTCAAAGCAAATACTGTGTCTAAGAGCAGAGTTTGCACTTAAACCCAACTCTCCCACTCCCCGTATTTCATTTGAACTTCAGTCATTATCTGTACTGCGTCACAGACCACTGCAATATTTTATGGTTCTATTAAAATGCTGTCCCCATCGCTTTTGCAAATCAGAACCTCTAATTATAAATAATAATAAAAACACAGGGCAGGAAGTTCTTTGCTTTCCATCTGCTTTTCATTAGACTACTCAACCCAGCCAAATCTACAGACAATTAAACAACACAAGAAGTTCTATCTTGGTAAATTCCTTCATGGCAAAGAGCTTTACGCTGCAGATACAGAATGTCCTAGATGCTCTACACATCGCATTTTGATTAAAGAAAACAAAAAGTTTGCATGTCGATAAGTATGTCTTATCAAGCCCAAATCTAAAGCTCCACATTAATTCTAGATGAAATACCCTACTAAAGTTGAGTAGGGACAAAAGCTCCAAGTGGTTCCCTTTAAAAAAGTCTCTATTTCTCGGGAAAAGCCAATCTGATGTTTCAAATACAGGTAAAGGGAGACACTGAACTGACGTGCATATTTAAGCATAGGAGAAATACCCTGCGTACGTTTAAGCCATACATTAGAATGCACTAAATCACGGAATACAGGTGAGGAAAACGCAAGCTCTCCTGCATTATCCCAGCAATGCAACTCCCAGCAAGGCTCTAGAGGAACCACTTGGAAAGATCCAAGGTCACATTTCCCAGTAGTGCTACTTAAGCCACTCAGGGTGCTCCAGCAACTCATTGCTCCCCACGTGCCACCTTCCCGGACCGCGCTGACCAGGCATTCAGCTTGCCCAGCTGTGGTAACGCAGCCCAGGAAACTGAAACTCCTTCCTCCCACTTCATCTTCTCATACCTTCTGTATTTCAGATGTCAGTTTTTCCTCCCGGCAGATAAGTTCCTCGAGTCCTCCAACACCACATTCAACACGCCCTAACTATGGGAACGTCCTCCCTGACTCCTCCTAGCTCCCACCAAGTCACAACCTCCAGCAACCCAGGAAGAGTCTTCCAGACTTCTGCCTGCACCAGGCAAGTACTGTTACTTCCCAAGGCAGAAAAAAAACCCAAAACCAAACCACAAAAAAAACCCAAACCCCAAGACCTACAAAGAAACGGTATCATAAATTCTGTGTGCAAAGGAAGGGCAGGGAAGGATTACAGAAACAGCTGCCACATCCATTCTAGCAATCCCTACATCTGAAAGCTCATTAGTGGTCTTCTAGAGGAGCCTTTTTGCTTTAATTGTACGCCGAGAACAACGATCAGGGAAGGTCAAGAGGGACAGCCTCACAACTTGGCAGTATCTCTCAACTTACTAGTTTTAATACGACTTGGGCTTTTGCTATCAACTTTGTAACAAACATTTCCCAGGATTGAAAGAGGAAATCCATCCCCTAGTGTGTTGTTAAAGCCAAACAGAATCTATTAATCTATGCTGCTTCATTATCCCTCATTAAAGCATAGCAAGAAGCTACTCACTAGCAGCTCGTGACATTTAATTGCCTGAGCCATACTGAATAATAAACACTTGCTTATGATTGTATCTATCAGCCTGGCCTGTATTTGGAGTGGAAGTTGCCCCTGCCTACATGCTTTAGCTGGCAGAGGACAGAGAAGGGACTGCTCACAGCTTTTCGAGATCCAACTTCAAACAACAACAGGCAGACAGTGGGTTTATGGAATGACCACCTGCTGCAGCACTTTAAATTGCGAGTGATCTTCGTGATACTGATTCTAGCATATACATTTGCATGTTCCCAGGAATAACAAAGGCTGGAGATACCAATGGCTGAGAAAATGATTCGCCTAAACCGCCGGCTCTTTGAAGCACGCAGATGAATGCAGCGTGCAGATAACTTTGGGCGTTCGTGACTTCTTACCACTGAACCAAAATTTCCAAGCTGTAGCACAAGATCTGATAAAAATGCGGTTCCCTTAGTAAAAGTCAAACTTTTGAATCACATCTATTTGTTTTAAAGTATCAAGTCAGGAATCGTATAAGGAACGTCATTAAAATAGAGACAACAGATGAACAGAACATCAGTTAACCAGCTTTCCAACTCAGCTTGCTGGCTGCATAACATTTTAAGAAAGGTCAGCAACTTCAAACTGCGTTTCTTGACACAAAAGATACACAGATATATCTTTGTATCTAAGAATATATCAGTATTTCTTTTTTAAATCAGAAGAATTGAACAAAAGCTTCACCACCAGTACATTCTGCAGAGATCTCACTTATGCCAGCACATATAACTGAAATCACTTCCAGTGTATACTAGCAGGACAACAGAATCAGATCCAACATTTCATCTTCTATTTACTTTTCCTTTCCTCAGCCAAGCTTGGTATTAATTTCCCTGTAGTTCATACAATACAAAACTGTCCAGAAGGCAGTAGGAAGTAGATGGAATCATATATCCAGAGCAGAAGCAATCAGGATTCCAAGTTCTGTTATATCCAACTTTCTCCTTCAATCCTCAAACAGAAAGCAGCTTCCAGTACCTAATTAATCTATTCCATCTAAGTCAGCATAAACATTTTTGGGTTGCCTGTATGTTCTGCATGAAAAAAACCTAACACACAACACTGTCTGGACACCAAGAACTGTGATGCTGCATGGAATCACTAGTTGCAGATTACTGAAGTTACCTTAAAATCTTAGAAACTTAAAATCTCTCAAATCATGCAGGAGTTCAAAACATGAACATTGATATGAGCTCACAAAACACCACAGATGAAAGACATTAAACAGTGGGAACTATTCAGAGAGAGGTAACGTGTGGATGATCAACACGCAGACAGGATAACACACGATGTATAAAGGATGATCAACACAGAGTATAACACGGTACGTATAAAGGAGATATTAAACATGGAAACCCAAAGTAACAACTCCATTTTATTTCGGTGCATCATAAAAACTTCATATACTTACCTGGTTTTGGCACAGAATTGGTCACAGACTGAGGAACTTTGTCATTAATTAGTTCAACACACTCACTAGGAAAAAATCCAACCTGTAATAAAAAAAGAAAAAGACATGCACAGTATTGAATATAGTGGGTTTAGGATCTGAAATTTTAAACCAGCAACTGTTAAACATTTTCCTCAAACTCTGTTTGCCTGATGTTCCATAACATTATCCAACATAAAATGACCAGCATAAGAGAAATAATTTTTCAAAATGATGCAGCCAAAACCTCTACAAACCAAATAATTAGTCCTGTAAAGCACGGCTATAAGTCTTGTTTTCTAGGCTTGGTACACAGGATGGAGATATTCAACTCGCAGCAGAGAGGAAAGAGGACAAGTGTGCTACACACTTAAATCTCAAGTGGAACTTGAGAGAGACAGCAAGACTTCAGCTGGGTTTCCTGCAGCTGGCTGCATGTAACATGAAATTTAATGAAGAGAGCAAGATGTTTCAGCTCCTAGCATCTCGACTGTCTGTACTCAAATCTCACCAACACTTGACCTTTTTTTCACTGTCAAAATACTATATGTACAAGCACTTTTAACATTTTATTCTTTTAGAAAACTGAAATCAAACGTGGGCCAGTGTATTTCCATGTCTGTATAGTCCCATTACAGAAAAAGTGCATATTCTTGTACGGTAAGTTAGGAGAAGGCACTCTGAATGCACAAAGCACTCCATGTCCCAGCCTTACGGAGTGTGCTCGATCTGATGAGCGTGGGTAATAAGTGATACTCCTGAAGCATCCAAACTAAGTGTGTTTAAAGCTTTACCTTGCTAAAAAAGCTCAATGAGGTTTTAGTTAAATTGAATTCAATTCAACCTCAGAACTGAGAACAGATTTAATAAAATACACATAGAGTAAAACAAGTCCTACTTTTGTAAGGAAGAACAGAGTTGCTTGACTGGAAATAAACACAAGTGTTTTTAGAAGAAACAGCCTGATGTAGCAAAAAAATCTCTACAAGAGCCAGAACTCCTGGCGTGTACTCTCGTATCTGCTTCTGAACATGGACAAGCCAGTGCAACCGTTGCGCCTCAGTTTCCCGATCAGCAAAGGACAAGGGAAAACAGTGCCACATATCCGTTACTTAACACTTATTTGTGAGAGCAGCTGGCGAACGTATTGCACAAGCCCTTTCACCGCTGTGATTTACCCGTGTATCTGCTGATCAAGCTGAAACAGAAAGAATATTCCAGAAACAAACCCCAGAGGCAAGACTGTCCTTCGCAAATATTTGAAGATGCTTCCAAGGCAATGACCGACCCTGGGCTACCACACAGCATGCTATGCCAAAAATTTTGACAACCACGGAAAGCAGCTTCTCTGCTGCCAGCATCACTGACAGTGAAGGCAGCTCCAAGTGCCCAAGTCAGGGCAAGGTCTCATCACTGATGACTTTCAAATGCTAATTTGCTGCGTTGCTGCACTGACCTTTAACAAAGCATTTCTCCCCCGCATCAGAACGCTGGAGAGACTAAACCAGTGTTAGGGTTAAAGACTGAAGCATGGGGAGGATCTTAATGTTTTGCTGAAATAGGATGTGCCTGCAGAAATTCATATGCCACTCAAAAGCATCCGTATCTGGGAAGAAGTGAGATTATTCCCCTTTCACTGTTCAAGGATTCAGGCTACGATGGGACCAGACAGGAGCTTTATACTTCCAACATCCCAACCTTCTCTCCTCTTCACAGCATCTTCCTTCTTACTCCTGTCCCAGGCAAAAGTCAAACCCATGCTGAGCCTTTGGCAACTTTTATCCTTAGTCCATATTTCCAGACCTTTTTCTCTCTCATATCCTTCCTCCTCACCCAACACAGCTTCTGTATTGTGACATGTAATTCAAGCACCACCACCACCCTTCCGAGCCACCCCGTCCAGGCCAGCAGCAGGATTTCCCGTCCCATGTCAGGCATGTGATTCGGACAGCTGAAAGCATCAAGTCACTTCAGCCAGCCACAGTTTGGTCAAGTGCTGCAACAATGCATGGCCAAGAGCCAGCGGATGGGCCCCAAGCTCATCTAAACATTCGAACCGAGCCAGGACTGCTGCCAGTCATGTTAGCACATCTCTGAAATTCACTGGAGCCACAAGGCGGTCAGCACTGGGAGTCTGGCAAACAGCCCCTTCTCTATTTATTCATCTTACACAATTCCCTTTTGTCTCCAAGGGAGAAAAAAAACCCCACAAACAACTCTTTCCTACTCCATGATTTTCACCCATAAACCTCCAAGCAATTTCATAGCGTCATGCGTAGTGTGTCCAGGTAAACACTCAGGCTTTGAAACTCTTCCATATTCCATAAAGGAAACAACAGTTAATAGAAACGTCAGAGAACTTCTTCCCACACCCCCAAAATCCAGCCAGGCAACGTTTTGCAATCCATCAGGCTGAACGTTAAAGACTTGGAATATGCTTTTTTTTTTTTTTTTTTTTTAAGAGTGCGATGGGAGCAGAACTGGTAACAGCAGCACGAGGGATGAGCAGACTTTGCTCCTCTGACGTGTGGTTCCTTGCACCTGAGACTGGCCTGTGCATCACGCTTCTGCTCAGGTGGCTCACAGAACCGCAGAACCCACCCACCCCCCAAGATAACGTATGGCTCACTCAGCTGGGCGCGCTGATTTTGCGAGGACGTGATACCCCGACTTATATAACATAGTGGTGAGTTTTGTGCAATTTACAGATAGAAATATGCCGCTCAGCATGATGAAAGCAGCACGAGTACTGGCATCCCATCGGGCAGCTCAGAGCTCAGTGATGCTGCTGTGCTAGGAGATGCTGAGAAACAGGCCGAGGGGTACACCCCCAAAAAGCACTGCTAGGTAAACAAAATCCGTTGTATGCTTTTAAAATACTTTATTACTGCTAGGAGCCTCCCTTAGACATTTCCAATTCCAGGAGACAATTTGTAAGTTAGGAAGAACATACACATCGAGTGAAAGTCCCAGCCCCATCCCACAAACGATACACTTGGGAGGCTCCACAGCTGAAGCGACAGATTCTTTCATTCTCAATACCCACAACATCTATGCCTGAGATGTTTAAAGAAATCTGAAGTCCTGGGACACCAACCTTCCATTAATCATACTGAAACCTGGTGGATATAAATCCAGCCCCAAATCCCATACTGTAATCAAAAGCTCGTTTGCCTTTGATTGTTAACATCATGTTTCTCCTCTTTCTGGATCCAATTTACAATGCTAAACATGAGTTTAGAAATTAAAGACAACCCAAGATGGTTACATCGCTGTTTCTGGATATCTCAGAACCTCTCCCAAATAAAACAACATCCCTGTCCTCAACCTATCATTTTTGCCATGTTCACAACCAATAATTAAAATGGATTTTTTAGGGAAAGAGAATCCTTACTTGTGCTAGTGTTGACAAGCTCTCTGATCTTAATTTACTGGTAGTAGTTCTGACGGCTTACTTTTTCCGACTTATTTATTCTAATGTTTCTTGCAAGCTCTCCAAGAGATCATCTTCAGGGTCACAACCTATAACTTGTGCCTCATTCCCACCCACTTAAAAGATGCTGCTTTTCCTCCCATGGAAAGTTTTCCATGATTTTGTATAAATAAATGAGTTTAGTCCCAGAGTTAATCTCAACAGATGTAGCAAGGCACTATTAGAGCTTGAGCCAGGATTAAAGGATTTGGCAATGTACAAAAAATTAATAGCAAGGGTAGTATATACTTAGATAAATACAAGGTCATCTAAAGGTTAAAAAAATCACTACACACCTTAACCAAAGGAGGAAAGCACAGGCTTTGCAAACATTGCTGCAACAGCTACTGTATCTTTTTTCCCCCACTTTTATGCAGGGGTCTGTTAAAACTGGAAGATACAAGAGGCTTTGAGGGGAAAAGTCAGTGATAATTTTCAGTGTATGAGGAGGGAATTCAAAAAAATGAGAAAGCAGCAGCAACATAAATGGCAAACGAAACATGGACACATTTTGATCGTTTTTTGGTTTTGACATAGGCTAAATTATGGGTTAAATTTCATTCAAAATTTTTACCCTTTTAGTTCTAACTTAGTTTTAAGCTAGCAAAACCTAAAAGTGGGAACACCAACTTTTTTCTTGCTTGTTTGGCTTTTATGAGCAGAATTGTCGCTACGCTCTTTGCCAAGTAGCTGTGCAGTACTCACCCGCTTCCCAAAGCGCAGCCGACACGGCGCGGCTGCCCTCGGGAAGATGCTCGGCATTGTAGAGGGCCACCAGTCACTGAAGGAACAGGCTTGTTAGTCCTCTATCATATAATGGGTCGGGTTGGAAGGGACCGTAAAGATCGTCTGGCTCCAGCCCCACCTAGCTTAGTTCTCCTGAACTCTTGTAGAAAAGAGCTGAACGTCCTGGCCACAAAACTCTTCTCATTTCGATTTTATTCTCACACGCACACAAGCCTCTGTGGGACGACCTATATTAGTTACCCGCTCCTGCCAGCTGCGCTTTGGGCAACCAGGTGAGGCTGGTGAAGGGTGAAGGTGAAGGGCTCTTCCTTTAACACTCCTGCTGCCAGCGCGGCTGAGCTCGCGGGCAGCTGGACGCTGCGTGTGGCCACCAAAGGTGACACGCGCTCCTGCAGCGACGTGTGAGGACACTCAGCTGGAGAAAGGCACTCACTGCTGCGGTGCTCGCCGCCCGGGGACGGTGGGGGACATGCCAGCACACCCGGCCGAGCGCCTGTGCAAGCTGTGCTGCTGCACACCTACGGGGAAAGGGCAGAGCAGGAAACTCGTGGCAGATCAGACAGAATTTTGCCCCATCTGTTCCTGCAGCCGGCACAGCTCCGCACGTGGCAGTGGCCATCGGGCTGCGAACGGACGTCGCCGGTGACACGTCCACTGGGCTCTCGCACATCGCCTGAGCCGCAGGTGATACCACTCACCAGTGGCTGCCTCTCGCTCCCAGTTCCCAAATCGACACACAGGAACCAGACACCAAACCAGCTTCTCCTTTAAGAAATGCCATTTCCGAAGCGACACTAGCCACAAAACGTGCTCTGCATTCCCGAGCCATTTCTACAGATTGGTACCCTCTGTTCACATCACATAAATGTGATTTATTTTAAAATGATGCACAAGATATTAAAAAAAAAAAAAATGCTCTCAACTAACAGCCTGGTTTACTCCTGACCATTCCAAGACAGAACAGGTCCCTTTTTGGGAAAACCATTCCATCTTAAAGCCCGTGTTCAGGTTCTAGCCTGGAACACAGTTTGAAAGCAAAAGCTTGCAGTTTCACAATGACTTCAAACTCATGTAAGCACAGTCTGCTTAAAAAAAAATTAAAAAAATAATCCAGTCCACCTCTGGTTACAGACACTCCTGCGCATTGTTTTGTGTGCTCTCCAGCAGCTGTGCTGCTTGCTCTTGTGCAGCAGTGCAACTAATGAAACTATACCCAAAAGACCAAATTATTCAGAACATCAAAAGGCAGCTGTGCATCAAAAAAGGGCCTGTCCCTAATGATTCAGCTGTCTGAAACAGAGTTACTGATTGAAAAGACAAAGCATGACGAAAAAGAAGAGAACAAAGAGGGCTGGAAGGCTGTTAATGTGGAGGTGGCTGTAATTTAGGTAACAATCTTATAATGAAAGCAGTGACTCACTAAGGGCATTTGAAAAGAAAAAGGCTTGAGGAAAAATGTCTTAAAAATCATTTTACTTTAACCAGAGAAAATGGTAAGAAGCCTCGTGGGTTGTTTTGTTCCGCACAGGATTAAGTGTCTTGCAATGCAGTCATTAGATCAGGTATTGGGAGAAAGGCAGTGCGAGTATAACACAGAAATGTGAAGGGTAACAAAAATGGTGATTCATTCCTGAAGGCCAGCTCTGGCTGGCAGAGAATAAATTGACTTCCATGCTGAACCTAAGCTGCAGTTCAAATTGAACATGCCCACAACCTAGCAGATCTGCTTCTCGGCTGACATCTGTAGACTTGCCTCTTGTTCGTTTTGCACTGCCTAGAGAAACCCTTTATTTATTCTAATCGATGGGGGACATGCAGAAATGAATGCACTCCTGCCCAAATTTACACAAGTCACAGCTGGTTTACATTCACAAAACTAAGTTCTTTTAAGTCAAGAAGTAATTTTTTTCCACATTCAGCAAAGCCTTGCTCTCCTCCTATCAAGACGTGATTTACAATGTACGCCACGGTCCGCGTGATAAAACCTTGCTCCTTTCCTAGCACAAAGCAAAAACCTGAGAAGGAACACGAGCAAACTGTGCAAACGTTCAGTCTTTGGACCTCCTCCCTTTATCTGCTCTCAGAATCACAACTATCTGGCAAGACAGTCTTTGTTGATTTATTTTATTAATTAAAATTACCGGATCAACAGATTGCGATCACGTTTACAATGGCTATTGTTCCTAAATGGGAACAGAACTGTTTGCCTAGAATAAAAGTTTTTAAGGCTGCACAGCTTCATCAGTACTATACGTCTTGTGGAGACCAGTGAGGAGCGGTGTTCCTCGGGGGTCTGTACTGGGACCAGCACCGTTTAATGTCGCTGCTGGTGACACAGACAGTGGGATTGAGTTTGCTGAGGCCAGGCCAGGCTGTGCGGTGCAGTCAGCACGCTGGAGGGCAGGGGTGCTGCCTAGAGGGACCCTGAAAGGCTTGAGAGGTGGGACCGTGTGAACCTCGTGGAGTTCAACAAGGCCAAGTGCAAGGTGCTGCACAGGGGCTGGGGCAATCCCAAGCACAAATGCAGGCTGGGCAGGGAACGGGTGGAGAGCAGCCCCGAGGAGAAGGACTTGGGGGTGTTGGTAGACCAGAAACTCAACATGACCTGGCAATGTGCGGTTTTTTTTTTTTTCCCCCTCTTTCTATGAATTCTCTTCTCACTGCAGCAGTTAGTAAGGTCAAAAAATTCCATTACATCAGGAAATGTACTGTTTCTATACACTCACAGCTTATGGGCCTTAAACTTGAAACACAGGTTAAAAAAACTTCCTCTTTACACAAGGGTAGAATTTGCATCTCTCGGTAGCTGGTGGTGTTTCATGGAAATGAAAAGTGCTGATAAGTGCATTTCAAAGAAATGACAAAACCTGTCAATTCACAGAAAAAAATGCACCTCTGCAAATCCGAGCCACGGTTGTGTGAAGAGAGATATTTATGCAGTAATAAATGAGTTAGCATAGCTTAAGAAATTACTGCCTGTCAACTGAGCTACAGCTGCTGAAAACCACCCCGGAGCTAACTAGCTTCACTCTGCAGTCAGCAGGAGCAGCAAGCGTACAGATGGTTTGTTACCCCATTTCAGCTGACAGGCAGTAACTTCTTAAAACACACCAACTTCGTTTTCTGCATTTGTGCAAACACATCCCGAGAGCTACCGAAACATATATTCTAGCTGCTGCATTTCCAATCGCGTGGCTCGGTGACCACGATCTCATTCACGCTGTGAAAGACTTTTGCTTATAATATAAGATGTAAGATTATTCCACCCCTAATTTTCTGTTAAGCCCGAATATGGTGCTGTGTTTCTGCAGCTGTTCAGACCTGTCGTGTCAGTAGACTGGCTGTGCACAGCTACAGACAAACCCCTTTTCAAGCAGTTTGCTCAGCAGTGTATCTTTATGCTGGGAAAGCACAATAGGATTGCTCTGAGAGACAGAAGGCAGTGACAAACTGCAGAAGAGCTCCCTTGCCTCTCAAGTCTTTAATCACCAGCGACATTCCAGTGACCGAATAACAGCATCCACACCCTGCACGGGGACACCGTGCACTTGGGGTCCACCAGCTTTGTGCAAAGTGTCAGCACTCAGGCACAGATCACAAACTAGTTTTGTTGTAACGGTTCGCTGGGACGTTAAATGTGACGTAGCCTGATCATTCCAAGTAGCACCGAAACATGTCATTAATTTTTGATCGTATGGCAAATACAGCTTTAGGGCTTCTAGGATTAGAACCAAAGTCCCACCAAGACATAACACGGGCCAAAACTGGAACAGCCAAGTTTGTTCAAGATATATCACAGTGTTAACTCCAGAAAGAAATCTAATTTCAGAGCAGGTATCACATGTCCACGCTGCTCTGATTTTATAAATGAGATATTATCTGCAGTCCCACATGTGATATGAAGCCAACAAAAGCTGTATTTCACGTGCTTTGGCCAATCAGACAGAAATGTAATCGTATAACTAACACCCCATTCAGATGGGATTTGTAGTGTTTGGAGATCCGACTGCTCACAGCCCTGGTATTAACGACAGCAGAACCACAACCTGGATCTGGCACAGAGAGGGCTGTCAGGGGAAATCTGAGGTCTTTTGAGAAGACTTTCCAGGCCAAAATATACAAGTGTCAGGTCAATTCTGATCCTGACCCTCTCCAAAGCAAACTCATAATTCCATCCACTCACAACAGACAGCAACTGCAGTATGAAAATCCCTCCTACCTGAAAGGAACTGAAACGTGAGATAGTGTGAGGAGGCAGAAAGGCAATTACCCCACCTTCAGTACCTTTTCAGCTTTGTTTTGTAAAGAGAGATTTCATTTTTTTTTTTTTTTTCATTTCCAAATCAGACAATCCAAGCTAAGATCTTTCAAAAATTGAGTCTAAATCTCTCTGCTATAACTTTTCAGACATATATATAGTAATATCACTATAAAAGTACTATTAAAAACCAGGAATATTAACAGTACACAATAAATGCAGACACAAAAGCACAGGTTAGTTGGGTGGCTCGTCCAAGTCAGTAGCAGCGTCTTATCAAGTGGCTTTCTCCAAATCCTCTATGTGCTGCCTGATCTAGTTTTAGATAGTGGAAGGGATGGGATGATTTGAATAACAGTGTCAGCTGCCTTGGAGGAGGGGCAACAGAAGCTTCCAGCAACATCAAGCCAGCTGTCAATCAAAGGGCCGTGGCTCTCCCTAGCTCGGGTAGGGAGATAACCTCCTCTGAAGACCACGTGTCTGCTCTAGCCCAAGTGCAGAGAGAAAGGGGAAGCCCTCTTACACCAGTGCAGGGACACAGGCAATCCTGTGCAGGCACAGCGGTCGGTTAAACACGCTGCTGAGCTTCCTGCCTTTATTTAAGTTGCACTATCACGTCTGATGCTCGTGCCTACCTGAAATCCGTGTTTGCCTCTCCACCACGTGGTCAGCTCCTTTGGTGGCATATCAATAACAGACACTATGTCTCCCACCTGGAAAAGATTGGCAACATCAATCACGGCTTGCAACGCAGCTGGGAGGAAAGCACAATTCAAACAACAGCGTTTTCCAGCACTGCAAAAAACTGTAAAAGTTGTGAGCACCAATGCCCATCTTGAGACGTCTGCCTTTGAAAAATCAAACTGTCAAGGTAGAAGAGTTACTGCATTATACAACGTACAGGACACAGCTGTTCATAAGGAAATAATTCTCAAAAGCAGCAGGCTCTCTGCCAAAGGGTACAGAAGTGTTCCGATTAAACTGCAGATGTAAGTGAGCAGTGATGGTGTGAAACACTTTGGAAAATACTCTCAAGTAGCTGAGCTAACTTATACTACATGCCCTATACATGTATGTGTAGGCATTGACATATGTCGTCTTGTTTCCCTTCACAGCAAAAAGTTCAGAGCTCCCTTTGTAGTTCACCAATTGACCAAGAGACACGCTTTTCTTAATTAGAAAATAAACAGAGGGTGGTGCGATGTTTCAGAAACAGGAAAGAAAATGACTAAGGATTCCAAACAGGTGTTCTGAAGCTTTGTTCATTCCCATTAAAAAAAAAGTAAAAGTGCAATAGTTCAAAAGGAATCAGTACAATCAATACTAAACCTGGTTTGGTGGGAATCAGCATCCGTGTGGCCTCTATTGTAGAAAATGGGACAGGCCAGAGCACAAGGGCTGGGACCTAAATAAAGACTGTGGCTAGGTACAGCAAAAATTAACAGCAATGCCCAACTTCTACCAGACGTTTTACATCGATGGATCTCAAAGTGCTTTACAAAGAAGATAACACATCCCTGGTTCTTAGATGGAGATAACTGAGGCAGGGAAGTGAAGGGATTGCCTCAAGGGAACAGCAAACCACCAGCAAAGCCAATTTCCATTAAGGAAACTGCTGTCACCACACAGAGCCGGGCATTTTCCTCAGTATTGGGGAGCAAATACCAGCCAGCTACTTTTGCAGTTGCCTATTAGAAACTAACAATAGCCGAAACCTACAGAGAGAGTTGGGGTTAGGGAACAGAATGTAGCACTGTAAACCAACCGATCATATTCCACTCCTGTTCTGCCAAGGCTTCTCACTGCGCCAACTTGGAAAGCCACACGTGCCTCGGTTTCCCCGCTGGTGTACTATGGCTCACAACAACTTGTTGGCCTGCGTGACAGTTGCAAGGCCAAGTTAGCCTGCTGGCACAGAACTGTAAGATTTACAAGCAGGGAGTGCGACCTTAGTGCTTTTATTAATAGCGAGACGCTGACAAACAGCCCGGCTCCTGCACTGCACGCATTTCCACTTGGAAGGTGACATACCCACGTGTCTTTCTGGTTAGTGCAGTTCCTCGGTGTATGCTAGTAACTGCCTTGATTTTGAATATGAAGAAACCCGTGGCAGCACCAGACTATCACTATTATTTTTACTTTCTGTGCTGCATGCTAAGAGCGTGATCCCAAAACCCCTTCGGGCACTAACGGTTTGCCTTTAGGCGTTTCTGTATAACACTGTGAATACTCCATTGATAGTGCCACAGCACATAAACAATCACAGCATAAACCGCCGCCTTCTGGGTCGAACAGACCAGAGTCAAAGACTTCCAGGGTCTGATCTTCCAGCTTCCGCTCTACAGCTCCTCCTGCTCTGTATCACGAAGATTTTCAGAAGAGTTTTAGATTATCACCTGCCCTTTAAGTACCAAGTTCTTCGACAGTCTGGTTCTTTACTTTTCATGGGGGCAGCAGCTCTTAAAAATGGCTTTATAGACACGGACTCGTGAACAGGAACACAGGTCATGCAAACTGGCCAATGCATAATTAAATTGGCGTGTGTCCACACACACACACACGTGTGGACGGTCTTCTGGAACAGCTCCAACAAACTTTAAATACACCGTACAGTACGGATGACGCAGGTCTGCTGCGGCTCACGGACCAGGCTAGAGCACTTGGCTACCTGTTTAATCAGAAGATACCAATGCCAAGCAAAGCTGTATTTTAAAGATGAATGAACTCCTCCCTGTATCCAGCCCATTGCAAATTGAGTACTTAACTGAATCTTCTAAGTTTCACCTCAAAACATTTTGTGAGTGTCTGAATATATTCCTGATGCGCACACCCGCACACACACATGCATTACACTCTTCGGTGACAACAAGGATCATAAGCTCCCTTAATTATTTACCTCAAAGGACAGTTCATCTGCTGCTTGAGCAATATATCTCTTAATAACGTGGGCAGCAGCAATAGCAGGAACGTTAATGGACGATTCCTCGTGGACTAGCAGGTGATTCCCCTTGTTATCAATCTGAAATAAAGCACAGGAGAGCGTGAGGCAGCTGAGGAGAAGCAAGGAGGCACGTTACTGGTGCTCGGACGTGGCAGAGATTTCAAGCTGATTCAGGGAGACAGCACGGCTCGGGGGGGGGGCGAGGAGAGAGGCACTGAGAGCAGGGTGCAGCACACACAGAGAGGAAGAACAATTCCTAAAGAGTGTTGCAGAAGGTCGTATGTCCCCATCCGACTAATGAGAAAAATGCTGTATTTGTGCGTCTTTGTGTACAAGCAGCAGCATGACAGTGAATGTTTACGCCTCCCTTTAACACCCAATTGTATCGTGTTTCCTGAAGTACTTTAAATGGCAATACAAAAGTGACCACAAAAATTCTCTACGAGGTGGAATTAACGCTCAAGAAGAGGCGCTGAGGTAAGGAGGAGATGCTGTCAAACCAAAACCAAGTGATACTTTTGATTTTCTCCCACCCTTCTATTTCTTTTCTGAAGAAAGCATGGCTCCCACCCCTTGCTGCAATCATCAGCCTGCTGTCAAAATTCCTGGACTTTTGTGCTCGTGTAAATTTTTCCAAGATTCTCAGTTAATGGGAAAGGTTCTTCTGTCTTGCACTTGCAATAGGTTTGCTGTAATCTCTAGGTCCACTTTGTTGCTGTAAATTCTACAGCTGAATTTTTCTCTAGAACTTCCATCCTCCCTTCATGCTGAGAAGGTTTCCAAGATTTTTCTCATCCCAAAGGAGTTTGGGGTGAGGAGGGCGTCAGTGGGGAAAATTGCAGGAAAATGCACTCAATCCTTATCACAACCATTTAAAAATGAATTGCAACAGTCTAATAATAGTTGTTTCTATTCCTGGTGTGCAGCAGTATCATCAGGCAATGGAAAGCCACACATATCTCTACCCAGACTAATCAGCCAGAGCCCCGCTGACACGGACAGGTGGCCTCGATCACTTAGCCCCATTCTTCCCCGCACTCGTTGCCCAACAACATCTATTGTTTAAGATGGCAGAAGACCGTTAGCAGAGAAAGCAAAGCTGCAGCTGCAATTCACAATATTCACAATATACAAACCGTGCCACTGCAAGCACAACGCAGGCTCTGTTGAGCTGTCTAGCCAACGGTGATGGCAAACAGGAGCAGAGAATATTTATTGTTTCTGTAGCTACCACAGGGGGAAAAAAAAGAACAAAAAAGAAAAAAAAAAGGGGGGGGGGAAAGCGGGCCGGCAAACACGGTAACTGAGACAGCTCAAATAGTTTTAGAAAACTGCCACACTTGTAGTATTGCCTTGCCAAAAAGGAGCGTAAGAACGCGTGTCCTTTCTGTAACCCATCACTCAGACTTCAGCCATGCGCTGGACCTTCCCAGGTGGCCCACTGACCCAGGCACTCCTTCACTACAACTGCTGCCCCCTCCTCTTATTTGTGAACCCAGCAGGAAGATACGCCTTTGGGTGACAAAATCCAAGCGAGAGCAGGGAAAAAAAGCTCCTGTGTTCTTAACATTGGATCCGACTCTGTTTGTTCTGTACCTTTTGTGACCACCTATACGCTGGTAACAGGGGAATAAAGCTTTTAGGATAGCATTTCAGTGACACCAATAGGTCTGGAAGGATTATGCCTCTTTCTGGAAAGGCAAGAGAGCACATTTGTGGCTTGTTCTGCTGCCAAGGTCAGGAACAAATCACAGTCTCAGTTTCAAACTATACCTCCATCCACGTGAGAGCTGGCCCACAGTTTATCTTGTTGCCTGCGATGGCTGAGAGACGTGACAGGTAAGCCATCAGCATCTGGGTGACAAGCTGGAAAAGAAAGAAACAGACATTCAGTTTTTCTTTTAATACACCGTGGTTGGAGAGACTTCTGCAGACCTGGAGACACCAGAAATTACCCATTGCTATAGATACGTGTTACAGAAATACACTCCCTTTTGCAAGGAAATCTGTCATTTGAAGAAGGGCAGCAAACTACAGTGTTAAAACGATTATACACACACAAAAGAAGCGTGAAGAAGCAGCTCCTTGTGCAAGTAATAATGTTATTTTTATAAGATATGTAGATTTTCGTAATTTCCCCTGTCAAAATACCTTAAATCTAAAGCCTTCCTCTCATCACAAATTTCACATACAAACAAATCATTTCTATTACAGCCATCAAACACATCTGAGGACTGTTTAGTGAAACAAAACGCTGGCTGTCATTTCCACCCACTTGCAAACCCTTAAGAATGTGGCCACTCAGACTGACCCCTTAGTGAAAGAGTGATATTTCAAATAGTAGAACAGAGTTTTAAAAATACACTTAGCAATAACTTGGTTTTATGAAAGAGAAGCTAGTGAGGTCTTCTCAAAGCTTCACAGTGACAGTCACAAAGCAGTATTGTAGGCCAGAGTTCGCAGGACTATTTAAAACACTGTTCTCCTCAAACATCTGTTCAAACGTGGTCAGTTCGAAATAAAAAATACAGTATGAGACACCACACAGCTGCAGAATTACATTTCACAGAGCAGAAGAGCCGTTCAACATCTTTACATCTTCTGTGCTTACAGATATAATGCAGATTTTCAGGCTGAAGCTATAAAGTACATCTTAAACAAGTTGTATAACAAAGATGTAAAGGAGAGGAATGCCTAAAATATAATCTAAAGCAGGAATTCATTTTCCTGAATATTGCTGCATCTGCTGAATTTAAGAGACCAGAAACTTTACATTCTCTTCAGAAATAGCCTGCATTAAACCAAAGCAACTAATAAATCAGATTCTCTGATGAGCAATGGGGCCACATTATCAACTTCCTATAGCCGATGGCAAAAACCCTGTGGACTTCGGTGGGGTACTGATTTCAACCATTGTGTGCTGCTCAAAAGCAATCAATCCTCGCCTGCTCAGCACCGAAAGGACACTGATTCTGATTTATAGTTCCTGGATGGATTCTTCTTTGGCTGCTTGGAACGGCCTCAATTTCCTCATCGCCCATTTCAGCTACACATCTCGTCGGCAGGCAACGTCAGCTTTCTGACACAGCATATCAAGATTTTTCCATACTTGTGCTTGATGGTAGGGGGCAAACATACAACTACAGGTCCCAGAGATAAGTGACCTGCGAAATAAAGCAACGGGCACTGTCCATCACCGTGAAACACAATCCTCCCGCAGACTGAGGCTGAACAGTTTTGTTATGCTCTGCTGGCTCAAATAACCTCTGTGGCCGCGCGTTACGTTGCCTCTCTCTCCACACCTCCTGAAATGATGCAGTCAAGATGCACCTGCTATGTTCCAGAAGATTCTTTTGGACAAGAGGCTGAAGGAATTCCAGCTTCCCATATTCCAGGTGAAGACAGCAAGTCAAGAAAAGCATCTCTTACTCATTTAGGGGATAAAAACCCAAACCAACAACACTCTTAAGCTTTTTAAAGACCATTTAAATAATGCACTAATGCCAATGCTCTTACAAAACAGCTTTGGTAATTTTCAGTTAAGAAATGTAAGTCTAACGTTCCAAATGATATTACTCTTGCAGTGCTGCAGCCTAGAACAGCACGATTTCCTAGGAATGTTAAGTTGCTAACATTCGGTCAGGAAATACCCACATCAGTGCAAAAGTTTCCAAAGATACAACACGACTCTTATCTAAGGTACTAACGAGGACAGCTTTTCTTCTTGAAACTCTGAGTAACCATTCCACATTTAGCAGCACATTAATCCGTATGAACTTGCAGGGCATCTCCCTTTAGATCACTGAAATTAAGGGTAGAAAACACATACCGATCTTACTACTAGTCATCAGTTTCCAAACGTAACCCAGGTCGCATTAAAACTACTTTGCACATACTTGAAAACCTCTTCCAGCCCCTTGCTGGGGACTGTGCTGTACGTGTTTGCAGGGCTGAGAATTTACCTCCGGACTGTCCTTCAGGGCATCGGAGCGGGGGAGCTCTGAGAGCTGGGAGAAGCGCCGGTCATAAATACATAGGTGAAGGTGTTTATCGAGTACTCTGAAATCTTCATAACTCCGCTTCACGATCCAGCTCCTCCCCTGCGTAAACAGAGAGGAGAATCACACTGTTATAAGCTCCTCACCTATTGGGGTGAGCTGGAAGAAAATGAAACTTTGTGTAGAAGATCTGGCCATCTTTCCTCTCCAAGCATCTGAAGGTATGACAACACGCCTTAGTAGTATTTTCATGTTTCATGAGCCATTCACGCTCAAACCAGCCGTTAGTGTTCCTGTTTTAATTATGGGCCTGGATGTGGCCCAGTATTCTGAGACCCATCCGAAGCTTTTAACTTCCACCTGCCTTGCAAGGATTTTGTAGCATTTTCATGCACAAGGTGTCTGCGCAAATGTAAATTACAAAATGGTTGTATAAATAGCTTGAAATTAGATTCTACATAGATAAGACAAATAGACAATCAGGGATCTGAAGGCAGAAGCTTGCAAAACTTCTGTCAGGCGCCCCAGGCAAATCTTCAGCTGAATTAAAAAAACAATCTAAGATGAATAACACTAACTGAAGATTTACTCCTGAGTGCGTATCATTCCCCCAATTAAAATATTGACAAGATACACACTGCTTCAGGGGACAGGGAAGGGACAAAGGCAGCACAGCATAATCAGCTTTGCAAAGCTTTTAATATCTAAGGACTACTTCTAAATTCTTCATGGCCTATTATGATCAATAAAAATTGTAATAATACAGCAGTTTATGGGTCAAAGCGCTTTATGAACAGCCATCAATCCTCTCAACACTCCCATGCAGCCTCTAAAACGAGACTATTCCAGTTTTACAGATGTGGACACTGACCCAGTGACCGTGGACCCCCAGCAAAGCTTCCCCACCTCCTACTTCCAGTGCAAAGTGCTTTTTCAGCCTTTGTTTCCTAAAAACAACAGCACGGCCGCGTTTAAGGAAAAAAAAAAAATCTCTGTCTGCATTACACACTCTGCTTCACACTCTGCATGCAGTTGTCTCCCTTGGGAAAGGAGGGGAAACAGAAGAAAGCGTGCGACAGCTGTCAGCCAGCGCAGCCACGCCAGCGGTGCAAGGGCTCGGGGGTGGCGGGGGCAGGGACTGGATTGCTCCAGGTTACACGGCCCCTCGAAGGCAGGGCCAAGGACTACAGGTGCCAACGGGATGCCTGGCGACTGGTACAGAAAGCAGGGAAGAAGTGCACGGTGTTAGAGGGGACACATCACCGGGGGAAGAGCTGTAAGTGCGATCCCAGCTCTGCTGGACGTGGCTGTCAGGACCTCACCTGATGCCCCCTTCGCCTGGGATACAAAAACCCATCGCCTGCTCCGACTTCCCAGACACAATTCTGCTATATTCGTTTGTTTCTTGGGAAATTTATAAGCATCGCTTTTTTATTACTATCCAAAGCCTGCAAGGCAATCGTAAATGTAAAATCTATAACCCAGCGTACTAGCTATTTTCTGTCAAATTTATTTAAGACAACTCCAGACCCTGCGCTGTGCCCATAAACTCTGCTTTCACATCACAAGAAATCGCCCGTATTTCACAAGCCTGCAAAGAGCGTATCTACACAGGACATAAATGCTTTGTACTTTCCGTAAGTTATGTCAGTTTACTTTTCGTCTAAAGGAGAAATACAAAACCAGGAGTGCAAGCCTAATTATCTTCAAAAAGATGGCAGCCCTTCCAATGTCTCCATCTTTTGCCATTAAGGGGTTCTTGCTCTCTTCGACGAGTGGCTGGTATGACCTTCAGCTGCACAAGGTTTAGTCACCAACGTTAAGAAACGACAGACTGAGAAATCGCTGCAATCTTTTACCTGCTTCTGCCCACTGCACTTAACAGGACGTTTCAATACCACCTCGTACGCCACCCACGCGAGTAATAAACCTATTTGTTGTAAATCCTTCATGAATTCCATGATATTTTAATTTTAAATATGGGACTGTGGATTTGCAGTCTCTCTTTATCATGAATGAAGACAGTAAGAGTTGACTTTACAAGACAGGAATAGTCCGGGTTGGCAAACTCCTGGTCCATGTGACAGGGTGTGCAGGATCCGCAGCGGAAAGAACGGACTCGTGCGGACAGCATCCTCCTCGCTTCTGATGACACACATCCCACACGATCACAGGAACGAGAGCGCTAGCAAGGAAGGTGATTAATAAGCAGGGATAGCTTACCTGATGACAGCAGCGGGGTTTCTGGCCCCACCATCTCTCTGGAAGGTTCTTCCTGCGCTACACAAGAACTCACGGAGGGAGCCCTGAGCCGGCACAGTCCGAGCGTGGTGCAGATGGGCAACCCAGACCCGGCGCTCCCGCACCTTGCAACCGCAGCACCTCGGCAGCCGCTAAGCAACCAGCCGAGCCATCCCTGCGGAAGCAGCAGCAGCCTCCATCCGCGGGTGGTACACCTGGCTGGAGGCCAGCACCACCGGCCAGTCCCAGGGATGTCAGCCCCCCGCTGCAATCACCGCCCTGGGTGCCGGGGCTCTCGTGCAAAAGCATCGCAGGGTACCCGTGGGAACGGGACTGCCCGATCTTCAGCCACATCTCCAATGACTGTGCACGTGGCGTGTTAGTACAGAACACAGTTTCAGCAACAATCATCCCAATTCCCACCCGGGAGCAAGTTATTTAGTTTCAGCAACAATCATCCCAATTTCCACCCGGGAGCAAGTTATTTACTTTCAGCAACAATCATCCCAATTTCCAGCCAGAAGCAAGCTATTCCCACACTCTAAAACGTGAGTATTTCCTAATACCCTACAGTTTTAATTCAGCCATAACTAAATGCAAAAAGCTTAAATGCTTTAGGTTGTTGTAAAAGTTGTGTTAAGCAAAGTTTTTGTGGATTTGCAGCCCAAGAGATAAATTTTTAAGCAAAATATGACAGCTGTATTTACGAGGGGTGTGATTAACTTTGCAGGAAGGAATCACTGCAGCAATCAAGGAAGGAACTGGACAACATTTAGTGCTTCCCCTCAGATATCCAGTACAAATCACAAGAATTTCAAGCCTAAACTCTTCTCTGCTGGCTTTCCAGCCTTGCATAGCCAAAGCAGCAAAAACAACAGTGATCTCGTTCAATATCACAAATACCACAATGTTTCACTAAATCAATACGAAAATTGTACATCTTGCTGCCATTTCCTGCATATTCTGAAGTGCCAGAAGGGTTTTTCGAAAGGGTTCCTTTTTTTTAATTTAGAGAGTTAACAAAACAGTAGAAACAAGTAAGTGACTGTTAAGTTGGTCTCATGTTATCAACTGTGTTTTACAGCAAAGCTAAAACATTACTGGCGTTTGGGACACGTAATATCCGTAATGCAAAAATGCCTTCTCCACATTTTTAATGATTTTCATAAATTGTTGCTCAAATAAATTTTTGATCACCCTCTAATTTTCCAATTCAATAATTACTTTTCTATTCTTTAATTAATGATGGCCCTTATTTAGAGAAGCACGTGCTTAAACCCCATTAATTTCAATGGGACACAAGAACAGAGGTGAAGTAAAGCACATAAATCAAGTGGTTTCCCAGATTCAGACCTTGAATTACAGATCTGGGTATGACAAATTTCATAAAAATAAGAAAATCAAGTCTCAAATGAAGATTTCAATATTACCTTAAAATAGTTTCTCAATGTTTAAAAGGGAAAATTGCCATTGACTAAAAAAAAAAAATAAATAAAAAACCCTCTTGGACAAAATCAAAGTGTGTTTCTCACATTTCATTTGACAGAAACATTCACAATGAAAAGCATCATGACAATTATGGACTTTGCCACAAAATGGAAAATGTGGGTTTGTTCCTACTTTTACTACAGTTTGATCTGCTCTCCTGTACTTATGCATGCTGTGGAGGATTAAATATATGGTGAAAGACTGATGAGATTTCAGCACACTGCCCAGAGCTGCNNNNTGACCCCCCCCCCCCCCCCCCCCCCCAATTCTTAGAGCAAGAAGTGTCAAGCTAAAAACAAAACCCGATTAGAGATTACTGAATTGATAATTCAATTTCCACTGAGCCAGAGATTCGCACCTCCCATTAGTAAAAGCATACACCGAGATCATAAAAAGCTACCCAGGCTTCACATCACATGAGACAAGATTCAGAGGGACAAGGCTTCAGAACCCCCTGCTCCACAAGCGGTATTTTTAGCTCTACTGGTCGAATGGCCTAAGGAGGATGGCACGTAGCCGTAGCCAGGAGAAGTTTAGGTACTCCCCGAAGCACAGCTCGTTTGGGGATACTTGCAGTGAGCAGCAATATCGCTCCCTGCCCCCTTTCTTCCCAAGCCCAACACACAGAGTGACAGCTGCAGCTCAGGGACCGTTTGTTCCCTAAATTATTTCTTCTTGCAGTGCTGCTTGGCTACTGTTGAACTGGGAAAAGCAGATTTAAGAGGAGGGTATTTCAAAACAACCTTTGCATTTTCATTCCCATAGTTTAAAAAAAAAAACAAAACACCCTTGCTCCATCATCTCTTAAACCCTTCAACAGACCAGTACAAAAAATGCAGACATTTCTAAGAGGGGCTCCTGTAAGCTCAAGGCCAGTTCCACATAGGAATATTTTTATGTGGATTTAATTGTTTTCACTTGGGATCTGGCAAGAAGCAATTCTTCCCACATTGTGTACTCAGTGATCAACGGCTTACTCAGAGGCATCCAGCTAACACAAAAGAAGTTCGTCTGTTTTAAATGGATCATATCACCAATATTGACAAAACAGATATGCTGAAATTTTATAATAAAAGTTTACAGATCTCCTCTCCCAACTGCGTAAGAAAAAGACCACGTTGAATCCATCTGGGCAGACAGATGGATTTGGTCCACCAATGCCTCCTCAAGCCAGACAGGGTGCACAGCTTTCCTGTCCCACGGTCCAAGTATGTTTTCTCCATAGCACCTAAGATTTATTTATTTTAAGGCAGGGATAGACCTTTCTTTTCTGGTTCAAATGCTTATTTCCTGAAAGAAATCACATGGATGCCTTCATGAACCTTACCAGTCCACATGGAGATCGAGACCAGAAAATGAGGTGAAAGTAATATGGCAAAAGTCACTTCAGTTTGACCCTGTAGTAAGAAAACACCATGTATTAAATAGCTGGAAAAACGCCAGCATCCACCAGTAGAGTTTAACTCTGCCATGTGGGTGACTTTTACAGCTGTCTGGGTCTGGGGTTCTGTATGTTATTCCAGCATGACCCTTCGGCCCTTTTTCTATTTCAAGTCACACTGGAAAATGGTTTAGAAATTTAGTCAAAACAGAAAACAAGACTGATAAAATCCATCACTTAGCATTTACCCAGGAAGTGTTTTTAGCTGGTGCCGTAGGTGGCTTTATCTAAGCTGAAGTTTGTTTACCAAAATGTCCTGGATGATTTCATGACTTCTGGTGTATTATTATAACTTCAGGGAAATTATCAATCTCTAGAACTTCAAGGGAGTTTGCGCTAAGGCAGCATAAAACTACTTTATATCTGAATGAAAGAAAGCGTATGCTCAGCAGCGGAAGGCTTTCTGGCTAGCACATTTCCAGGTCTCGTCTTGAGGCCACCTCTCACTGCTCCTGGTAGTACCCACCACCAGGAGTTTACTCCTGCCCACCACAGCGCGGGGTGCACTGCCATTACAGCTTGTCCTTAAGCTGGAAGACACTTGCATTAGCTTAACCCCACCGATGAACGCACAAATGTTACTCAGCAATCACAGCACTTGCTGGCAGGACCCCTCCAGCTGGCAGAGCTGGGTGGTGATGGGCGCTCAGCGCGGTGGCAGCTACACCAGGACGATGTCTGTCCACATCTGAAGTCAGACCGGTCTTAGAAGACAGAGCATCAACAGCTGGCAGCGCGGTACCCACCCTGCTGTCTGGCAGCTGCACGTACTTACCATTAGAAGAAAATAAAATATGGTCAGGAGGGAGCTTTAAATAAGGTGAAAATGATGGAAATGCTAAAACTTCATCATTCTGCCTGAATGGAAACGGAACGCAGGAAATGGACGCGGGGAGCCCAGCTATCGCAAGATGAAGGGAACATACGTACAGACAGAGCGCAAGGCAGAAGTCAGAGGAGAAAGTTTAGTGTACTTCTGTGGTGAATCCTTAATAGCCTTCTTCCACAGAAGAAATTAATCTCTTTCAGCATTATCAGTTTATTATCAATTAATTGCAATCAGCAGGGAAAAAGAGATTTTAATGGAAACCACTGTAGCTTTTCTCCCCTAAAAATTATACTTCCTTGTGCTCCCTGATTCCAATTACAGATAGGAACACTAAAAACACACGTGGGAACACACGGCTGCCCCAAGACCCGGCCTGAACGACAGCAGCATCATCCCTGCTTGTGCTGATCAATTTTGGAAACTCACCCCCATCGGGTACACGCGGCTCGCTGGGTGCCAAGCTGAAATAAGCCACGACTGTCCCGTGGTTCCTCCATCGCTCAGAAGAGCAGCTCTGCCAGAAGCGTTCAGCCAGCGGGCAAATACCTGGCTCAGGCTTTGGTGGCAATTTGCTTTGTTCAGGTAAGAGAAAGAAGGGCAGGCTACAAAACCCTAACGCAAACGTAAGGTGTGCATGGCATTTGAGATTGTCACAACCATTTTTCTCCTCCCCCAAGAAAGCGTATTTCCGAACGGCAGGCTGACAGACACCTAATGAACTTGAAACAGGATTTACAACGTTTAACACGTGAATGAAGTCCCCCGCTCTCCCGACATGTTGTAATTTAAACAATTCAGTATCAATCATCTCTTTAGTCAAATCATACCGTAAGAGCAGCAGGTCACAGAGACGCGCAGGGTGAAGGGGAGGGCGGCTGCAGCATGGGGGGCTGCTTTTCTACACCTCAGAAAATTAAACCAACCCCATGTGAGCTTACAGCCACAAAAGAAATACTTCAAAGCCACGAACAGACCTACCGCTAAGTAACAGGAACTAAAATTCTGCCGTCCTACAGGTAGCAAGGCAGTGAGTGAATGCACATATATTTACAAATTATTTTAAAGACATGGCATTGATATAAATACAACACCCTCTTTACCCTATGCCCCCGACCTGCTATAATCTGCTCAGCAACATAACCACAGAGAAGAAACAATGTCTCATCAAAGTAAGCAAGCACCACTATCCTTTAAAGCAAACCCAACAAAAAAACCCCTTTGAAAATTACTTGCCTGAGGTTAGTAAAGCAAAACAAAACAAACTTCCAAAATTACTTGCCTGAGGTTAGCCACAGTAACAGTAGCTTAGGCAGATATAGATCACAATTTTCTTAAGTCTGGTTTCTTGGGCACATCACTGAAGCAAACGGCTGAATTTTTCTTTAAATAATTGTTTTTTATGCAATCAAAGCACAGAAGCAAGTTTTTGTTAAAACTAATTGCCAGGGAGAAACGATTTTGTAGGTCCAAACCCAAGCAGCTTTGAAGAAACAACCCATAACCCCAGTTCGGCTGCTATGCAACAGAACAGACATCTACCGTATCATTTACAAAATAAAAGAAACTTAGAAGCATGGAAATAATTAAACCCATGCTGTATCTGAGGCTGCTTCCATTACAAACCCAAGATGTATCGTGACACCTCAGAACGAAGCAAAAGATGTTAACGGCGTTTGGGAAGTATCACCAAGATGATAAGAAACGCGCTGCTGCGCCGGGGCAGTGGTCCACACTCACCACCACCACCACCCCCCCATACTCTTTGAGAGCCGCAGGGAGGGATGCTCGTCTCCAAGGGCACATGAGAGCCCGGCTGCTCCTGCGGTCCCTTCCCCTCGCATCCCCCCCGGATTCACCAGGGATGTCTGAGGAAACCTCCCTGCCTACTCCTACTCCTTTGGGTAGGGTTAGAGAGAGAAGATACTCCAACGTGTCACGGCAAAAGGTACGCAAGCAGGTATGTTACAGATGCAGCTGACCAAAACTCAGGGGAAGGGGTTAGAAGGGTGAAACTTTATTTAGAAAGCACAAGAACCAGGAGCAGCTTTGGAGGAGTTTTGTTAACGGAGCTGCAGCTGTAGCCAAAATGGGAAAATCGCTGCTTTTTTGGCAGCTGCACACATCAGTTTTAAGAAGAAACACTGAAAAGCCGTGCCAAGACCCAGCAGATGAAACATTTAAGATAGGCCATATTTAATATCTAACATCCCTAATGGGGTCTTTTAAAAAGGTAAACCACAAAGTCTGAAAGAAATACAGTCTTCTCAAACCACAGATCAGTTTAAAAAGGCATCATTAGAAAAACAGAGAGCCAGTTCCTATCAGTCAGAGCCTGAGCCCTTGATTGCCAACTTGCTCCACAGTCTCTAACGATATCAGTTTGCAATTATGCTTAATGTCTCCATCCCACAGCCTGTCTGCACATTCGCAGCTTTTGAAGTTTGGAGGCTACCAGCCCCTGCCAAGGACGTGGAGAGCTCAGGAATTCGCAGCAGGTCTATGATGAACTGATTTTGAGTGGTTTCACACTTCGAGTGTAAATCTTGCTCAACTGGCTGGGACCTCAGCATTCGCCAAACTGGGTCAGTTTGTCACAGGTTGCACAACACAGTGACAAGAAACACCTGCTGGATAGTTTTTAACAAACTTGGGGCACAAACCTGCTCTGTAACTCTAGGAATGAATACAAAGATTTAAGGAACAAGCTCAATTCATGTTCCCTCTGATTCCTCTAAAACAAAACTTATTTTTCATTTAACATACAGTCAGCTATGAATCCAGTTGGGCAAAGCACCTCTAGTTATTGAGGAAGACAATGGCATTTTAACACTTAAGTAGTTTTACTACCAGAACAACTCAAATACCCATTTTCCTTAGAATATCAGAGTTTAGTTAAACATGGTGCCCTCAGTGCCCTATCGGTTACAGATAGGACATAACTTCCGAAAACGTTCTGGATTACCTATTTGGTCACTTTGCTCAGCGACAGTAAACATTTGCCACAGACAATGAAAATGATCCACCCCTGACTTATTGCTAAAGCACCTTTACACACATACTACGTATCTTGATGTGGTTCTTGTGCCTTCAGAGTGCCTTCTTCAAAATATTCTTTACTAAACTGCTTGTCCTACACCTTAAGTCCAATGAACCTGTTGTTCGGAAATGCAGATGCTCTTCCAAGGCCTATGAACTTTATCTTCATGGAAGTTGTTCAGGTTTGAGGCATCATAACTGCACATCCTGTCTTTGTCCTGATGCTCGTGTAGCCACCTAACATCTAACATTACTTGTTGATCAAAGTAACTTTGCAGCCTGCAGAGGATGATACTGGATGAAACTGCTTCAGACTATCTGTCCCAAAAGGCAGCCACCCTTCCTGTAATATTGCTATTAAAAATGCATGCATGCTAAACTGCTCTATAAAGACTAAACATCAAGGCAGCTAAGAAAAACAGGAACATCCATCACAATCCTCCTCTTACTTTGGATGTGAACCAAGCCCAGCTCTTGGAGAAGTTGTAAAACAAGTAAAATTGCAGACAGAGTGCTCCTCTGCAATGCATTTACACTTGCCTAGTTATGGGGCAGGATTCAATGTCTCTTCAGAGTAAAGCCAACTGTCCTCTTCAATTTGTGGCCGGGCCCAGCCTCATCTACAAAGCACCACATGACAATCAGAAGCCCTGCCAAAATGCATCACTTAAAGAAAGAAAGAAACCATAATCGCTATCCTGTCCTCTTAGATTTCAACAGTGATTTTCACTTTTCCTTCAGAGCTAAGTAGAATGCAATTTGGATACAAGAAGATTGATCTCTCTAATTCAGAGCTTGCTTGCTGAAGGCAAAATGCCCAAAGGACACAACATTAACAAACTACCATATAATTGTAAAAGCTTTTGTTGCTAAAAAAAAAAAAAAAAAAATTATGGCAGCACATTCATGTGATACTGCATTTTATGCTGAGAAATAATTTTCCTTCTTGCTCATCATCCCTTCCTAGAGCACTCACTTCAGCTGGTAGGTTTCCATCACAGAAAACCATCTGAAGAGCACGTGAATGCAGCTGCTGCCGTATATCCCTCACTGCTCCCTTCCACAAATAATAGCACACAGCTCGGTCCAGTGCAAGCCTGCTGACCTGGGAGGCTGCTGCCATGTGGTGATCATTTTCAGATACTCCCTTCCCTCAAATAAATTCACCAGACCATTTCTCTACTAGAGCTGAAGCCATTAACGCGGAGCACAGGATGCCTCTGTCTTTGGTATCCTGACAGCTTCAACTGCACCTACATTTGCACCTGCTGAAGGAATGTGCTTTTAGCACAAACAGTTCCATGATGGTATTTATCTCTGCAGTCTCGCTCAATAAATAAATCATTCCATGCAAAAATCCAGGTGCAGCTAGAACCCTGTTATTGCATCTCAAGCATCCAGAGTCAAGAACTAGAAAGAATGATGCTGACCCCGTTCCCCTCGCAGTACATGTTTATTAAATAGAGAAAAAACCCAGAGTGTGCCACGAACGGAGAAATTAAATACCAAAGTTTAAGGACTAGAGTAATTTTTCATCTCGTTACCAGTGGATAGCTTTACACACAAGAGTACCGAATCTCCTCCACGGCTGGGAACGAAGGACGAGTCCCATCAGCAGAGCAACAAACCTCCAGAGCCCTGCTGGCACACGGATGCTGCTGTAGGTCAGTGCGATGCTGCTCTCAAATGCGTAACAGCCTCCTGTGCAGCACAGGAGACCTCAGCTAACTTGGGCATTTCCATTCCAGAGTCCCAAAGAGCACAAACAAACTGCAAATGGGCAAAGCAAGCAAATGGCATAACGCTTGGAAGTCTCCCTGCTGGTGCGTCTCCTTGATCCCAAGGCAGACATCCTGCTGGCTGCCCGACTGGACGCTTCGGAATAAAAGGCAGCAAAGACAACAGGAGAAAAAATTTCCTCTTTACCTCAAACCTGCTACTTCTATTGTTACCTGCCTAAAGCGCTCCTGTGAATTAATGATCACAGAGCTCCATAAAATCCCATGATGAACAGAGGGTATGGCACAATATGCTTTTACAGCGGAAAAGGACACAGCATACCGCAGCGGCAACCCTGTCTGATGTCAGCGCTGCCCTACCCAAATCGGACTTCTGCGGCAAAACTCCAAAAAAACAGTCAGTCATATCCTTACCTTTAATGATTATTATCCCAATTACTGAATGAATTTATCCTTCAGCATTATCATAACAGCTACAGCATAATAGATGTTAATTATGAAGTTCTTAAAGGCTTCCAATGCAATTCAGTACCTTCTCTCTCTTCCCCACGGATGCTAGTTTACTTTCAAAAAGCCTGGAACAGACCCAAGTAGTTCACAGACACTACACCTTGGCAGCGCTCTGGCATCGCCCGAGCTTTGAACACAGCCCAACAGCACTTTGCAGGCTGCTTGCCAGCTTCAGACGTTCTTTATTAATCCACATTACTATTGTCACTTCATTTTTATTTACCGCTGTTGCGAGCGGGAGGCATGTAAGCGTATGACCTAAGATCAACCATCTGAGCACAGAACATCAAGTGATGGATTAGCACTGCGGAAACAAGGGGTTGAGTTGCTTTCTTTTTGACTAACGTAGAACAGCCCTCCTCATCCGAGAAACGCTTCGGACGGAGGTTTCAGCATTTGTGAACATCTGGAAGGACAGGTTAAAATATACAATCCATAAAGGCCTACGGTCAGTTTTTTTAAAAGTTTTTGGGGATTTACAAGTAAATACAGGTATCACAACCGGGATTTTCAAACGCTTGCAAGCACGTGAGGTACCTAACTCTCACCGGCAAACCTCTCAGTGGAAGTTACATTTCTCTAGGTATTTTGTTGCCTTCGACTTCAGGCAAGTGGTACCCAGTGTCAGAAAAGAAGCACAGAAACCAGGCTGGGGGGGAAAGGCCATGACAGTGACCCATATTTTAATGCATTTTAAAGCAGAGTAACTTCCCTGAGCCCTTGTGAGCAGACAAAGCTTCGGGACATGTGGAGGGTCCCTGCCCGCAGCCTGTACAAAGTAGCTAGGGCACTAGGAAATCAGAGCGCGCCCTTGCAGCTCAGTGCACGTTCATTTTACACCTCCTTCAGTTTAGCCGTGACAGCGCTGAAGTATTCCACCACCCATGGGATGGGTTTGGTTGTCACTCTTGGTAGGACTTGCCCAGCAGCTACAGGGACACTAGACCTCAGGTGGGAGAGGTGGGTGAGAACGCATCAGTAGGGGCAGGAGACTGCAACAGGCATAATGTGACAGGTTACCTTTAAGGTACTATTCAGTAAAGGGACACAATAACTGCTTTAGTTTAGCAAAATCTCCTTTCAACAAGCAGAAAATTCTATATTAAGAAAGGAGAAGCAGCTTAACACATATTCCGAAAACAGATTTTGTACTGGGTAGGATCCAGCTTGGATGCTCCACACAGATCTATCCTATTAATGATGACGAGACCAGATTTTCTCTCAGGTTGGTTTGGGTTTTGCCCTTTTTTTTTTAATATGTACACAAAACACACACAAGTATTCATGTGTGTGTTAGAAGCTGTCTCTTAACTTCATCTGTTTAAAGAACTAGTTTTTCACAGGAGGAATGTTAGTAGCACTTACTCAGCAACTGTTCAGGTGTTTGAGCTTCAATCACACAAGACAAAACTATAAATATATTGAAGAACAAGTTGCTCTTTATTTGTTTTAATATATTGAGATAAAAAACAATCATCTAAAGTTTTCAAATGTTTGACTGAAAAAGTCCTACTGCAAGCGATTTGTGGGTTTTAGTATGGACTATCGCAGGCAGGCAGAACCAGGAAACCATACTTCAGACGTTAGCAGTCTGAATAAGACATTTGCTTTTGTGAAAACACATTCCACTCTCCTCTCCACACAAACCACCCAGGATGGGGAGTCCTGTCTGTTCTTCCTCCTTGGATCCCATTTTTTCCTGGCATTCTCTCCGTTGCCCTTGAAACACTTATTATTGCAACCACGGTTCCAGCCATGGAACACTGGATGGGGTTGCCTTCAGAGTTTTGCAAATACTGTTCTTCAAACAGAAGACACCGAGCTTGAATCTCCTGCAAGGCAGAGCTGGGAGATACAAGTGGCACATATATTTGCGAAAATGCCTTCATCTAGTACATCAGAGACCTTATTCTATCAATCAAAACGAGCACAGCACGGACAGCAACGGCTGCCTCGAACAAAAAACAGGAACAGGGCAAAGCACTGTGCATCCTGTACAACAAAGCCACATGGCTCAGCTTACTGCCAGTGTGGGCTCTGCAAATGTGAGCAGAAAAATGGAGAAAACCCATGCTTGGACCACGAGAGCTTCCTGCTTTGAGAACAGCCTTAGAAATCCACCTAAGCTGGAGCAGAAAGAGGCTTCCTTTGCAGGATGCTGGCATTATCCCACGAAAAGCTGGGAACAGAGAAGGTAGTGTGGCTCGGTTCAAAGATCACAACAGTCAGTCTGTGCTTAAGGGTCTATCAGGAGATCCAGTCCTAACATTTTTTTACAAATCGCTCCCGCTTGCGTAGTCTGACATTTCTGCTTTCTAGTGCCTGACATTTCTGTTTCAACAATCCACCTGTGACAACGAAAATGAACGACAAAACCCACACGAGACGGCTAGAGTTTAAGGCCTCCCTTAGAACTTGAACATTTTCACAACCAGTCTCTCGTTCTCTCCTTGCCATTCAAAATGTCACCAAAAAAAGGATGTTTGAAGTGTTGAAATACCACGAACCTCATGCTGTAATTAATACTGCGTGCTTTTTATTTTCCTTTCATTTTTCAGAACAAAAGCTTAGACTGGCCATTCTTTTAGGCTGTAGTATCTAAGTATGTATGCGGGCAGTTGCTGTTGTAATGTCACACAAACACACCCCAAAACATTAAAAAGGTTTTTATTAAAAAGGCTATTTTCAGCCTGCTTTACGACTCAACAAAAGGTGCTGGATGGATTAGCCTGTTTCAAGCTTTTTGCAGGCTCTTACTTTTGTTGATTTATTCTCAGCACACATAGCAACCCCTTTTAAATGTGTTGCAGACCTTGTAAATTCTTTGCTTATCCCTGTGGAAGTGAGCAAGGATTGCAAACGCTGTCAATGGACCTTCACAGCCTACAGGTACAGCATCAACTCATAAAGGTCTCAGACATTCCCTGTGGTCTTTAAGGACCACAGTTATTGGAAAGGCTTAAATTCCTGTCCACAGAGTTCAGAAGGTTCACAGGTACAGACCTCACACCACCCCTCCCAGGATTTTATCCTCCTCTGCTTTCTATACCAAAATCAGTCTCTAATATACTTTACGAGACATTTCTCGCAAGCAAAAATGCACGTGGCATACTGTCTGCGCCGAGTGCGAACTCAAAACATCATCCCTTTTCCCAAAAATCTTTTCTTAGATACCCACCACTCGTAGACCATTTAAAAAAGTCTTCTTTCCTTTCACCCATCCATCCCTACTTTCATCATAAAGGGATTTTGTTTACATTTAATAATAGAATAGCAATCTTTCATGTCTTCACATGTCCTGAAAACAATCTTCTAGAAATGAGTGAAAGTTCAACAGTGCAATCTTACTTGGAAAAAAGGAAAATCCACCTACATTGCTGTTAAAAAAATAAGCAAACCAAATCCCACTATCATGAGCTCTTTCCAGTAAGATTTAAAACCCTACCTTTGTCATTAGCTAGTTCTCATGTTTAAATTTGTACAAAGAAATCAAAAGGCGATTCCTATCTTTACACTTTTCTGAAACACTTGGAACAGTTCTCTCTACATTCCCACTTCTTCTTAAGAGCTAATAAACTGGATTAATTTTTTTGAGGTCTCTAAGTAGAAGAAAAGCTGAATAGAGACTTTAAAAAAACCCCTCTGAACCTCACACAAAGCTTGTATTTCCCAAGCTGACTTGCAGCAGAAACGTGTCACACATACAACTCCAAAGAAAATTTTTTCCAAACCTTATCTGGGAAGGTTTTGCAAGACAGGCATCAAACAATAATTCTCTTTACACCACTGAAATTATACTTACAGATGGGAAAGAGTGGGATAGAATTTCCTTAGTGTAAATGCCGAACTGTAGCTTGCCAAACACAGCTAAGACTGAGCTGGATGTTTTAAAAGTCTGATGTTCAAAAGCTTTGGTTTGTTGTCTGCTACAGAGTGAAATGACAAAATAAATGTCTTTTTATGGACCACACAACACACAGATTGTATCTGCATGAGCCAAACTGGGCAAGGCACAGCAATATGATGCATTCAACCTCAAAGCAAGGGTTTTTAGTTTATTTCTCTAAGGTCTGTAATCTAAAATTGCCAGGATGGCCAAATGCCCTTGTTCTTCCCCATGCTATCTGGTTTTGCAATAAATCACAAATTGCTGAAAGCTTTTAAATTTATATGGGTTTAGCTTTTAATTAATTGCATTTGTCTTCTCTGTGTCCATCTGAGAAATCAAGATTTTTGCAAGTTGCTGCAGGAGGCTGAACACCAATGCTAGTAGTATATCCAAAGGGTGAGCAAAGTGAAATTTGTTTTATAGGCTTTTTTTCTCCCTCCTTCAATACTTTTGGCCTGACACAGATGCATCCTGCCAAAATCTCTCCCCACTGCACTATCATTCCATGAGCTATTTCACACCTCCCATTCAATTCTAATGTGGAGCCAAATCCATCCAGACACTGCTGGTATCCAGCGCGTGACAGAATGGAATCTTTCCCTGGACATTAGGAGAGGCCATGAGATGTCAGGGGTGAAGTATCTTCATGGTAGAAATGATGCTCAGCTGTGCAGTTCCTTCCATGCCTTTCTGTTCATTGAATCCAGATGCCATGAGTTTCTCAGCTTTGTAAGGAAACGAGAGGCAGGGACGTAGACTAACACGCAAGAGGTGAATCACAGACTTGGGGTAGAGAGAAACTCTAGCTAGCCAGAAGGATTACTTAAAAAGAAAAACAAGAAAAATAAAAAGGTGACTGAATCTATGCCTATCCTTTACAGTGATGAATCCAACTCCCAGGGTTTTCATTTTAGCTTAGTAAAACCCTGAGGAAGGTGACAACAGAACTTCTCAGCAGCTGGGCATGCTTCGCTGCCTCCATGGAGGACAGCAGCTCAGTCAAGGCTCGCTGCAAAGTAGCATCTTCCTTAGCCAAGGCACAGAATTCACCACATTGTCCCCACACAGATCAAATCTCCACACTGTATTCTCAGAAACATCCCTGCGAAGCACCTGAGAGCCTGACAGAAGCGTCAGACAGGCTGCTGGACAGCGGGGCTCACCTTGATCACTGCACCATCAGTGCCTTGCACGCTATGCACTGGCTATTCGCTCCTTCTAGGACTTGCTCCTGCATCAGTGTGTTGTGCAGGGTGTAAGGACACAATTCTACCTGAAGCAATCCTGGTAATCTTTAGAGATGTCAGTAAGGTAGATGGAAGGATCTGAAGTGGTATGCTTCAGGGTTAGAGAAAAACTTTACAGAAAATTATTGTCATGTCCTAGAGGTTACAAACAGTCAGGAAATAATACAAGGTTCACCTTTCCATTAAGCACTAAAAATGCAATCCTAAATGTGAAGACTCAAAACATACCAAAATTCCAATTTCCTGAAGTCCCCTGAAAAATCCCATTCTCAGTCACTGTACCGCTCTTGGCTGGGGCAACGATGTATGGCCACTGCTGAATTTTGTGGTGCTGCTTGTTAGCTTGGATTGCTTTTCTGAAAAGGGGTTCTCTCACGTGGAACTGGCTACTGCTGGGTTAGAACAGTACTAGCAAAATGCCCAGACACGGGCAGTTTTGGGAGATGTTCACTTTCAGACTCTCTTCCCTCTCCCAAGAGCGCTGTCTGTACGTCCATGTATATACACACATGTGCTCGTCTGGACTTGCACTGTAAGAGCTGACAACAGAGGGAACTTCCTCCGTGTGTTTCTATCACACTGACTACGCTGCCGTAGCTCAGCGTGTGCCAAGCTCCACCTTCAGCACGGAGCAGGGTGCTTTGCTGCTCAGCTCTCAGCACAGCCTACACCGGCACACACAGAGTTAGGGCAGAAAGCAAGAAACGGCGAATTCACCACCTGCCTCTGTGTACTAACGCCACTATGCCAGTGCAATCTGACAGCACGTACTTCCCTGCCTCACACAACTCAAATGCAGGCAACACAGGTGTGCCTAATTCCACACGCTTCCTTTTAGTACCTGCAAAACGTCAGCAGAATCACATAAAGAGCTCTAAAAAGAGACACGGACACCACAGGGATTCCCACAATGTTCAGCATAAATTGATAGAAGGGATGCTCAAGAAGCGCCGAGATGAGTAACAGAAAGACCTGCTATGCTAAGACCAGAAAAATGACCAAACGCAGGCATTAACTCCCAGTTGAATCTGTCAACACAGTATGTCTCCCACAAACAGCAGCTTCATTCAAAACATTCAAATACGACAACCTATGATGTAGCATTTTACAAAGTCACTATCCCCATATTAGCAGTTAGGGAATCTGGTACAAAGCGGCGGATTTGTCTGCCCAAAGCATTTTGATGCCACAGTAGCAGAGGCAGCGAAAGAATTTCATACCAGATGTCTGGAGACAGAACTGGGAACAGATCAAGAATCCCCATCTCCTGGCTGCCAGCAGCACGCCGTGATCAACAACAACACTGGCCGGCATTCTCCCCCGCGTCCTTCCTCCGTTTGTATGGCTGGCGCATCCCTGGGTGGATGTACGCTCCCCCCACAACTGACAGGCATACGTACATACAGTCTGAGCATGCACGCTCGTGTCTCCAGGCTAACCGTCGTGCAGCCCTGCACAAACTGTAGCGAGGATTATTTGCTTAACAGGCTCCTTTTTATCCTCTCGATGCTCCTTTTCTTAATATTAGCTGGTCGCCGTACCACCGCCAGCATCCTTGTGAGGGCAGAGCCAGTGAAGAAGTGGAAAAAACCCGCACATGCCGCAGAAAAAGTGTCACAGCAAAATATTACAAGGTGTGTTGCCAAATGTAATGCAATGCAGCCTGCAAAACAAGGTCAGGGGAGAAAACATGGCATTTACCTGACAAGAGATCTGTACAAGGTAGACCAGTTCCTTGGATTCACAGCCATTCCTCGTTACTTCATTCTGTTCCTCCGGGAGCGAAAGCTACACCAAGGGAGCGGGGAGGGGGTGGAGAAACGAGAGAGAGAGAGAGAGAGAGAAAGACCAGGTCAGTGAGCAGGGATAAGCCAGGCATGTAATAATGCATGAAGCACAACATTCACATCAACTTGCTCCAAGACATGCTGAGTATCAGGGAAACAGGGAAGTGCTTGTCTGTCTGGAGTTGTCAGAGAGAAAATATTCAGTATTCATGGCTCACACACAGACCCTCGAATGCCATTGGATTTTGGCATCTCACCTGACAGTTTAAAAATAAAAATACGGTTCAAAAATAAAATAATCAAAGGAAGGCAAACTGTTCAAGACAGGGATTAAACCTCAAGCTTAGAAGTCTGCAAAATTAATTGTTCACTGAAAATATCTCTATAAATATTCATGTATCAGATAACAGGGATATCCCCCCCACACACATTTTATTCATTTTTAATTTTATATGTTCAGGCAGACATTAGATAATAAAACATATCTCCTAATTTCAGTGTTGTCAAGCAATTTGCCACAACAGAGAGCTTTATGGCACCATTCATCACATACAGAGTCGTTACATACAACATCAGGGTGTGCTCTTTTTTCGGAGCAGTGAGGAGAGATTTAACCGTGTCATTCCTGTACATGTACCAAGCGCCTTGACTAGTCCTACTACTAGTCCTGCTACTCCCATGAGTCTTCAAATGGATTACATTTAATGATCATCGTTGAAAGCACAAATCACAAAGCGATCATAAGCAAATTAAGACTGCTTGCAAAGCAAATTAAAAAGGGAAATGTGTTCCAGAAAATTGTTTTATAAAAGTAAAAGAGATCTTTATCCAGTACAGAGCCCCAGGAATGGAAATCCGTGAAAGATTCCCTAAAACACGGAACAGGATGAGGCTTCTCAACCTGTCTGCACACCCAGGGCCATCATTGCTACCTTTACTCCTCGTATGACGGACATTAAATTCTACAGTGAAAGCACTGCCGTACTTGCCAGAAGAATTATTCACTTTCTTTGTTATGTAGAAATGATGCTAGCTTAAAAATAGAAGGCACCGAAGAAGAGTCCAGGACTTTTTACACAAAGCTCTTTTGGAAAAACACACTTTCTCTCTTGGAAAATGCATACGTAAACATTTAAGTCTCTAAAAAATCGTTATTTGCTACAATAAAAAAATCCCAACAACAAATGAAAGCAGAAATCGACAAAAGACAGAGCAGAAAAATCACAAATTGCTACATTTTAATGAATGCAAGCAAGAGAAAATCAGAACCAGGTGATAAGATGCATGCATGTCCTGAGAAAGAGGGAGATGTAAGGCAAAGTTCTCTTCCATATAAATTACCACCAATACCCAGGATGAATTTACCTTTATTTTGCCACTCTCTCTCTCCTCTTTGTAAGGGAGTTGCAAAGCACACAAATTCAGCGCTCTTCCTTCACCAGACCTAACCTCCTGAACGCTAATCTCTTTTCTGATGGCCGTATACAGAATTGCAGATAGTTAAAAAGATTTCTGGACCAAAGGAGGTCTTGCGATTTTCATAATTTATTATATTTTTACAGCATTACACGTATGTAGAGGAAGAAACAGCGTGCGTGCAAATGCTGGTTATGCAAATAAGTTTCTCATGCTTTGCAGCAGTCCTTTTTGGCAAACAAATGCGAAGTTTTCACCAAAGGATATGTATCAGAAATCAAGTTTGCACCTGCAGTCTTCACCGTTGTCTAACAATGTAGAGCAGTTTAAAACCCCAAAATCATAGTACCTAACTGGGGACACGTAAGAGCCTTTCACCGAGGCTGCTCTTTACGTAACTCGAAGGCCATACAAAGTCTGCAAACACTGTGCAGGCTCTCAAAGACGGCATCCACTCGGTGTCACCCCCGTTTGGATGCTACCTTTCCTCCACCATAGATCACCTCTCTAGAAAACCCATGAAATGTCACCCTCGGCCACTGCTGCAGCCCCTCCTGTACCACTTTCTCAGCATACTCTCTCTTTGGGCTTCCAGCCAGCCTCTCGTCCCACCTATAAACCCCCCCTTCAAAACGAGCTTTCTTCAGTAAAGCTTTCCAGCAAGAACTTTGAAGACTTTTATGCACGTTCACATCCTCATAAGGTTGGTGTGCAACACAGTCCCAGAGATAAATCTTTCTAACTACTGCGGAGGATCTATCACACGGTGAGCTTAATTCTGCTAAAAAAATTGCATTCCAGAAAGAAGCAATTTTAAAGATTTGTAAGAGTGGCTTTTCTGTGTGTGTAACAGGGTGTAGCCTGCTGCCATTAATATGATTAAATACAACCATCATTTATTTCTGCGTTGCACATTCCCCCTCCACTTTATCATCATTCTCTGCTATCAAATGTCACATTTAAAGCGCTACGAAGTTTTAAAACTAAATCACAGTCAAAGAAAAACAAAATAACAAAGCATGCCGTAAAGGAAAGCTAATACAGGGGTGGAGATATTCTCCACGTTTGTCAGGTAACAAGGAGCTCCAGTTGTATTAAATGTGGGTTTCCTACTCAGGGAGAAAAGTTTCCACCCTTTCATCCTCCCTCTGCTTATTTAGGGTCTATGTACCTACCCCACCAACCCACAAAGGAATTTCAGGCCTTGCTGTCCTTACCTCAAAGCTAAACACGACACTACAGGCCGCACTTCGCTCCAAGGCCCGCCGAACGGAGAGGCCGGCAGCCTGGCAGCGGGACTGCCAGCACACAAGTACAGCAGCTCCCTCAAACATGCTCAAGGCCGGGCACCGTGAAACACAACGTGAGGTAGAAAAGGGTACAGGTCAAGTTAAGACAGAGGCTGAATTGCATCACCTTTCCTCTTACACATAGTGCAATTTACACCAGTCTGGACTTCAGTCAAGCGAAGACTATACACAACACTCCAGAAACAGCAAGTGAGTCACCTGTAGGTGTGATGTGTGTCGGATGACTAAGTTATAGCAGACTTTTCATTTGGAAGAGCATAGCTACCTGAGGATTAACTTGCTGATTTATATTCATCAACTTTACCTCTGTGTAGTTAGTTCCCACCTCAATGCTTCTGAACATCTCATTTAGACAAACTCACCTCGTGAGAAGTGACATTTTAATTCTGTTGTACTGCCCTACATATATGCAACTGCCTTATTTCAGAGTGAAGCTGATCGAACGACTGCTCCTCTTCCTGCACTCGTGCCTCCTGAGAGACAGAGGGGACAGAGACGTTTGCACAGGAAAATCCGTTGGTTTCATCCTGCAATGTAACTGTCCTTGCAGCAAAATACCCTGGAAGATGAATATTCACCTACGTTCCTGGTTCCCCATGTGGCAAAACATGCATTAATGCCCTTCCAAAAATCAAGGCTGTCATGATGTTTCAAAGCCTTTCCTCCTTGTAGCATCCCTTAAAAAGCAAAACATCCTAGAAAGATTAAGGTACGCCTGAGCCTGATTTGAAATCCAGGGAGCACAAAGCAAAGGCCTCTCTAGACCTTAGTGGACTCTGAACGTGACTCACAGGC
>JAVJGJ010000036.1:4464820-4476125 GCA_035590215.1 Microhierax caerulescens | reverse complement strand
CGTAACATCCTGGAACGCTCCACAAGCTGAATTTGCCACCTGTGGGATTTTCTGGTTGGAATTTAGCACGTTTCTCTTCCGTCTTTAAAGCTCTATGTGAACTGACCATTAAGAAACTTCCCCACTCCATGCATTCCAGGCTACAGAAATAATGGCCATAAGATAAATTAGACCCAAAACACGGTTAGTGAGAGAGCTTCAAAGCCACTAGGCTGAAAACTGCTCTTCACCTTAGTTGGGTGAAACCTGGATTTCCTGGCTCCATCGTACAAAGGAGAATCTACCTCACTTGTAATGAAACTTGGGAAGATGTGGGAGAAATACAGAACTACTACCAGATTTGCTTCACAGATCTTTTTTCCTGCATGTTTTTTTTGCTTCCACGATGACCTCATTTTCTTCTCCTCTTCTCGTGGAGGAAACTACTTCCAGTCTCTGGGCTTTCAGAAAGCAACAACGAAACATGACACTAAGCAGTGGCTCTCAAACAACTGTTTGCTGTGGACACGGGTGGCTTTCCTTCTGCCAGACATACAACGGGGTAATGACTTACACATGGTGACAACATGGAAAGTCCCCGCGTTCAGTAACTGTGACCACAGTTGGGGAATCACTGCCAGAGCGTATCTCAAAGTATGGATGGCACAGGCAATCGTGTTCCTTCTGCAAACTCATTCTCAAGGGAGCCTATTAGGCCATCCCCACCGCCGCGCTAGCCAGGCTCCACGGCTACAGCAGCCCTGACACACGGGAGCAAACGGCCGTGTACTCTGCTGCATAGACATGTGCTTTGGGGATTGAGAACTAGAAGATAAATGAACAGAATCTGTTACTCCATCTATTACTTCTGACCACCAAAAGACATACCGTGGGATAAAACACAAAGGAAAAAAGACAGTTTTCCTCGCACACCTACAATGGAAATCAAAACCACAGCTATTCCCAAGAAAGTTTGTAGGGCAAGCCCAGCCTCAGAGACATGAACGCATCTGGTTTCAGTAAATACAGAGCCTCCATTATGGCTTGTTGTTGATTAAATGATTGTTTTGTTGTTCGGAGAAAACAGAGCACTGCACTTTGAGAGGCACAGGAGGATGTGCGATGTCTTGCTCCACAGCCTCGGTATTGCCACAGAGCACGATGAAGCACTGAGGCTCCATCCAAGCATACCTGGGCAACCCTGCTGGAAGAAAGCAACGTTGCCTGTAGTCCCCCCTTGCTTGTGGCTTGCTGTACGGATGTCAGGGCTCACAAAGAAAGGAAAGAAAGCAGTAAGTGTAGCACAGCCAAAAGGAAATTAAAATAATCTTGAGGTACACAAGTTATCTCTTTCAAATTCGTTTTCCATAAAACAGAATCAATAAATGAAACATTTCCTTAATAAAAGCAACTGCAGGGATGTGTTAAATGACTAAGGGTATAGGTTCCCATTAATATTATATTACACTGCTAACAAAATATAATTACAAATATTGCAGCAATTTCTGGCATAGACACCTCCAGGTACAATAAACCGGGCCCCAAGCAGAGACCCCTCCGGTTTCAATGGAAAAGAGTTTGAACACAAAAATGATTTGGTTTCAATGTAAAAGAGTTTGAACACATATCTGAGTGTCTTTACAGAAAGTAAAGAGTGCATCATGCAAACAGCATTTCTGGACCAGGCAGAGGATTCTGAACTTCTCGTTCTGTTTCAAAGTTGAGACTTGACTCTTACTAATCTGCACAGTACTTGTTAGCACTTTGTTCCCTACATCTCCAGAGCATACTGGGATGTTCCCTGTGAACTCCGAGCTTTTCAAATGTGAAAGATGAAAGAGAGAAAGAAAGAGAGAAAGAGAAACCCCAGCTACTCACAGAAGCATAAGGAATCAGCATAAGAAAAAAAGCCACGATTCAAACAGATTCCAAATAATTAATTTAAATTTCACATCTGCTGAATTTTGTGAGTAGCACTGCCATGCAAACTGTGTAGTATTTTGCAAGCAGCTAGTCCAAACAGTCCTCGTTACTCTACTCTGACTGCTCAGTCAAACACATAAATAATACACAAGCTCTCCGTTTCTTTAACTTATGGCAAATATTCAGCTCAGATTTTTGAGCAACAGGTACTGTATCACCAGCAACGCTACACCAAAAACTCAAAAGAAAGGTCTCACTCTCAGCCTGACGCCACTAACAGCGGGGGAAAAAAAATATGTAAAGAGATTCCCTTTATTCACATATGCAAATCTGGGTGCAAGGGATAAAAGGCTTAGTGGGCCATATGAAAAGCAATGAGCAAAGATAGGCAGGAAATAGGAAGTGGTTTAAGTCCAACTCTCCTACACAAAAGACAAGGAGAGCTGAGCCAGCACAAAGGGAGAAGCTACGACACATCCTACAAGCTTACAGTGACTTAGGATTTCCAAAGGAAGGAGCAATGGTTATACTCATAATTAATTTTCAGGGGTCTTGTAGATGCTTTGTCCCGATTTGCACTGCTTATTGAGAGTTTGGAATGTCACCGAGCTGCCTGTGGCAGGAACTTCAGAGGTAGGCATGTGGATAAAGTCATTCCTAAAAAGCCTAGATGCTGATTTTGTCCAGTTAATAATTTACTAGCTATGAACAAAAAAATGCATGTAATCTTGTAAAACTTAACTGTTTACTGCATATTTTTCTGTGGTTCCTGTCAGCATCACATCTGAGTAATTATGTCACCTGATGAAAGATTTATCCAAATCTACGTTTTGCATACATACATATCTGCATCAGAGAAAGATGTCATAAAGGTTTACAAAATTATCCAGATAAAAGTTCAGAGCCAATATGCATTCACTTTATCAATAGCTATTACTTTACATTCCAAGATTTATTTTTAAAGAAAAATGAATGAAAGATCAAAGCAAAGGAAATAAATTATGAAATATTCTCATTTGTAAAAAAAAACCTTTCCCCCTAAACCTACCCTCATACCAAAGGAAGTGTTCTAGGCATTATTAGCAACAGTTTAGAACGCATCTAGCACCATAAAATGCAATACACTTCTATTTTTACTGGCCCCTCATTTCCCTAATTAGTAGAGGTGCACTAGAAGTTTAAAAACATGTATCTGAACAGCCATTCACTTCTGCTGAGGTAGGAAACCACTACTGGGATGTTCCCCAGCCCCACTCCCAGTTAATTCCTTGTACCTCATTACTATGGCTTTCAGACTGACTTCCTCAGTGCAAATAATCTTCCAAAAGGCCACAGGTTAATCTCTGGAAGGAGAGTCACAGTTTGCATTATCCTAAGCTTTAAAATCTGTAATGTAAGACAGTTTACGCAAAATGCAATAAACTCCCCCTTTAAATTACATCTGATCATTCTGCAAAGAAAATACTGCCTGTTAAATTGTAATGTGAATCATTCTTTATTGCCACATTAGCATTTGGTGCCATCCTTAAGGCGCTCTTCCAGCTGTTTTTATATTAGCATTATTACTGTATTGTGCCAGTAAACAAAAAGGATCTTATATCAAGTATAGAGGATCTCTGAAAGGCTGTGCACTACTTACCCCTGCTACAATGATCTATTCTTTCCATGGATGGGATCCCTAGCCAAGGCCTAACAGTTCCAGGTCTCTCCGCAGCTTCCCAGCAGCTAATTGAAAAAACCTTCCAGGCATCAGCTCCGAAATGCAAGAACTCCAGGCTAGCAAAATCAAATTAAACTCCCCACATTTGGTTCACTCGCTCTCCTCTCTTCCTGGTGCTGCTGCTGCTGCTTCTTCAGATGAACGTGCCTATGAATAGCGTGTAAGATCTGCCTCCATAGCCCTGTTAGCCGTTTCCACACTGCCCATTTCATGCTCAATTTGCACTGTAGAGAAATCAGTGGTGTTCCTTTCTCTCTCGCTCGCTCTCTCATTGGAAAGGTCCCACAAGACAAGCCGTAGAGTTTAACAAGAGCCAAGAGAAACAGAGAGGGAGGGAATGCATGCAGGGATTGTGTTCAGGCGCAGCATAGAAGTCTGCTGCTACAGCTCAAAAGAAAAAAAAAAAAAAAAAAAAAATGACAGCAAACTGCCATCACATGCCTGAAACCCAGCACAGTTTAAGGCAAGCTGATTCCTCATTGTTTGTTCTTTTCCACTGGTATCAAACTGCTCAGAGGTAAAGCTCCATGAAATTCCTCTCCAGTCCCTGGTGCTGTGCAAACTGCAAATCAATGCAGGATGTGTGCCCTAATGCCTAGGTACAACGGTTCTCTGTTCACTGTACATATTCCCTAAAGAAAACAAGTATTTAAATGATGAAAAGTTTGCTGTCAAAATCTTCCCTGTTCAGTTAACAGCCTAAATATGTTGGTTTGTCCAAGGGGTCCGGACTATGGCTGTAGAACGAATGATATTCGGGCATCTGCAGAATCAAATTTTGCAGATCATTATTCACTGGCAGGATTTTACCATTCAGCACCTGAGCACTGATAATCACTTATAAGATCATCACTCCTTCCCCTCAGCCCCAAAATTTGGGTACAATTTTGAGTGTGCATGGCAATTTAACCATTCAAAGACCTATTAGTTCTAACGAACACCATACCATGTGATACTGCTACTGCAATTTCACAGCACTTCTGCTAGTCCAGAATATCAAAGTCCAGTCATTTCTATCCAGAATGAGGCATTTTGCTAATTACTGACCATGTAAGTGGTTTTAATTATAACCAGCCTACCCTTTCACCACTGAAAGGAGAGAATACAATTAGCTCCCCCTTCTCACATCTACGTTTCTGAACCCAAAGGTTTAAATGGAAATCTTAATATCTGATGGTTTCTTAGCACAACCTCATGCTTTTATTATAATGTTTGGTTAAAGAACTTCCTTGCCAAATTCTTGTTTAATTTTGCAGTGCAATTCAGGACAGTTGCAGAATGTGTAAGACAGAATTAAGTCGGCTCTCAGAAATTGCAGGTTACTGCCAGTGCCTTCATCTTTCAAGAGCCAGTAAGAGCTTTTACCCTGACTATGTCAGAAGTCTGTCTTGTATTTAGTTTCTTTATTATTTTACTCTAGACGGCGCTCTGTTTGAAGCAGCTGCTTTGCCTGGGATGCCACCACCAGTCTCAGAGAAGGGCTGACCAGACCAAAAAATGACAATAAATTACCACGTAAGCATCTAACATTGTTAGCAGAGTGGCTTGTTCTGTGAACATCTCGCACATCGGGAATTTCCCAAAAGTTCACATTTTAAGTCTGACTCTGCAGAGTACAGATTTTAAACACAGTCTCTTCTTGTAGATTTCTCATACTTATTTCTCTAACAAGTGGAGTCTAAGATGCAGTGAGGTGACCGAGAACCATGCTCATTCCAATCCCGATACCCGTTCTCCTGCCCATGTGCAATTCTCCGGATTTTCCCTATTTGTTGCCTGCACGGACAACAAACATTAGCATATTTTACATGCCCACTTGTCCATATCCTATGTGCTAGTGTAACATATACACCCTTGTGTGTATGTTACACATATACTTTTATAAATATGTATGTATACATATATATCTACTGAAAAGTATCTTCACGTGAAATTCATCAGGTTTCATTTCTCTCATGTGCACAATATAGCACAGCACAGTATAGGAACATGCACTTTTAAAGCCCTCTTCATCAGCTGATAGTGATTTCCCCCTCTTAAAAGTTTCTCTTTGTTCTTTCAGCAGTGAAAATACCCTAGAGAATTTGTAATACTCAATGCAAGCTGTTTAAAAAATTGAAAATTAGCATTATAAAAAAGAAACTCAGTTTCTTTCCCACCCAATACACGGCTTCTCCCAAACCGTGGAAAATTCCCTTCCATTAAAGAGTCTTCTTGACTGTTAGACCAAAAACCCAGCAGAAGGTGACACTGTGCACTGCATTTTCAGCTATGACAAGCTGGGGAAATTTAGAGATTGCTTCTCATACATTGAAGTGACACTGTGTGGTGCTGTAATGGCACAAAGAAAACAAACATTAGGGAAGGAGGGAAGTCCATTCCTTCAAATTATATAGCCTAAGCCACCCCAAGAGCAGCCTTATTTCATGAAAAACAGGGTTGTAATCAGTGAGCAGCAGCCTTCCAAGTCCTGCTCTCTCTTTACCACCCCTCAAGCCCATCTGAAAGCTGATTCCCAATTTCCTCTTGCACCTGGTCTTCTCTGATAAAATTAGAAAGCAATTCGTGACACAGAATTGGTGCCACTAATGAGGTGTAGACTGGCCTGTCATTGGCACAAAGAGATTATAGAAAGTGACAACGATGAAAATCTCTTCTGAGGAGGGAAGCATATTTGCTAAGGCAAAGAGCATCCTGAAATGACCTGTAAACAGCAAGAGAACAATGTCTGAATGGTGGTCAGTACCATAGATTCACCTGTATTTTGCTGCTTGTTAGCATGTATTATTCATAATTACACGGACCTGAAAAGGATCTTACCCATGTAACACAAGCCTGATTACGTGCTCACATTATTCCTTCCAAACAGCTAAATTCCTTCTAAGAGGGAAACGAAACACCAGCAAGTAACCAAAAAAAACCAACCAAACAACCCTTATTTCAACTGACAAATCACATTTTAAACAGTTACAATTTTGACTGTTCTCTAAATTGATTTTATTAAATGAAATCATTGCTCACATCCTTACAAACAACAACATGCAGTTCTCATTTGTGCAAGTAGATAAGAAGTCTGGTTGACTTTCAAACTCTGAAACAATTTGCTGTTTTATGAAAAACAGCAGCAGCATTTCACATACTTTTAATGTGTTTTATTAAAAGTATGTGAAATAAAAGTATATTATAAAGTGTTTTTAATGGAGAGTACCGATGCTGAAACTAACTCAACTACATCTTACGGTTATACGCATCTCTAGAAGAACTCTGAAGATCAGCTCCTTACAGCCTGCCTGGTGTATCGAGGCACGTGCACCCAAGAGGATGCAGAGCGCCCTATGTTGCAGTGCCACAGCTCTCCCCATCCCCACCTACAGCTCCTTTTAACAGGTTATTATGCTGGACCCACCTGTTCCCCATCACAGCCCGAGCTGGGGATCTGTGTGGCATCAGGAAAGCGCAAAATGCAAGGAGCAGTGACAGGGAGAAAGCGGCAAAGCGCATGTGTTACGTGTGGTCAGTTCTCAGGATAGGGCCCTGCTCCTCCATTCCCTTTTTTATGTGGGTGTTATGGAAATCAATGAGGAGCAACGGTCACACCTGAAGCAGTCTGGGAGGTGGGGAAAACTGTGAGCTGAAGCTGGGAAGGCTGCTCCTACTCCCACGGGCAGACGCGTTAGATGCCTGTTTTTATAAGCAGTGTTTCAAAAAAAAGGGTTAACACGCTTCACTGCCAGAAGAAATGGTGCTTCTAAGAAAACCACTTTTTTTTCTTTTTACTGTACACCTATAATCACAGAAATCTTCCTCCTGTTGCCGCAGAATCTCTATGCCTGGTACCAGGCAGGTATAAATCTACTTTCTGGTGAGCAGAGCAGTCAACATGCAATCCATCACGTTCATCTCTCCATCATGAAGTTCTCTAGAGGAACAATGCAAAAGTTTCCTTCAACCTGCCTCAACTCTTTCCTAAAGAAATCATCTTCCTCATTCCAACAAACCCAATCCCCATGCAACAGCATCAAAATCCACAGGTTTCCCAGGAACCCAAATCAAATCACTGTGTGGAACAATAGAGAATTAGCCAGAAGTGACATAATGTGTTTTGCCAGAGACAAAACTCTTACCTCTATCTACAGCACAATCAACATCAGGTATTTGTTCTCCCCACACACACACACACCACTGAGCTGAATTAAACAGTGAACTAAAAAAATGATCTTTCTGGCAGCCAACCAAACCTTGCTTCCGACATAAATTCCCCTAAAATTGCGATGCCTACCATTTCAGAACCAGCAGCACAAAAGAAAAACCCAGTCTGTCTCCAAAGGAAACCACCTTTAGTCACTAGTTAATTGACCCTGGTGAATATAACACCAGGCATTTGGAAATAGGCACTTTGATACACAAAGTACACATGCCCAGTCTTGTGTGCCATTTGTTACACCACAGGCTACGCTCAAAAAGGGGAAAATAAATATCTTCCACGTTACTGTTCAAAGCAAATCTAATTTGATGTAATGATGGGCTTCCATAGCCACATTTGGTATTTCTGAAACACAGTAACTTCAGGGTTCTGATAGAATTCTGGCATGATTGGTACTTTTTTGGGGTTTTTTGGTTTTTTTTTTTTGGTTTTTTTTTTTTTTTTAATGCTACTGACCTTCCACCTATCTACGAAGCAGCACATTTTTCAGTGTTCCCAGCCAAACGTGGAGCATTTCAGTCTCTAAGAACGGCTCCAGTTTAATTTGTTGTTGTTTGGGTCTGTGTTGATTAACACATGTAAATAAAGGCATCTGGTGTTACCTCTCTCTCTCTTTCCATTTCACACCCTATTGAAGTCTGATTTCACAATTAATTGAAACCAAAACAAGATTATTCAGAAATGAATCGTTTCTGGCAGCCTTTGTCATGCTGAGGTCTAGTCACTACCTGGGGAGACAGAGCCCCCCTCCTGGCAGTCTTTAAAATAAAGCATTTTGGATATCACACAACGGTACTAGAAACAGTGTTGGAAAAGGAAGCGAGCCAGCAACCAGCTCACTCCTGCTACACACTTTTCAGGCCAAGAAGGGAAGGATTCTTCTGTCCCACAGACAGGAGAAGCTATATTCTTCCATGTGCAAGAATTAAAATGAGACAGCTAAGAGAGCAAAGTGCAAATGAAGACAGACAGCATGAGGGACGAACTAATGTTTCTCCTGCACCAGATCTACCCAACAACAGGTCCAAAGAACAGCAAAGTCAGATTCAAACAGCCTCCAGTGTGGTGAGGTCTGGGATTTGAACTCAGCATGGATTCATAACTGGATTTCATAAGCCATGAAAGCACAACAGTAATAAGGAACTGGATGTAAACACCTACCAACCACCGGACATGCTCTAAACCCCAGAAATTAATTTCTGACACACACAGAAATGACATAAAATCAGCCTGTGACCACAGAAAACTCCTCCTCAGGCTGGGTAAATTATCACTGTTTATCCTGCCCTTTTTCTACTCATCCTCACTCCAAAAAATCCCAAGCAATCATCAAGAGGAGGATTTTGAAAATCAGACGTTCACGACGCTAAAATGTTCTTACAACCATTCCCACCGCAGATGCAGCTGTTGAAGCAGCCTGGGATGAGATGCGCAGAGCAGACAGACCACTGCTGCCACCCATTTCCAGGGTACGAGATGCCCGGCGGGGGCTCAGCGCACTAGAGGGCATCGCACCACCAGTTATCGCACTGGCCTGAATAAAACACACCAGTACAATTCTCTTCCTGCGCATGTAGTCCTGTTCCTTCGTGGCAGTAAGGCTCAGCACCACTGTGTGAACACTCACAGTGTCAAAACAACGGAGACGGCTCTGTAAGAGGAACCAGCCACTTTGTGGCTTCAGGCAAAAACAAAGAGGCAGTTAAATTAAAGGAGCTGGCTTCTTTCTTTCTTTTCTCTAAAAGAAAAGTGGCTTTGCCACAAAACAAAGCGTCCTTTCTTTCCCCATCTACCGCCGGACAAAACAGGATACTTACTTTGGCTGTTGCCAACCAACGTGCACAAACGCAACGTTCCCCTTCAGCGCACGAAAGGGACCGTTTTTATAGGAACCACTTACTCAGAAAAGCCACTCGAATGGGCCAAGAATGAGACTGCTTTACAGTCTTCGTCCATCATTTTTAAACAGGTTTGGTTTATATGCTGGCAACATATGTTAAGGATATAAACCACTTAGAACCTATAATATGCTATTGTTTGAGCTTATCGAGAAATGCATTCACCAATAGTCAAAAAAAGACTAGGCCAATGATTATCTATTTTTTGCAGCTTTGTAAGATATATATGCTTTTTATCTCCCTGCATACGGCATTTCATAAAAATGCTGACTTTCAAGGAAAGTACATTAAAATCACCGAGTTAGTTATGACTGCCTTTTCTTCTCTGAGATCCAAAATCCATTAAATTCTGTGGGAGGTCAGTGACAGTTTTAGTCATAGTCTACTTTTCCATTTGCTGGAAACAAGCATATTATTCCTCTGAGAGAACTGAAAATTGATACAGTCCTGTCATTCCAGGCTATTAGTCTCTTACTCACTCACTTCTTCTGTTTTCTCGCCCACTAAATCAATATTAACTTTTTTTTCCACACTGATAAGAATCAAAGTCACTGGAAAAAATGCCTTATATACCTGAAATATCAGTAGGAGTACTAAGGGGGGAGGAAAGAACAACAAAAAGACCCAGAAGCAACAATTTTGATGTGGGGAAAGAGTACTTTGGCAGTGAGAAGCTTAATTTACTTAAGGCAGTCATGCTCCTGTCTCACTGTCACATCATCTGAGCACCTTTCCTTACAGAGTGCCGAGAGGTTTATGCTGTGATTTCTCACCTTCATGTCACCCGAGGAGGGGTATTCATGTTATTTCTAATGCACAGGCCAGACCAAGAACTGTGCTGTGCTGAGGAACATTTCTTATTTGGCATTTATAGAGAACCAGTAACAAGGAACCCAGCTCCTAGCAGCAAAGGCAGTAAACAAAACTTAATAATGCACACAAGGGAAAAACAAACATACCCTGAAGAGCCTTGAAGGCTGTAGCCTGGTTGTACCATATTTGGCCGTGCAGGACATGAATAAATCTGAAATCTCATTAGGAACTGTACCTCCTGGCTTTTATGTAAACAGTTCTGTTGGCATCCAGCCCCAACTCCTACCCCTTTGAACAAGCAGGACCCGTTGCTCAGCGAGAAGGAAGGTTGGAGGAAGCAAACCCAGCATTCATCAAACCACAAACCCATCGGGCTCCTAGGTGACACACAACCTCCTCCTAACATCGTCCTTTCCACAGACCCATCTCTCTAGTAATTGCATAGGCTCGGGGGAGTATTTTGGCGTATCCTGACGTGTTCCTGATTTCAAATCAGCCATTGTTACCTTTCAGGAGCACGGGGAAGCCTGGCCTTCGCTCCACGTTCCCCATTCCACCTCTGTCACCAAAGTACAGAGGGATCCATATTCTTCAAGCTGCTGCCTGCAGGTACACAGCCCCCTTCTAGATGCAGATAAAGAGAATAAGCCCGACAAGATGACAAAATCTACCTTTGCAAATTATGAAGCAGACTCTATAAATGAGAATAAATAAAGCTGACCCAGTTTGCACAAGTATATGCTTCCCCTGCACGTCTGGTCTGCAGAG
>JAVJGJ010000036.1:4448293-4464720 GCA_035590215.1 Microhierax caerulescens | reverse complement strand
ACTCTATAAATGAGAATAAATAAAGCTGACCCAGTTTGCACAAGTATATGCTTCCCCTGCACGTCTGGTCTGCAGAGTCTTCAAAAGCCTCGTACAACAAAGATGAATGAACCTGTCAGCATTCAGTAGATAAGCAGCCACCATTAAAACTTTTTAAAAAGCTTCAGAAACAGACCCTAAGCAAAAGCAAACAAGCTCTGCAACATGACATACAGGCAAACCACATCTTTTTGAGCATGAATTTGCAGGACTAGGCTCAAGACAGAAAGCAGTGAGGAGGGGAAATCTGTGTTTCTACAACCACATCTGAGAACTTCTTCCCCAGGAAAAGCATTATTTATTATCTGGCTAAATACCAACTTCTCTTGCTGACAAGAGGAGCAGCAAATGAAGGAAAATAATCTCCCCTTAGTTGGCAGGAGGAAGCGATAAAAGCTGAGGGGAAGCTTACTCCATTTCCTCCCATGACCCCAGAAGTGGGAAAGATCAACAACCACTCATCTTTACAAATCAGGCTGTGTGAAGCCCAGCGCTTCTGGCATTTAGCTATGCCTACAGCCCCCAGTTTTCCATAAAGGTTAGTCTATGACTAAACTGACCACTGAATGCATTTTAATATAATACAGACACAGCACAGAGATATAGGACTCCCAGTGCTTTCAAATAAAGCCTGTGACCTTTAGCTAGCTACTTGCTCATTACTTCGCCAAGCTTCAGCTGGGAGGGGAAGGCACAAGCAGAGTTTCGTGCACACATGCATGCGTGTGCATGCATGAGAAAGAACATTTAACAATTTCACATCTCAAATCCACACACACACACACAATTCACATCTCAAATCCACACAGACACGTGCGCCTGCCCTATTTTTTTTAAACAAAGAAAATGAAAGTCCATGTTGCACACTGGGTTCAGAGGCGCAGTGCAAAACTGACATGTGTTTTATATCACCACATACATTTTTATACAAAAACTTGAGCAAGTGCTAAAGCATGGAGTAGACTAGATGGAAGCATTTCCCTTCAACTACTCCCTTCTGAGAAAGAGGGGCTGGAAAATGAGCAGAAGAGGTATATGGTCAAACTTGATTTTTTTAAAAGAAAAGTTTCTAGGAGTAAAAACAAAAACTCCCCGAAGCCAGATGTTGCATAAAAACTTCAGCCAGACTAAGAATATCTGGCTTTAACACGAAACTCCAAGGGGATATCACAATGCTTGTATTTATTGTGTCTCTCCTACTCCTCCTGTGCACAGACACATGTATATGCATGGTTCATCTTCTACTACTCACGTACCTGGTCCTGTACTCTTACAGCTCCAGCTAGTTAGTGTCTTCCCACGTCATGATTCACCAGCGAGTATGCTGGAGGACAACGCTGTGCCCTGTACAACTGCTCTACTATTAGCAACTCCTTCTCCTTTGAAGAAAGGGGTGTCCCAAAGTATCTGCAGGCTTTATGCTATATACAACTCACGCTAGATTACAGAATTATTAGATCACAGAAAACACAGCTGGCAAGTAACTAAACAGTTGTAATAGGTCTAAGGCCTAAATATTTTCTACATATTGAAAAAACCAGACGATATACTGCAGGTGCTTACCTGCTCTGAAAAGTAAATATTGCCCAAATTGATGAGAAACATTTATACTAGTTACAGAAGGAGCATAAATCAGTTAAGACAAGGCACTGTAAAAGCCCTCCCTCCCGCACATACACACACGATGTTTTTATATGAGATTTTACATTATGCTATACTATTAGACCTTGTGTAGGAAAGACTGAGTGTATTTATGATGAAAACATTCAATGACTTTTGCAGGAGTTAAATGATTTAAAGAAATTATCCTCAACCCATGAAAGATGTTTTCCAGAATACAACCATGTGGTTATCCTCATGCTCATTAGTGCATGTACAGCAACAATGATAATGCTCCATAATAATTGGGGGTGGGGGTACTGACGAGGAGGAAGATAAAGAACTGGGACAAGGCTTATTCCTGGCACATCCTGGGAAACTTCAAGGATCTAGCAATTCTGATAGTCAAAGCAGAATTAATATCTTTATCATTGACATTAATATTCTTACTACAAAACAGAGATGCTAAAACCTTGACAGAGGACCGTATGGGTACCAGTATGTAGACACCATTAGTCCAGCAACACACCCCAAAGCTTAAAAACGAGTGGGTTGGTTTAGTTTTATCTCAAACAACGAGGAAAATCTTTAAGAAAGAGACTGACAATCTGATGTTTCATGTGAGGTCTCTCTAACCCGTACTCAGGAACTGCCCAGTAGCAGATACACAAGGTTCCAGCCGCAATGACTCTGGTGACAGGCACTACTCGGTCGACACACAGCCGCTCTAAAGCAGCCTTTAAGAAGGAGATAGTTGACACCACTGTCACCAATTTTTGGTTCTGAAAATAAATGAGTTGGGGAAAAAAAAGATTGAAATAATCACGTTGAAACCTCAAGGCTTAAGCAATTACATGAGAAACTCGAGTGCCTTTAAACAAGTTTCTTCACTCTTCTTGAAAAAGGCTTAAAGATACTTGTGCACTTAATGGCTTGCACAGAAAAATCCCTAATGAAAAGCAAAACTTATTTTGAAATTCCAACAATTTTCATCTAATTCTATAATTCAGTGATATTATTTCTTGAAGACATTATCTTAGAAAGACTGGAGCTGTCAGCCCAAGAAAGTCAAACTTATTACATTGCACTGAAAAACATGCCGTGCTCTTAAATATTAATTCCAACCTTACGACCACCAAAAAAACGAAGGGAGGTGGGTTTCTTCAGAGCTTTTCTGGGCCTCATCCGTTAACAAGATGCTAAAGATGAATTCCTGTTACATTCTGACTAGAAGTGGAGCTCCTAGTTCACTAAAGTAAGCACTAGTAAGGGCTTACTTACAGCTGGTCAGGGAGGCCAAAGAGACAATCTTCTTGAGCAAGGAGTGAGGTCCCAGGAAAATAAAAGGTGCTGAGGCACCCCAGCATCAGGCAGGCGGGAGAGGAATTGCACAGCACAGCACCAACTGGCAAACAGCATGCAATCGCATAAATAGAGACTGTATCATGCAGCACAACAGCAGCATGCCACCCAGCCGTCCACGTTCCGTGGCACTCGAGACCAGGAGCGCTTCATTAACAGTGGGTTCTTCCACCAGCTATATGCAAATGTACTGCAAACTCAGACACAGAAAGGCCAACTGGAAAACATTGAAACTGTATTTTCCAGAACACAAGTACACACAGGAATTACCCCATTACTTGCCTGCCACAGATTATTTATGTCATGTGGCAAAAGCAGTATATCATTTATATTTCCAAAATCCCAGGGGAGGAAGAAAAATGCTTTCACAGATAAAAGAATGCAGCTTCTGTATGTTGACTCAGTGAAGAGCAGCAAGAACAGTACGGCAAAATGCAGGGTATTAAAGAAATTAGCTTGAAAAGGCTTAATAGATAGGATGACTTTTACTTTTGTGAAGCAGTTCATAAACGGTGTTGTGTTTTCTTGATCCATGTGTCAAAACTTTAATTGGTTGTCTCCAGAGCTGGACTTCAAGAGTGTAAAAGAAGTAGGCAAACTGCATAAGGGGTCACACACAGATCTGAAACTGTTTCGGTTTTTAATTTAGCAAATTCTGCTAGGATGCCAGAGGCAGAAGAAAAAATAGTAAAGATATGAAAAGAATATTTTAACATTTAAATTTCCCAGGGAAATTCAGGGAAGGTGAGTCCTGAACAACTCGGGTCACGCTGGAAACACATCTGCACCCTGCAGACTCTCCCTGAGAACTTCACATTGGAATTACAGAGTTGGGCTTTTAGTTTTTAAGCATTTAATTGCAATCTTCAAAGAAAACAGGTTTTGGTATAACCCGGCCCCTGCGTAACGTACTCTTAGGAAGCTCCCAAGAGCCTTGTTCCTCCGACACACTTGTTCTCCACAGAGGCATGAACCTGCAGCCCTCGCTCAGTGCACATTTCTGCAGACTTCAAGGGAAAGGGGTCTCTGATTCAACCATTGCCAATGTCTAAAACACAACCATGAGGATAACAGTAACAGCATCAACCGATCTGCTGCAGCACCCTTGAAGTCACCCTGGCCTGACGCTGCTGTCACAGCAGTGAGTATGACTCAGTTCCTCTCTGGGCAGGTGAATCGATGCTCATTAACTCCAGCTAAATGGCCAAGTCCTTAAGTCACTAGGCAAGCAATTAGTGGTTCCAATGACAAGTTGGGGACCTCACACTGGAAAGCACTGGTTTACAGGAGAGCAAAAAGCAGCACACTTCCAGAAGAGGCCTCCAAGCAGCGCCATATTGTGGATAAATGAAAACTGACATTCTTTTTTTGCTTTCTTATACTGGTATCTCAATTAAGTTTTGTGCTAATAACTCACTAGTGTCCAAAAGAAAACAACAATTCTGTGTGGAATAAATATTCCTCTACAGCAAGCACTGATGCAATAACTTGTCTAAATGAGCATACACGAGATTTGAAATGGTACAGGCCTTTCTATAGAAAGGGCACCCATTAAAGCTAATGAACTTCTGCTTGTGGAATGCTGGAGTATGCACACACAGTGTACGTATCTCATAGCACAGGGCATATGTGAAACCCATGCTGCAGCATGGACCTTTTTTTAATTGTTTAATTTTTTAATTATGGTAGCAATAAGATCTAGTATTATTGCTACTGTTGCAGATATAGTTTTACAGTGGCTGTTTCATCCTTAAACTGATCGTAGCAACTTGCAAGACACAGACACAAATAATCCTAACAGAAAACATAATACATCATTCCACATCTTAATTGTTTTTCCATGGGAAAATAAAACATTCTTCAGTATGATATACAACAAAGAATTCTAAGAGTACATGGATATTTTGTTGTTAAGAATCCAAGTCTTCCTTCTCTCCTTGTTTATCTTAAAAGCACAAAAGAGAAAACTGGAACGTTATTTTCCAGCCTGTCTCGAAGCGAGTCGATGCATGGCCCAAGTCCTGCGTCTTTACGACAGTAGATAGGCATGGAAGGCTCGAGCCGGCTGCAGGAGAGCAGAACTCCAGCACAAAAGCTCCACTGTGCCCTCTGATTCAGCAGCAACACCAACCAGCTCTAAAAAGATCTTCGGCTTACTTTGAACTGCACTTAGTTTAAAGCAGCTAGAAATTGAGGAACACAGGGAGGCTTAAGAGAGTTCAAAGAAATGCAGGGACTGTGTACCAAGGGAAATAAAAACCAACACAGCTTTATCTGGGGAGTATTCAAAGTGCACATCGCAGCTCTAGCGTTACTGCTAAAATGCGTTAATAATTCAAAACGCAGGCACTAGCCTAAGAGCTCACTTCTCCAAAAAGAGTTTCCAAACTCAATCTAGCTTTTACTTAGTTTTAAAACAAATGGCAAACCTTGACACTAAATCAAACCCCGAGCCACAAGAGAGGGTGCATGTGAAGGGGACTCTGAAGAATCAGGCTCTGATGCTTCTCGAGTCTCACACCTCCACTACGCCTAAATAATCCTGAGCTCCTCTCACCTTCGCACGGCAGCACCCTTGTCCTGATCTGACACTTCCCTTTCTTTCATGCAAATCCTTTCTACCCCAAGGCTCCAGCTCCCAGTGGGTTCCCTGCCCATTTCAGGATTGTTACACCTACAATTATTGCAGGACTTAGCAGATAAAGAATTATTAAACAAGTTACCAGTGTTGCAAAGTAAATTCCTGGACTCACACTGTAAAAATAACAGAAGTTGTTTTGATTTTTTTTAACTACTTCAAGCTGGCAAATGGGAACTTGGTCCAAAATCAGTTATTTTAAAGTCTGAATGTTTTGACATGTCATACTTGCAATAAATAAAGTTAACACTCAAGCACCATAAAGAGCAATTATACAGCTGCAATGAATTTCAGGGTAATATGTAAGAATGTTTGCTAGTGATGAAACATAAACTGGCAGGACCAGACAATACCACCTACCCAAAAAGAGACTTTTTCTAGGCAAATTGGTTTATTGCCATACTTAGAAGATTCATCAGTCTTCCAATAGAACAGAATTAATTTTAAGGCAGGTTCATGGATCCTGAATATATACAAAGTACATGGCACTATCTATTCTAATTTTCCACTTGTTATAATACTGGACTTGTGGGTATCTGTTAAGCAACAGTCTTCTCTCTAAATTATTACTGACATAATTCTGTGTGTGATGGTACCAAAAGCTCACTCCGCAGTTAGAGGTGTCAGATCTCACTGAAACTCACAAATCAATCCCTGCCTGTCCAAAAAAACAGTTGATGGGGCTTTAAATGTACCTACACAGACCTAACCAAGCTTCCCATAAGAGCTTCTTATGGGAAATGAAATACTTGAAAGAAAGACATTTAGGATGGTGGTAAGGGACGTCTTGCACTGTAAAAATACGCCCCATCACAAGTAATTGCATTTTTATTAACGTTTATTTCATTCATATGGCAGAGAGATGGGAAGAAGAACTGCTGAGCAGAATCAAAGTTTGTTCAGTTAGTTGCAAGAGAAATTTTAGAAGTTATACTTTAGGAGAGGGAGTCTTGAAGAGGCAGCGAGAGCATCACATTCTTCCTCATGTATGTATTTTATTTAAAAAAAAAAACATAACCGTATATCCACATGACATGTAATGGAAGCATTCGGATTTATACTGCTTTACCAGGAAAACAGCAACTTGAATTTACAGGTTCTGTTGACAAAATGGCGAGAAATGAAACCCTAGAGGAAAAAGGAAATCGGTATCTTTGGAATCCTCGGTGGAGATCAAAGAGCTTTTTGGTATGGATACCCAGGAGAGCTGAAGGTCAGAGCCTTGCCTGCAGGACATGGAAGCAGAAGCCTCCATCTTCTGCTCACACACCACAGCAAGCCATAAAATAACAAAACCATCAAAGTCTACAAACTTGCTCAAATGCCTCCTAGACATTGTGATAGGATGTGTGGGTGAGAATATGTGCCTGTGCATATGCTTCCCCCTTTAAAATGAAAAATCTGTTTGAATTTAGACTCTTGGGAAAGTTTGTGTTCACAGGAAATCTTCTGCACAAATCTCTCCGTTGCAAGTAAAACAAACAAAACTTGGGTCTCAGCACATCTGGAAACATCCTATCCCGTACACGTGCAGCTACACATATTGCAGCACGAATCTTGCCACAGTACAGCAAACGTTTTCAAATGTAGTATCTAAACACCATTACTTTAAGTGCTTTCCTCTAAATTTTCTTGCCTTGCAGGACAGATTATCATAGTACAAGTGCAGTGACAAGCTTTCTCCTGAATACTCAAAGACAACTCTTCCCTGATTCTGTAACGAGAGAACAATCTTGAGTTCATCACACCACATGCCCTTGTGTGAGATTATGTTACTGAGTGAAGCAGATGGGAATGGAGCACTGATTTTCAAAGACTGGAAACTACCTGGAAACCAGATCCCGCAACCACCACGAGTAAATGTTCTCCGCAGGGTTCCAGGGTACAGAGCATACCTGGCAACACAGACGGAGCATATCTGGTCTACTCAAACCAACACACCTTAACCAGCAAAAGATCTCAAAGCCAAGACAACAGAAATTTGCAAGATCAGGTTGTATACATCTGTACTTCTCCACCAGGAAATGACTGAAAACATTTATAAGCACAGGACAAACGTGCACACACACGCGCACGCCGTTGGAAAGCTAAGCTAATGAATGAACAGTTTAAAAATCTGTAGCCTTAACTTGCTACCCTTGAGCTGCGAACTCTGTCATCAAACCTGAAAATTCTGGCACATAAGCACAACCCAAACAAACTAGCCTTTTTTGTAAGCAGGTAGAGTCAACACAAAATGTAAATGTTCCCAATGATGTTTGGCTTAACAGTTAATACATCCACGGGCATGACAAACCTCCAGTGGAGAATAAAAACACATCCCTGCTTCTGTAAATCTCGGGATCATATCAACATCAAGTTTGGTAGTTATTAAAATCACACCAGCTTGGCATGCTTGCAGATCTATGAGTACAAATATTATGCAGCATTTTAACACCTTTCCTGGTAACAGTATGGATTACTATATACAAAACCATAAGGGTTTTAATCCTCTTCTAAACTCTGAAACACTAGTGAAATAGGGGTTATTCTTCTGGAGCCCAAGGATTCTTTTCAAAATTTTAATATATTTTAATTATACCTATAATAAATCTTTCTGGTTTTTTTCAGGTCCTTAAACCTCAGGGAAGAAAAATTTTCCAACACAACACTGTTCCAGTTACTAATTAAAACAATTTTTATACATTTCTGTGACACATTGCTAAAGGTGATTTATGATGGTGGCAAACAGCAGGAGGTCAATGCCAAAGTTAACCGCTGGGCTTATTACAGTCACTTTTAAGATTTACTCATGCCATCAAATAGCCACTATGCACCAATAAAGGCTAAAAATAAACAAACATGTTTGCAATATTGTTGGTGGTAAATTCAGGGGAAGAAAAAATAAGCTGGATTGCTACAAGAGGTCAACGCTTTCAAACTGGGAGTGCCACAAGTCCCCAGTCACAAAGAAGAGTCAAACATACACAGATTGGCCTGAAACCGTTTTGGCCCGCCAGTGCTCAGCACACAGGTAAGAGAAGATACCTGTCTCAAGATATTCAAGTCTGAGAAAATGCTTAGCCAAATTTGCACAGTGATCTTGCTCACACCAAGAAGGCAGAGAAGAAACACACAAAGCGGGGAATACTCAAAACCCTTTCATCAACGGAGTGCATCCCGGACCGGCCAATTTGCCCCAAACACAGAAACATCACACGGGGTTCTGTTGTCCCGTGTCATGCACACAGCGGAGAAATGAATTGTCCTATTCATAAAATCACCCAAAGGCAAAAGGAGAAGAAAAAAAGGCAGAAATACCTGTTCAATTGAATCAGGAGGTAAAATCTCATTTGCTTTTAGCAGTTACTTGTGGGTTACAGTCTACCCTTCTGTTTAGACACCTAGGTGATCGGCTTCAAATAAAGAATCAGACAGAGAAGCTAACACAGTTGGACTTGATGATCTTAAAGGTCTTTTCCAACCAAAATGATTCCGTGATTCTAACATGGGATCAGGCAGAGAGCTAATCCAGATAAACACTAACAGGAAAAAACTTCCCTCCCTATGACAGGCAATCCAATAACCAGCCAGTTGAGTGATGTCAGCAAATTAACTTTTACTTTATTTTTAAAAAATATTTTATATTGATATATTTATTGATATAAATATATCAATTTATATTATTTAATCCATTTATATTGATTTCATTTATATTGAATATATTTTAGGTGAGTAGGTATTAGTAATGGAATATGGAGAGCTGATCAGCTCAGCACTTCACAGATAACATTCTTTACGAATATAAAAGGAATTTACATTTATCAATATAAAAGGAATCCATTTATATTGATATAAATATAAAATATTGATATATATATACATTTATAAATTACTGATTTCAGTAATTGTCAGTCAAAGGGAGAACGGCGAGACCAAAGGGTAGAATATACTTTAAGAACGACTTAGCAGCTAAGCCACAAGAGAACACGAGTGTCAGCCCAAAGCAGGCTGAAGCTGGCTGCTCACACACGTTTGGGTACCACACCTCCCAGCACACAGAGACAGACGGCTCTGCCTTACCGACAGGCTCCTCTGAGCGTGTCTCCCCCCACCTCACATGAACAATCCCTCCTTTTCCTTCAGGGGATCGCAAATGCCTTCAGCAAAATGATGAGCAGAAGGACCTGCTTAGCCTTGAAATTACAACCTGCCAGGTTTTGGAGCAGGCTTTAATAACAGGTAGACAATTCACATGAATGCTGCCCGTTAAATCTGGACCACTAAGGCGGCCATCAGCTTTCTCTAAAGCAAGCAACAACTGTAAAACAAGTAGTAAATGTGTAAGCAGCAATAGTAAGGTTTCGTGGAGAGGTACTCTCCGTACTCAAAGTTATCCTTCCACTCTAAAACCCATGCTGGATCTCTCCCCACTTCACTGGAAGAAAACCAAGCAAGCTGGAATTTCACAGGTGTGATCTTGTTCCAGGGAAGAATTTTTCTGAGGAGTTAGTGGCAAGTTGGATGCAAGACAAGGAAACAGAAGAATCCAAAAACTGAGGTGAACTTACTTGAATACTTTCCTAACTTTTTTGGCATCAAGAAGCTTGGCCTGGAGACTCCACATTTTTAAAATCTGTTGATCTTGGCAGGAGACTGTGCCAGTTTCAAGGAGTTGTGGCTGGAATTATTAAGTTAATAGAAGCAGTTTCCACCTACACTATGAACATAGTTGTTTTTATATACCCACATCCTTAAAGCAGCCCTTGCAACATCTCCCACCACCACTTTAGGAGGCAATAGTAAAGAAACCATATGGAAAAGATGGGGAATGGGAGGGAAAAGCCTTGGTCTAAAGATGAAGAACAGAACATACCAGGATAGGGAAAAGTCATTTTGAGAGGAGATTAACAGCATCCAGAGATGAAAGGCTCAAGAGGAGCACCACCTCAGATGCAATATGGGCATGCGTGTCACCGCCATTCGTAAAGACAAAGCAAAACCCAGCCAAACTGTCTTTCGTAGCACCACTACACAGCGAAATTCAGGCCAGTTTTTGTGACTTTCGCTATATATTTCCATTTTTTTAAAGGGATTGGGGTATGGGGACTGCTGTTTCACGTTTTGCTTTTTAAAATAGCTATTTTCTTTTCTTTTTAAACACTGTGCAACTGAGTGGAATAAATGAAGACATTAGAGCCCGTAGCTGCTCATGACTGCCAAGATACTGAGAATTATCATGCCCACAGAAGAGCTGGGGGAACAAACAAGCCCTCCTACTCCGAAGGCAGCGAGCAGGCTTAGTTTAAAAATCACTGATGGAAGGAGATTCAAGCTAAGCTGTCCGACTTCACACCACGCACAGATCAGGGAGCACTCCTCTGCACCTCTTGTTGCAAGCTGATCTATGTAGAGGACTGCTTTTAGCTGTGGCAGAAACATCTTAAACTACCCCAGTTAACTCCAGAGGAGGGCATCTGGTCAGCCTTACCAACTCGGTTTCCTTTGCAACACATCTCAGGCAAAAAAATTTACTGTATAATTAAGAGACACCTTCACAAGAACACTTCCCCTCTGCACCCCCTTCCCTGGAATATTATTAAATAAAAGGAAAAAGGCAAACCTAAAGAAGATGACCCCAAAAAGTATCTTTTCAACAGGCTTTGCTGAACAAAAGGCACAAGAAGAACTGAACCGCTCTTTGCAAAGCTGCTAACTCTTATGACACAACAGGAAAATTCAATGACGGGCGCACCACAGCCACCGTGGAAGGGCAGCCCAGCAAACGGCCCGGGAGGCTGCAGCTTGCCAAAGGCATTCAACCAGCAAACAATACGGCTGCTGCCTTCGTGACAGGAATTCCTGGCAGCTGATGCCTCCCAAGGCGGATGCGATTCTGGTTCAAATACTTCCTTTACCACCGATAACGTGCTCCTACCACTCGCAATGCCAAAGCGTTACAGATAAGGAGAGGATCTTCCATTCACCGTAATCCAAACCCAGCCTGACACAGGTTTATTTTTAGAAGGTGGCTCCATAAATGCAAACACAGAGAGACAGAGACTGTGCTGTTCAAAGGGGTAAATCTGTGTCAAATGCAAAATCGCAAAGTGATACAAACGTGCATTACAGCACCTTCTCTCCTTGAGCGTCGGGTTTTTCAGGGAGCAAAGCATGTTATCTGCGAAGCGCAGAGCTGATCAGCTCTCCATATTCCATTACTAACACCTACTCAACTGAAGAGAATTTCTTCATTCTTTCAAGTGAAGAACAAAGTCTTTATTTCTGGCAGGAAGTGAAGATATTTACAGAACACCTAATCGCTACTTCTCCTGTTTATACAAACAGTGTAGAGCACTAAGTAAAATCCCATCTGCACCACGTTGGAGGGGCACGGAATCATTCCACTTTGTATAACATAGTGACAGGGGGGCTGTTGAATTAGTTCAAGTCAATCAACAAGCCCTAAAGCCCACTACAAGGCAGCGAGACTGTGCCACAACTGCTGTAGCGCGATACCCAAATTACAGGTGAAGGCATTAACTTGACCAGCTCCATGGCTAAAGCACGAAACCTGGAACACACAATCCAATCAGCCTGGGCTGAGCACCACGCTCACGCGCTGAACTTCGACTCAAACCAGTCTCCAGAAGGTGCTGCACCGTTCAGTGCATACACATCACCTCTCTTCATGTTAGCTCAGCTATCGGCAGTGTGCTGCGTGGTGCTGGAACACCTCGAGCCCCTTCGAAGGAAGCTTTGCCAACTAGCAGATCCTGAAATTGTGCTTAAATTTAATAAGCCTTAGAAACAGATTCTTATTTTAAGTTACACTGGAATGATTTAGACACTTCTGAAGTGCCACTTCCGAACAGTAAGATGCCCTATGCAGCAATATGTGTGCAAGCAATGCATGCTTTGCATATCAATGAATTGAATTTTGATGTTCTAGAGAAAGGAGAGGCATCACAGAGAGACGTTAGCCAAGAACTGTGGAAAGGCAGCAGAGCTTAAGCGAGAAGGAAGCCAGCAGAACCGACCTCACCGATGCTGAGTAATCACAATCTAGCCATGGCCTAATAACACCTCGTTTGGGAGACACAGACCACAGCAAGGCTGAACTGCAGTTCTGCTCCTGCTAACAAGAAACACTTATCCAACGTTAGACTAAAATAAATCTATTATGCAGAACCCAGCTTTCCACTGCAAAATTAAAACTCTATGATGTAGCCTTAAAAAATAAATGCAGTACTAAATGTAAGGTATTTCAGCAAAATACCAGTGAATTTCTAGCACTGATGCAATCTGTAAAGCCTATCTCATGACTACAGCTTCGACATAACTACCTTTGCTGGTTAGCCAGCAATTTCCTGCTGATGCAACACGTGTCTTGCTGGCAGACGCAGATAAGGTTAAAACACATCGTTGTCGAAAGCAGTAGAGCAGAACGTTTCTGAAGAGAAAAGGCACTCCGAAATGCACCTAGTTGTGTTAGCATGGTGGTAGGATAAGAAGAGAACAAATCCTTTCCTTATACATCTCAGGAAGTTAATTTAAAACGATCTCATGAGGTGAAATGCCAAGATATTAATACCAATTGCACCATGAGACCACATTCTAAGTGACATAAACGTTACAAAACAATCTGAAATTCGGCCAGGCTGTTAATAGACATCATTACACAATTCCTGACACAGCCAGATAATACTGCATTTCTACTATGCAAATTTTTAACAGTGAATAGATTTCGAAAGGAGTTTACACCCACTACCTCTCAGATGCAACTTGGTAATTCGCTATTAGGTGCCAAGCTGTCATTTACAAGTCACTTCAGCCTACTGCTGTTCTCTAGTCTACCTTGTTATCACAAAGGAGCCACCAATGAAAGCCACTTGATTAAAATGTATGAGCCCTACATGAACTTATTTTTAAATCTGTAAACTAATACTGCTGTTGCATTAATAGTTTTCAGCATTTTTACCATTAATGCTGGTCTTCTGCTAAGGAAATACTGTAAGGTCCTACCCTTTCGTACTTCAGGAGCAAAAGTCTGTTCTTAAGGTTTTCTTATCCTTACAAAAGAAGTCATTAAACCATGGGGGTCTATCGGAAATCTTGCTCGGAGAAAGGAAGGGACAAGAGGCACAGAACTGGTAATTAGGGCCTGATAGACCTTATTTAAGTGCGTGTTCTGCATCAATGGTGCCACAAAAATGAGCGCTAGGCAGCATCAGCTCTTGTGGAAGTGGAAACTTCCCACCAGAACATGCTTCAGGTTTGTTGGCAGGACAATATGAAGAAGATCTGTAAAGACTGTATTATCCGATTTTACTTCTCCCTCACACGAACACAACAAACTCAACATATCAACTCTATCAAGTATGCTCTGCCATCCTTAAAACATACCAAAAAATGCATAAAGCCACAAAAGAACTAAATTATTTGTCTGCAAAATGCTTTAAATAATAGTGCCATGCAAAGGTTGTAATCTCTCTCTAGCTTGCAAATTGGGCTGAGTATCTCTGAATGATGGAAAGGAAAACTCAAGAGGATCGCATGATGCAAAAAACATCTGTATGTGCACAGAAACCTGCCCAGCACCAACTCAAAAGAAAACCTCTCTCCAAAATGACCAAAAAAAATCAGTGATGTCAAATCAAAGAATCACCAGGAGACAAAATAGAAGGACACAAATAAGTCACACTATTCCTACTCCCAGAAATGGAAAATAAAGTAATACAGTTTCGCTTCAGAAGATTGTGGACTGCTCCTGTTTGCCTCAGCAGCCCATCTTCCAAAGACCTTGTAAAGAACTGAGCTCTTTGCACTGGTGTCCTCTTAAGCCCACCATTCTGTCTCTGTGTTCATGCATATGTGCGTCTGTCGATGCACATACATCCCGTCCTCAGCAGAACAGACCTCTTTAGAGCCACTGAGCGTGAGTAACAGATACAAGCCCTGAACAGGACCCAAACTCCTTCTCAGTCAGAATTTTACAGAGACAGAAAAAACGGATGCATAATTCTGCTTGCAAAACTGTCAAGTACGGAAACATGAAAGGCTGTAAATAATTCCCTCTATATTACAGGAAATGTTTTACAAATGAAAAGGTTGTAACCTCTTTTTAGCTACAAGGCTGGCAGATGCTGGAGGCATTCCTGCTTCCCTAAGTGCGGAACAAGCTGTGCTCTGTTTATGAGAAACTAGCAGTGATTCTTGGTTCTCAGCCCTCCCCGGTACTGCTCAATGAAAAATGCTTCTGCCTGGATTTCTGATGGATGGATCACAAAGGAGTGAAGCCTGCACACTTCTAGAAATGCAACTCAGGCTGACTAGTGAGTTCTTGCGTTCTGATGATACAGCTGCTGCAATGCACATTGCAGAGCTAAGATAACATGAAGAGAATGGGTAAATTTGAATCATTTATATTTACATAAATCTGTTCACACAATTGTTTAAAGATACACAAACAGAATCTAAAAATATGTATGCGGTTGTTATGGATGACTCAATAATGAATGTTTGATGCGGTCTTAGAACAGCGATATCAGTCAAATCCAGTGGAAATAAAATCATCTCCAACCTCAAAGGGGTGGCCACATGGCTGAGTACAGATTCTGGCCCAGTACATGGAAGGAATTCCAAATAAAGACATCCTATTGCTTTAAATTCTTATCACTAAACATTTTGCAATAAACAAACGTTAGTGGAGGTCCCTCTACCACCTTCCCCACCACCTTAGTCAGCAGCTAAGCACAATGATGTTTTGTCTATAAAAAAATCTGAAACTCACCTGTATGTTGCCAAAGTCCACGTTTTCATAATGGAAATGTGCACACTCAGCCATCTTTGGGAAATGACCCTTTGTAAAGGATAACCTGAAGCACATGAAAAGCACACCATAAGATAGCTGCAAATCACTGAAACAATGCTCAGCATCAAGTACTGTCACAAAACGCAGTTACTGATATAAAATAATAACAACTTTCTCATCCTAAAGCCAAGGGAACAGAGGGATTTGCTGATGTGATACACCGAAACAGTGGAGAAAGGAACTGAGTGAGAAAGGAAAACTAAACTGCAAAGTGGCTTTTACCATTGCATCCTTAAAGAATTGTTTGGCATTTCATCAACACCAAAGCCCACATCTTTAAGAAATGGTGCAGGGAGAAGCCGCTCTATCTTTACAAATGCATTTTTGCAGTGAAAATAAACAGCCTTACACAAGACACATAGGAAAGTAGAACTTTACCTGTGAAAGGCATCACAGCCCATCAGTCCCGGGTTGATGTATCTAAGGGTGCAGAACAAACGCTATTTATCCTTTGCCTTTTTAAAATTCAAAAGTGAGGCATAATTATTCCCAAGTCTCTCCAGTTACAATGATGGCTGATGGGGAGATCCTCTGGCTCTGCAACATGCTCTTGCTTCTGCTGAAGCTATTATAGACTCCTATAGATATTTCTGGTGGTGAGCCAATGAGATTGTCATTATCTAGCTCTCTCTTCCCACGGGAATATAAGTGGGAAGTGAGATGCAGCATCTGGCTGCTCAGCACTAGAACAAAGAGCCATTTCCCTCACAGCATCACAGCACTACAGAGAGGTGATCTGAATGCACAGATCAATCAATATTGGGGAGTTCTGGTCCTCAAGTCAGCATTCTTAGCAAAGACAACTCAAGTAATATTGATTACTTTTGATCCCCTTTGCAGGTCAGAGATTTGAAACCTTAGCTGCAAGCATAATAAGTTGGTTTGCATTCTCGGGGGGGGGGGGGGGTGTCCGGGGGCCGAAAGATAATTTAAACC
>JAVJGJ010000036.1:4417347-4439770 GCA_035590215.1 Microhierax caerulescens | reverse complement strand
TCCAGTATCTGAGTCAGTGGAGTTAACATTAATTTACATTTATGCATGTGAAGCCAACCTGGACTCAGCTTTTTGTTTATAAAGAGCTGTTTCCAATGGCATAAAATACAAACCTGATATATGATACAATCATTTTCCAAACCCTTATAATAACACAGTAATGTGAAGAATGTGTCTACTTGTAACATGCAATTTATACCATAAGCTGTCCATAAACTTCTGAACAACAGAACAAAAGAGTCAGTTCAAGCGTTATCTGGGAAGAAGGCTTGGCCTGCGATCACACACCCTGCTCTGGCTGAGCCATGGTCACGATATCTGGGCAGGGTTCCTTAAATCTGCCTCCCTCGCCCACCCTTCAAAAACCCTGCTCAGCCTCCGTGAGCCGCTTCTCTGAGCCAGGTTAGGCACACGCTGGCAAATCTGGGGTGGCACTGCTCCCCAGAAACGAGCTGATGTCCCTCAGGTGAAGTCGGAACAGGACATGATGTATGCTGCAAGAGCTGCAGAAAGGTCCTTCTGTGCTACTGGTCAGCAAAACTGGGAAGGTGAATGACAACCCTTCTCCCCGCATCACTGAAAACATGAACGCTGCAGAAACTGATGGTGAGAATCTTTATCCTCTAAGGACGTTTTCTTGCATTCGTAAAATTATTAGCTGAAACAGAGGGATTTTTTTTGCCCTGAAGGTCAATAGTTAAGGATAAAAGCAGATAGAGACATAAAAACAAAACAACATGCACAGAGAAAAAAAAAACCAAAAGCAATTAAGATTACATTCCTTCACACACGTGCAACTGTAACACAATCTACTGGGACAAAGAAAAGCAAGGGCACTCAGGTAGCCACGTACAAATAAAAAGGTTGTGCCAGAAAGCAAGAATCAACAGTTAAAACTCTGGATTCTGCAACCATACCAAAGAGCAACTTCAGATGTTTTCAAGCTGAAAATATTTGCTTGCAGTACAAGCCACAGAGCAAATCAAGAACACACAGACCCTAAAACTTCTTTTCCACTCTTGGAAGCAGAAGGCGCATCAGGAGCACTGTTAGCCCGAGGGCATAGTTTCATGATAGCCTGGCTTGAAAGGTAAAGCCGATTTTTTAAACTCCCACCCCAGGCTACTCTCTCCTACTTCCCATCATTGCAGCTGCAACTGTTTCAGTGGCTGCAGTGCAAGTCCCTCGAAACAATCCAGCTTAAAAAAGAAAGGAAAGCTGAAGTTCTTTTGGGGGATCGTTTTTGAATGAGATTAGCTCAGTGATACACTTCTCAACTCTGCATCCCAGAAACTCTCCCACCGTAACATCCTTGAAACAGTCCCCTGAAGCTTGGCAAGTGGGAAGGAATAATCAAAGTCAGAAACTTCTTCAAGTAGATTTCTACAATAGAGAAACTTTGAATTTGACTTTGAATCCCCAGAAGACCACTTCCAGTCCTGCACGGATAACATGATGTCGATAAACTTGCCGATGTTCTAGAGGACAGCAGTGATTTTCAGTCTGAAACTGTGCAAACCAACTCTGATAATCATAGGAGGTCAGACATCCTCACATCATCAGGTCACAGTCACAATCCTAAGAATCCTACATTAGCTGAAGAAAATGAACTAAATGAGACACAGTACCTTCTAGGGTGAGAAACAATTTAAAGCCTTACTCAGAAAAAGCACTTGTAGCAAGCCCCTATGGCATTCATCACAAATTTTCATGGAACAACCCATAGCAAAGATGAAGTGTTAAGAAGACAAAAACATTGGGTTTGGCCATCAGAATCATCTCTGCTCTAGTAACCGCGGCAATACAAACAAGCATAACACAGACCTACACTGGCACAGCAGTGACCAACATAAATGTAGCAAGGCAGAACTGTGGGAATGTTTTAAATAATAAATAAATAAAACAATTGGCTACAAATTACCAACATTTTCAGGGAACAATTCATCACCTTATAATTACAAAGGCTGAATCATTGCAAAAAAAAAAAACCAAACATGCCTACGACCTTCAGCACGACAACATATACTCTGACAAACTTTTTTTGTCTCTCGGGGTTAACTTAGGAGTGGGGAATGGAAGGGGATAGATAAGCAAACTACTGACAACCCTTCAAAAATTATTCCAGCTTTTTATTGTGTTATGGTAACTAAGAAGCAATTAACATTGATACAAAAAAAAAATCCCAAACCAACCACTTATTTATAAGAGACTCCTTTCTTTTCCTGGATGCTCCATCTTAATTTTAAGCAGCTGGGAACAGAGATAAGTGATTGACAGATAAATGAATTATAAGTTTTATCTCCCAAATAAGTACATTTCAAACAATCGTGGGTGGCATTTCTTAGGACAACAAAACATGCGTAAAAAGAGATAATCTCTGGAATAGGGTGGGAGGAAAAGAGGCGGAGGCCTCTCAGAACTTCCAATAGTGAATAACCCGGGCTAATTGCAACAGCATTGCCAGCACCATCCACAGAACAGCATCACCGTGCTGCCACCAGCAGGCAGATTGTCTGAGCCATGGGTGGCAACTATAAAAGACACTGGGATATGGAACTGTCTGAAATTGGATGGGAAATTCTATAACCTAAAGTGCAAGAAATTCAGAGTGGTCATTCACGGATGAAGCAAGTGCCACACAGCTGCTACTGATATCACATAGACCACTGAGCCCAGTGGGTTACTCACAGCATGATAAACAGGCACTCAGGCTCCCTAAGGCCTTAGTAAAACCCAGGCTTAAGTGCCCGATATGCAATGCACGTGATGCCTACCTACACTTACGTCATTTGGCAGGGAGCTACTGGGAGCATTCAAAAATCTTTGGCTTTTTAATTGCTGTTATACTCGATGACCGCAACAGAAGAAATATTAGTGGTGGCATGTAAATACACGACCCAAACATTTCACTTAGCAAGAAGCTGCATTTACTGATGTGCATCAGATTCACTTTGAAATAGATAAGATATGCAAAATGCAAAATCAGGGTGCGTTAAAACCGGTGATCATGGTGAACAACAAACTTTACTGATCCAGCCTTAGAAAATTCTAAACCATTCCTTCTTTGCTAAATGTTGCATTTATACCGATTTTAAAACAGAAATTCTCTTCTCCTGGACCAACATGGTACTGTAAGACTGCCTACACTGTAAAGACAGTAAATGCAACTAGAAACAATTGCTTCTATAGATCATCAATGAAAACTAAATGATTGATATAAATTAATACTTACTGCCAAAAATACAGTATCTATTCTGGTTTAATTGAACTCATTAAATTGGCAAACCCAAATGGAAGCCAATGTACCAATTAAGTGATTGTCCCAATTTTCAAAGATTCTCAGGGACAAGTTTCATGCTGGGAGTTAGCCTGTGAAATAAAAATGACTCTCTAACCAAGAGAGAGAGAAAGAACTATACACAACAATATAATACCTTGCCAAAAGCTTAACAAGGGAAAAAATACTTGATTCATGCAGCAGTAACAAGGAAAACAAGTTATGTGAATTGAAAATAAAATATATGTTACTGGTGTAATGCCAGACCAGAACTGTTTGACCAAAATATTATTACAGCCCAACGACTGCTTGGTGTGCTGTGTGGAACATTAGTCTCCTATCAATGCCTATATTGCCCATGCTATCCGAAATTCCATTTCTATCCCGTCGTTATCTTTGTTACCAATGGTGCCCTGTGACCCATCTGCTCCACAGCGGAAACTGCAGCAATTCACATAAAAATGCTGCTGATTGCTGGATAGAGAAGACATGCCACAGCTTCTGCAAGAGTGACTGAAGACTTACGAACCCAGGCTAGTCCAAAGACTGACAGCCTTCAACAGCACAAAACTAACCTCCAAACTTCAAAGGTAACATTTTCCATAGGATTTAAGAAATGCAATGATTGTTAAGACGTAGAGCCATGAGCCAGCTGCTAAAGCATCTAGGTGAAGAAATATCTAAAGTCTGTTTCCACTGAATTGTCCAAGTAGTTCAAAAAACAGAAATAAAACCCTAGAATTTCTGCTTTCTATCAACTAAAACTTTCCCTCGAACTGGAGAGCTTAAAACTTTGGACTTGTGAAAAGAACCTGCAGGTAGGCATTCAGAAATCAAAAGCACTCTTCTTTTCCCTAAACAAGTCTATAATGCATAGACATTCAGATGCATATAACCCATCTGAAAACAAAACTGTCAGCACAATTACTTAAGAGCTCACAATGAGATACTGTAGAACTCTGATATTGGGTCATACGCATACAAAGCATTAAGAGCTGTAAACCACAGGAATAAAAAATCCAAATATCAATTTTTACACATTAAAGGGTATTATATCTCTATATCTCAGTTGCTGAAATGAGATAATTTTAGTTCCTGGAAGTATTCATGTTAGCTTGGGTCAGGTTTGACATACTCAGAAGCATGCCCAATGCTTTTTTTGAATTAAAACACAACCAATCAAACAGAAGTAATTTAAAAAGAAACCCTACATGCTCCTATTTTTTGCACCTATTCTTGCAGAAGCCACAATCAAGATCTGTGGCAGCAGTGGGCTAAGTGCTTTACAAAGAATGAGAAACAAACCCTGCACTAAGGAGAGTGCAATCTTTCTTTAAACCTTTACAATTCACTAATGTCTACACACTTTTATAAACTGTATTTAAAAATAGTTTTCTCCTCACCCATGTCCCAGATTTAACAGAGTGATATATTGAGGTCTCATTAAAGAGCCTTTATTACCTTCACAAGCCATGGTACCGTACCTTATCTAGTTTCAAATGCTGAAAAAACTACAGATCTCAAAATCCACCTGATATAAGTACTAAGGTTATTCCAGGGACTTCACAGGACAGGGTCTAACACCTGTGCCTATCTAAAACATTTGTACACTTGCATTTTGACTAAGAAAATTCCACCCGCATAGCTGAAAAAGATAATATGTCCCAATTGCCAACAGCCTGCCTTCTTGTTCAGTTATGCATTTGCCAAATTCAAGGTTGCCTAATGGTTTCCCATCAGTAATTTAGAGGTTTCCACATCACACCTTTTTTAGGCAACATAAACTAGTAACCCTTGGGAATACTATGGCTATCATCTCAATAACCTCATTATGGGTAATCATACTTCTAGATCCCAAAAGCTACAGTTCAGAGGTGTACCAGGGTGGGAAAGGCTGATCTCCTCAAGGTGAAGAACTCCTGGTTGCATCCAGCCATGATCTACTCATGAACGAATCCCTGCAGATGTGACCAGGTGTCAGGATGATCACCTGTATTCTTGTGCTCAGGGTACTATGGAAAAAAAATATCTTACAGTAAATAAACCTACCACAGCTTTAGGGCCTTATGTTTTAAAAGCTTCCAAAGATGAAAGAAGTGGCAGACGCTGCAGAAAAAAATGACCTTTTCAGAAATACATATATACACACATACAAAAGAAATCCTATTTCTAGCTTTGGAGTGAGTATATTCACTTATCTCCAGTGCCTATCAGGTTAATGTTGTTTCAGGCGGCATCTTTCAGCAGGGTGCGTAAACAAAGATTTTTATATTGATCTCACTGTTTTAAGCCTGCTTCCCCACAAAATTCAGACAAATGGAAGAAAAAAGGCAACAGGGATAGAGCACGTGAGCATGTCTTTAAGCACAGCAGCCTGCTGTGGGGAGAGGCTGCGAGCACAAAGCTCTGAAAGCCCTGCAACTTACTGAACACGTAAAGGGGTGCTCAGGGTCAGTCAGATGGTCTTTAACAAAAGGGAAACATAATATTAAGCACAGGTATCAATTTATGCCACAGTTGATGACAGGCTGAGGACAACCGTTTTGTAGGCTTGTATGAGAAATACTATAAAAAGGCTCTTTCACAACTTCATTTCTTGTAACATAGACACAGAGCACTCTTCAAGAGCTTACAAGGAAAAGATACTCCCTTCCTTTAAAATAACATTACTACCTCAGAGAAATGTTAGAAAATCCATATACTGCAATATTACTTGGCTCAAATACCGTGTTTCCTCCCCAGAACTCAGAAGTGTTCTCCAAAGAAAGTCAGTATCATTAACTGCATTTTCCAAACTGGAGCAGAGAAAGAAAAAAATGGGCATGTGTGAAGGTTACCCAGCAGGCCAGCAGCGCGGTGGGAATAGGAGGCTGAAGCAGTGAGAAAAACGCTGTATCTAATATGATCAAATTCTAAAAATACAGAGCATGAGTCAGGGGGGGAATACAAAATATAGCAGTCCTTGAGGACTACCCAGGCAGCTGTCTTATTATCTAACTCTGGTAAAGTCTGTCCATCTAATGTCGCGTCTCACTCATCCTGGTTCTCAAAATCCACAACGCTGGATTTCAGAACTACTACTTCAAGTTTCAATATTTCAAGAGGTTTCAAGATCCACCAGAAGTGCCCAGGCAAACCGGGTCTCCAATACAAAATCATCTGCCTTTCTGCTACAACACAAGAAACAAGCAGTTTTAAGAAGTAGGTGAAAGTACAAATAATACACCTATAGATAATAAAAGTAGTATCAAACAAAGGACTAAAGCTACTGAGTGCCCAGAATAAGCTGGCAATGGCAGAAATATTGGAAGTGGAGTTTCTGCCCTATCTTATATTTAACAGTATAGGAAGTCATTCAACCTCCATATATTTAGAAAGACCTTTAGTTTACTTCTTGTTAAGAAAAAGCTCTGCAAACAAAGCACTTACATAAATTAATAATAAGCACTTCAAAATATATTGCGGATAAAAGGCGAGCGGCAGAGTAGGGACTTGTATACGTTCATCTTAACTGTGAATGCATAAATCGCCTTTTCCCAAAGTACAAAAGCATGTACAAAAGCAAAGTTCAGGAGACAAATGAATGAGCACCACCAGTCTGTCACCTGTATTGGAGTTTCCCAAGCTCTCCATAGTGTCACTAGTCTCAGCATTTGCTCACCTGGCAGAACGTGAAATTCGAAATTCATGTAAAGTGACAGAGCCTCGCACACCCAGTGGGGTCTCCAGCTGCTGCCACAGGGAGCAATGGAGAGGAGAAAACAACACAGCTACATCCAACTTCTCCCAGCCCCTGCAGCCTCCCTTCCCCAGAGGCTGACATAGCAAGCAACAACAAAACCTGAAGTCTGCTAACAAAAAATTAAATGTCTTATGCCACTAGGAGAAACTCACATACCACATAAGGAGTGTGCTCTGGGCAAAGGCTAAAGCAGAGGCTGCTCAAATTGCAAAATGAAGGGAAAGCGTAAAGAAAAAAATCTCGGGTTTTAAATGATCAAGAAAAATTATCAAGAATATAGTAGATGCACTGGCTAAACAAAGAATAGATAACAGTGCTGAACACTGTTCTGTCAATATTTACATCTTGTAAATATTACCTTCCGACTGGACATAAGGCAGAGGTTGAAAGTGAAAATTTGATTCACTCAACACAGCAAACATGAGCAAGTGAGCTTTTTCTACCCATCTACAATGTATTCAGAGGACCAAGAGGTCAAAATGCTGTAAGCGCAAATTTAAGCCTCTATAAATACAGGTGCAGTAGCTTTACATGTAGCCCTGTGCTTCACCATACCAAACCGTTGTGCAGCAAATCTTAAGATGTGAATTTTCTTGTTTATCATCCTCTAAATCTCTTTTTTTATAGCCACCTGGACTGTTCAGCTTTTATATTGCTGGCGTAGAGCTGAGCAAGAGGACATGTTCTAAAAAGTGAATTAATAGCACAGTGAGAGGAACATCATGCGTATGCGCAGGTTGCAGTATAGAGCTGAATACTGAACAACATCCACGAGTGCAACAGCCTGGATGAGAACAAGGAAAGTATCAAGCCGGAATAGATAAACCTTTCCTTCACTGTAAATCAACAATGAAAAAAAAATAAAAATTACAAACGAGCTATGCCAGCTAACTTGTGTTACAGGTGGAGAGCCTGAATTACACTCACATTCCTGAAACACACCTTGAGGTTACAGACAGCACGGTGTCAGGCAGTGATTTACGCAAGGCTCCCGGCTGCAGGGTGTTCAGCAGCACCGTGCGCTGAGGCTGGGAGCACGCACCGCTGGCTGAGTAACGCTGATTAGAACAGGCAGCGCTCTCAAACAGGCGGCACCAGCGTGAACTGCTGGTCAAGGCGGAGAGAAGGAAAAAATATCCGCATAGAAGAAAAAAAAACATACTTCGGAAGCGACAACTGTAAAGAGTCAAAATTAACTGCGGATAAGCAAGGAGTCAAGCAGAGCAATAATCAAAGAAAATACCAGCAGAAAAAAACACCGGTCAAGTCTATGCCTTGGTTTGGTTTTTTTGGCTTGAAAAAAAAAGTGTGCAGCAAAATACTACCATTGTATTACATGGGGCTTGATGATGCTTTTAAAAGAGTAAACCATAGTACTTAGCTTTGTTCCCCTGTTTAAAATTAAAATAAATGCCTGGCTTGTAGGAAGTTTATTACCTACACATCTTCTGAACATCATATAAAGAACAGCTAATCCAAAACGTGCTTCACATGACCCAGCTAGACATTAACAGTGCTTTAAACCTCCAATAATCTGCTGGGATGAGTACCCTCAGCCCCATACATCAGAAGAATCTGACTGTCCTGCAGTACAGCTAAACCTAGCCCACCTCTCACGCTGCTGCTGTGCTGCTGGCAGTCCAGGAGCAGAGAACATATGGCTTTTCTAGGCTCAAGCCCTGCTGCATGATCCACTGAGAGGGAAAAATTGTCAGTGGTGCCACATCACAGTAAGTAATCTTTGCCATGCTGCTGGAATGCCTGTCCCTCTAGAGCATCACTGCCATCCTGGAAAACACAAACCCTCCCCCTACCCAAGGTCTGTTGCAAAAGGCAATTTTCTCTTCAGTTTAGTATGCTAATGAGGCAATTTAGAAAAATCTGAAAATAACAAGCAAGATATAGCTTCCAGACACTCCTACACTGAAACAAGGCAGGTCAAGCTTCTGTGAGGCAAGGTAAAAAAATCAGATTGCCCTATCTGGCTGTTAATAAAATAACAACTGACCTTCCAAACTCAGCAAATGATAGAGGAGTTGGTAAAGTGGAACTGCAGGTACTTTACTCACTTATTTAAAAAGAAAATAAATATATCAAGGTAATACAGTTGTCTGTGGCCCACTGCCCTCTCGTAGTGCCTTCTGTATGCATGAGAACAGCACCTTTGCAGTTCCTTTTCTGCGATTCTGTTCCCCCTTGATGGTAGGTTAGCTTTCAGGCTGAGGTTTTATTTCTGTAGACTTAGCAAACATTTTGCTAAAAATACTATTCTTCCACAATGCTGCATGCTTCAAAGAGCATGTTTTTACAAGAAGTTCCCTTCATGCTCAAAAATCTTGCTGAAAAAGAGGTTAATGCAGACTGAAAATCGTTGTGACATTATGGACCTTTTAATTGGTTACTAGACCTGCTTTGGGGCACATATTAATAGGGCAGGAGTGTTATGCATGCTCCTTCTCTCTCTCCTTGACAAACTGCCAGAGGAAGGAAAGTATTTTGGTCTCGTTGAAAGTACTATGCAATCCACTTACAAATCTGAAACTCGGGGAGCATAAATCAATGCATAACTAGAATATATGAGCAGATTGCTCAGGAGCGAAAATAATGCATACAGAAAACACAACAAGGTGTTTTACCATAGCGCTGAGAGTCTCCTCCCAGTCTGGCCTCTCTCTGGGGTGGATGCTTCTCTGAAGCTCTGGCACAAAGTCATCTTCTTCTGTATGCACAGAGGACTTCATCATTCTGGAAAAGAGGACAGAGAGGTTTGATACTCAATGGCAATTTCTTGGTACTTTCACATACCGTCTGCTGTGGTGCTCAGTTATGTGGCCCATATGACAATATAAATGCAGAAATGTTACAGACTTCTAAGTTTCTCATACTTCTTCATTATACAAGCAGGACAGGAGTGTAGACCTTGTGGAGAGAAACCTGCGCTTCCTAAGCAATGAATGGATAATTTTGTTTAATCACCACACAACTGCAAGTCTTAAAACAGAAAAATGCAGAGGAGCAATTTTCAGTCCATTTCAAAAAAATTGCTTCTATTGCCTAGGCAAACAACATTAGCCACGTAAGAAGAAATGCACACATTTGTTTCCTCAGTTGTCATTGCATGTTTTGCCTAGAACTGAGACAGCGGTTTCTGTATCTTAGCCTGAACTCACATCCCCAGGCCTGAGCCATCAGCTCTCATCGTTCTTACTAATCCTATCTGAAGGGTGAGCACCTCCAACCACCCAACTCTGCAGGGATGCTCTCGGATCAGTCTCATTTTATCAAGGTAAACCTTTCTTCAGATAAGGAGCCATCTTTCCAACACCCTATGAGAACATCACAAGCCTGCAGAGAGATCAGAAGCTCAAAATCAAAATTTTAAAAGTATTTATAAAAGCTTCTCAGTCTAACCTTATGACAACTTTGATGCTATACCGCACTTGCAGGCCACATCAATGTGCCTTTGTGGAGATTAGGGTGCAGAACTGAATTACCAAAGGCCGGTTGAAAGTCTTATCCGTTCTGGTTTCATTATATATGAGATTCAGGCAGGCTTTTATTTCATTAATAGATCACCATTTATTTATTTAGGATAATGATTTTGATAATCAACAGTGCATACACGTGAACCGGAAAGCGGGGCTGCTTTCGCTGAATGTTGACAGTGCTGATTTATGTACCATTTGACTAAAAAAACTTGGTGAAAGCCATTTAAGGAAACTCCTTTACTTCAGATCCAAGATTTGAAGTTCTGAAATCTCTGCACGCGGTTTGACGTGACAACATTGAGTGGCTGGGCCAAAGCATTTAACTCTCTTTTGTACTCTTCATGAGGGTTAAGAATGAAGCAATTAACACTCACAGCAATAGCATGGCTGGGTTACAAAATTATATCCCATATAATTTTTATACCTAGCTTTGCGATGACATTTCTGTTCTAATAAAAAACACATCCCAGAGAATATGGGCCTGAAAACCAGAAGTCGCAATGCATCAGGCTGATGCTGCTAACTGGTTTCACGTGCCATTCGCATCGCAAACATCCTCGATCGAAAGTAGGCCGTCCCTAATGAGGCAAGAAAAAGTACACCTACACGGTGAAAGCTCTACATACCAGGGAAAAAAATCTGCATGAAAATACCACGATGTAGAACGCAGAGGTGCAATGCTGGCTCAGATGGGAGACTCACACCTTTCCAACATATTATAATTCAAAAGAACTTGATTTTTGTAAACCTGGAAATTTGATGCTAAAAGCAGCAGCTCTTTCATTTCTCCTTCTTTGCATATCAAGAGAAAGAAGATTTGGCCTATTTCTTACAACCCCAGCTCCACCACACGATAAGTTTGCCCCTTATTTTAACTGAAAATAAATGTTGAAAGTTGCTGAGAAAACCAGATCATGCAACTAAAAAAAAAAAAAAAAAAAAAAGAGAAAAAACTAAATATAATAACGATGATGATGATAACAATAACAACAACAACAACAATCTGTATTTTTTTTAAATCACCTCATGATTTTGAAAAAGGCTCAGTAAGGCTTGTCTCAGAATTTCTAGATGTTTGGGTTTGGCAATACTGCAGTTGTACAAAAAGATTCTGAACAAATCACCCCACAGCAGCTTTAGTCAGTGCCATCAGACAGCATTCAGTCTAATACCATTGGGGATGGAACAAAATTATGCGTAACATGATCGAGATCCACCTTTCTACACCATAGTTAAAACAAACAGCTTTTCAAAATACATGCTTTCACAGTTTAAAGACTTCAAAATAATGAGATTGAATTACCAGCTTTATCAGCACTTTGGGTTATAAATTAATTTACTACACAACTTCTCAAGCTTATGGCAATTGCTCCTGGATTTGTCATCAGAAATTTGGCTTCCTTTTGAGAAGGAAATACTCTACGTGTCTCTAATGTTGCCAGTAACACAGGGCTGCCCAAGGACACAGCTCCTCCTGCCACTAGGTAACGTTCACAAGATTTGAATAAGCTCTCTTCAAAACTACTGACCTTCGTTCACACAAAGTGCCTGAGAAGCCATTTAGGTTCAGTGTAAGGCAGGCACTACTTTCTAGAAAGTTTGCCACAGAGAACCTACAAAACAGGAGAGGGCAGAGATCGGTAATGAAGATTATAAAATGGATGTACGCAAACATGCTGTATGTATTACACAAACTCCGCTTAGCCTGGTTATAGTGACATTATTTCAGTTACCCCTGGGAAGACACTTCAAACACCAATGTTCTCTCCAACACAATTATGAATACTTGATAACCACCTGTGAACCCTTATGAATCTTTAATAGTAACTATTTAATTCCATGCCATCTGAGACAAGAGACCAAGGAAGGCTGAAGATGCTACAGGTAATAGTAGTCCTTTATATGTTAAGTTTAGTGGCTTTTTCCTCCCTATCCCTGATGGGGATGAAGGAAAATAACCTTTGTGAATTAGCAGCAATGAAATATGGGCCAGAAAAGGGAAAGGAGAGGAAGAAAAGCAGCTGCTCAAGACACTCCCCTTTTTACACAATTTCAACAGACTTTACTGTGTCCTCAAGGATGACATGGAGAATGAAACTGAAGCTCAAGGTCCTTCGAAAGCCGTCATGAAAAGACTCACAGGACAGGCATCCTTCTGCAACACACTTCCAAGCATTATTTCTTCAGGCACCCTCGACTTCTGGACTTTCTGCAGGAACTCAGCTGTTCATTTTCAAAGACACAGTCTTGCATTTTGTTGGGAGCCCCGTTATAAGCCCCTAAATGAGAAACTGATGATGGTGTAAACTGGGAAAGAGCCAGGCTGCTTGCAGTCACTGAGAGGATCATCGAAGAAAATATCCCCTGGGCATGTAAAACCTTAGAGCCACACAGCTGGGGGAAGGTGCTTTCCTAGCAGTCAGACATGGTGATTTTTCCTGGCCTCACCCCAAGACAAGCTTGAAATATTACACATAGGTATAATCATATGCATACATTTTTATATGCATGTGTATTATGCATGTTTGTCATTATTTTAATTTATAGAGCGAATAAATAGCACAACATACATATGTCTGATTCACCACACGTGTCACGCCGTAACAGGACTAATTACCTGGTTTCTCCCATGCATTCTTTTTCACGGGAGGGGAAAATACCTACATTCCCACTAGCATTTATAGAAAACACTGACACATACATTTTGTAAACATTAACAGCCAAGCAAATTAAAGAAGCTGTTGTGTTCTAGAAAGCCTACATTTGGCTATTTCATGGGAGTTGTAAATGATTGGAAATCCACTACAGAATTTAATACTAGCCATAAGAACAGAAACTCAATTTTATTTAAAATGCCACTTCTTCGACTGCTTAGCAGCTCTGAATGCCCTTCAAATGAAATCTGACACCATTATATTAATAAAAGTTCTGGCTGTACAGAGGCCATTAAGCAATCTCTCTTCAGATGAATGAATCCTTCTTCATTGTAAATTGAGAACCAAATGTACTGGAACAAATGTTTACAGGACATTTCACAAAAGCCACAGCCCACATTCACACCCAGTCTTTAAAGTTCTCCGGTAGGTCAAGTTGATGAATTTCAAGTCGATGAATTTCAAGTCAGAGCGTGTACATTTGTACATGATACAAGTGTATCAAGGAAACATCTAATGCCCTTTTCCACCTTCTCAAATCCATCTTGCTGGTCCCACTATTTCTGGTATTTCTGTATCTGCTTATCAGGAATTAAAACATTTTGGTGCTGTTCTCCTGACCAGGCTCCCCTGCGGTCCCACGTTCTCGAGCATCAAGTCCTACCTGCACACACTCAGGAGTATATACTGCAATGCCTTGCAAGGCAGAAGTACATAATACTCCTAGAATCTGTAAGTACAGGTGCTTTATACGATGAGTAAACTAATATTAAGCTTGATATCTTTAAACTCTAGAGTCACTGTTTGTTTATAATATTGTAAATACTAAATACAACTTCCACTAGGTAATAACTTTCCCTACGGGCTTGAAGGAGTCTCACATCCACAAACCTGATGTGCTTCCACACTTCTGTTTGCACAAGAGAGAAAGAATCATAAAAAGCAGGTTTATGGAAAGAGCTCCGTAAAGCTGGGGAATAGACAGAACAGAAACTTGTAAAACACTGTGGGATTCCCACAAGAACGTTTGTTCCCCTCATTTAGGTTCTCTGGCACGTCCCACGTCCCACTGGTAGAGCACAGCGGTACAAGTAACAGAATTGTCATGGACTTTGATGTAATCTAGATGCTGATGACACGCCAATTAATAGCTCTCCTCCGGGAGAACATGAGGGTGCTGACAAATTACTTTCAGAGGTGCCTGATGGTCTGAAAGCCATGTGCCAGCATGGAAGCACGAAGCATTTTGAATGTCAGACTCCTCATATCAGATAGTTAATTGTCTCCTTGACAGATACTCATTTTGGACTGGCTATATATTTTTTAAATTAAATGCCAAGCGTGATCTTTAGGTTGTGCTCCCCCACGGGGACATCAGGCATTTCAGCTTCCCTTGCTGCTTCTCCCACAGATCACTTTTCCTTCTGACCTCAATTTAAGAGGTGAGAGCCGATGATAACTGATTTATTAGTTTATTTATTATTTATATGACACTGTTGTCATGCCTGGAGATTTCTCAACCAATGTAAAAGCACAGCTCTGCCCTATAGAATCAACGATTCAACAGGATTTAGGGTTCCACTGAAACTGATGTTTTTTGAGATATAAACATTACCCAAAAAAGCCAAGTTTAAGCAAGGCCTGTGCTGACACAAATCTTTACTGAAAACCAACGGGCTTCAAACACTGTCTGATGATAATGGGTATTTATGTCACTCAAATAATTTGCACAAAAGGCCAAAATAACACAGCCTTTACCAGGGCACTGAAGAAGGAACTGCAACTCATGCTTTGCATCGCTCACAAATGCCACGTGCAGGGAACTGTACATCCACTTGGCTCATCCTCCTAGCAACCACGTTTGTCTTCAGTAAGCACCCTTCAGTTTGCCACTGCTAACAGATACTGCTCAAGACGGAGGAGAGCAGCAGAGACAGCAGACAGCAATCACAAGAGAATTGCAATGCAGTACTGCAAGTCCACGAGTCACAAACAGTGCTGCGGGGCACACACCATCACAAAAATGGACAAGATATTTTGAGACAAATGAGAATTGGGTTTACTTTGGGCTCCAGGACTTCACTACAGGTGAGCCACAGCGCAGAAACCTCAAACTGATGCTGAACATATTAACCCTTCAGGGTATAGCGTAACAGCCTGGACGTAGCATTCCTGTCTCTCCGATATAATCAGAAGAGAGTTTCCAGGATTCAATCCCATGACTCTCGATCACAGCACGGAAAGCGAAGCCAAAGGTGATTTGACAGAGACATGCCTTGAAAACTCTGCTTTAGATGGTTTAAAAATAACATGATCAAGATGAGGATCAAAATGCTACAAAGAAAAAAAATACGTAAAGAACTGTGGATGACACCATACAAAATATGACAGCGGAGTAAGACAGCTCTTCACATCATACAGGTAGCCCCTTAACAACATGAGGGAAGACAGAAAAACTAGGGAACAGGAGCTGAAATTTGACCCAAAGCTTATAAATACTCGGGAAAGAAGTTGGAATCAAGTGGGAAACATTGACACATCTTCATTTCTGATCTCAAACTTATGCCACACACACACCACAGGGGGAAAAAAAAAGAAAAAAAAAAAAGGGGGGGGGTGGGTATGTGGGGGGAAATATCATGAGAGAGACTGGAAAAAAACTAAATGCACATACCCTCCCCTAACCCGATTTTCCAAGTAAACTCTGTGTCCATGAAATTAAAACTAATATGGTGGAAAGGAAGAAAATAATCATGCAATATGGAAAGCAGAGATAGCTCAAGAGCCCCAGGAAAAACGAAACAAGAGATGGGAATTGAAGGCTGCCAGGGCTGACCTGAAAGGATTTCATTCCCGTGTTTTAAATCAGCTTTGTCAACACCTTACTGATTACGTTATGTCCATCTGCATTATATAAAACAAGATTCCTGAAGTCTGTCTCAAGGATCACACAACGTGAAGATAGAAAAGACGTACAAGGTCAGCTTAAAGCATACCTTATAAATAAACAAATGGTAAATGGATTGTATTTAATTCTTGACCACAAAATGAAAACCTGGCATAACTAAATGGTTTACTGTGATTGATTCTACGAAGTTGAAAGCTGTAATTGCTACTTTTAATGGAAGTTCATAGTCAGGGAGCCAAAATTCAATTGTTTGGGAAGCCACTGCACAAGAAAAATTAATGGAGTATATTACAACAAGAGAATATTTTTTAAAAAGCATTTGAGTGAAATATCATTCAAATATCAGTAAGCACAGACCAACCTAAATTTCTCTGGATTACTCTATGCACTACCTGTGCTAATAAGGATGTACTTACTGCCTAGCTTTAAAAGTTTAGATCAGGCGTTCTCAGCTTGTGGTCCATGGATCTGTGAGGGTCTGAGAACTACAGGTATGTGTGAGCAGAAGTTAAAAAAAAAAAGTTCATTGCTGCTATGCACTATTTAGCAAATACACACCTTTCAAGCAACGTCATGCTTCACGGGCAAATCTGGACATGTGCCCAAATAAAGGAGGCTGGAAATCACCAAGCTATGGGAATAGCGCTCTTAACAGGATCATCACTATTACAAAGACAGATTAATTTCACTTTACAGATTGTGATTGCTTTCAAAAATGAATCACGTAACTTACAGCTACAAAGACAGTTTTAAAATACTTTACAGTATCAGCTTTTCCAATTTCCAAATTCCAAATCCAGTCTGGTAAAACCATACCTGCATTAGGAAGCCACATGAGAGATCACCAATTTATTATGATACAGTCAAAGGAATTGTGTGATCCCTGTTACTAATTATTGTGATTCAACTCTAGAAGGCAATTTACAAGGTCACAAAAACCAGTTAGCACCTATTTTAGTTCTGGGGTTCCTATTCCTACAAAATATTTTTTTAAAGAAAAAAATCACTTTCCCACATGATGTGCATCACCACCTGTTAAATTAGATTCTCAGCTGTTTCTCAGGAGAGAAATCTTTTCCTCTGAGAAAGAAAAAAAAAACCTCTTTCTTCTGCATTAACCTTTCATTCAAGAATATATGACATTAAAAAAATGTTTTTAAAATGAAAGATAGCAAGTTTTAAATAAAGATATTTTTTAAAATCAGCAGTATCACTTGATTAATTTTTTAAAATGTCAGAGTGGACATGTTCGTCCTCCCACTGTTAATATACATCTATAGAGGGAAGCAGAGAAGGCCCATAGTACTGCAGAGATTAATTAACATATTGATTTCTTGCCTCATTCCAACTCTCTGGACATGCTTTAATACAAGCTCCAGTACTGTCAGACAGTTAAGCTATCTTTGCTCAAGGGTATAACTGAGCTTTCAGACTTCAAAATAGACATCTTGTTTAATAATTTGCAAGAATATTTAAACCACATTTTCTGAGCTGCCAGACCACCTGGAACTTAAAACCTGTGGGCAAATGGGCAAGTCTGGGTAGGACAGTTGTCATTTTAGCAAAAAGATATCATCAGGTACGACAGGCAGCCTTTCTAGTCTTGGTTATCATCTTTCTTTTATTTATTTATTTTTTCCCTCACCAACTGACTTCTCAGTATCCCTGACACACACACACTGTGCATCACACACGCCTTCTAACCCTCAGCTGCAAAAGCAAAAACCCCCAGGCTCACGGGCGAATATTCTAGTGCTTGAGGGCGCTGCCTGGTTCTCACTGAGATCTCAGATGTCCTTGGGCTGGCTGTCACCCAGCTGTCACAGTGACCTACTTTCTTCAGCCAGCCATGGTAGTTCTGCCATCAGGGCCTTGGCACCACTGGTCAGGTTGCAGGTACCTTCAAGATGTCAAATAGCTAACCACTCCAGAGATGCTCTTCCCATCCATTAAGGGGTAAGGAGGGATGCTGGGTGTCCTGGTTCTGACTGGGATAGAGTTAATTTTCTTCCTAGTAGCTGGGACACTGGGATAGGAGACACCAACAGCATACTATAAAGCAAATAACTCTTATTGTTTCCTTTCCTCAAAACACAATTCTGTAGGTATGCTGCAAGGTCAATCCCAAACCACCTTTGGTATATCTTCTCTAAATTTGAAAGCAACAAATAGCAATTGGGGGTGAACAGACCCACCTTCTTTTTATTCTGCTCTTCCGCCATAGTTTAGCAGCTCCGTTTATTGCTTCTTGTCTCACCTGGCTGTGTTTTATGTCTCAACTCAGTAATACCAATCTCAAAGTACATAAGTAAATAAGTAGAGAGATATGTACTTCATGCTCTGGAAGGGACTGGAACATGTACCTAAAAGCTTTGTTGAACTGGGCTGTAATAATTTGCATTCGGGTTTTACATAACTGGAATTTCTTTAAACACTTTATGAAAAGAGTAAGTTCTTGGAATATTCAGCTTTTACAAGCTCTAAGACAAGTTCTTAGTTATTAAAGAGGTTTATAAAAATAATCACTGAATCCTCATGCTTTTTTGCATACATATATTACTGAACAAACCTGCTCCTTTATTTGGCAACACATAAAAGATGTTGTTTTAGTAGGTGCTTGGCATTTTCTTTCAGAAGAACACAGTGGCAGTCAATAAAAAAAAATCCTCAGGAACAGGTTTTTCTTATCACTTTTGCCCAGTATTAGAAAAAGAATTAAGAAATCACTGAACAATCAGAATCACTGAGCCTTGACTTGGATTTCTTTTGTTTGATTCAGGAACAAATATAAAAGTATTGAAGAAAATTTCCCCTAGGGAATAAGGGTACTAACCTTTCATTTACAATTAATAGATCACTAAAAGCAGCTCTAAAGTTTCAGCACAGAAGATAGATGGGAAAGGATGGCTGCTCCTGCCCTTCCTGCTCCCCGGAGAAGTCTTGGTGTTTCTCCTCCTCCCGCTGGCCACGGTCTGAATGATCTACGGGTTGTTGCTCCAACCCTGGCACGATGGGGCTCAGACACCGCCACTCACTCTCCTCATCCAAATGACAGCAAGACAGGAACCATCTCACCAAGCTCTTGGTCAAAACCTGTTCCCTGCACTTCTTTGGCTATCTCCTGTATTTTGTCTGTCTTGTTTATTAAGATTATGCTTTCTTCTGGGTCAGCCCTTCATCTCATGTCTTCCCCACTGCCCAGCAAAAGCAGTTCCGATCTTCACTGAAGGCTTCAAATATTACCATAACAGAAAGCAGTAATAAACCCCATCTGTCTGCAGCTAATCCAAATGCAGCAAAGATCAAAGCACACTCCAAAATTGTAATGACCTAAACCTAGATCCAAGGACACTCATCTGGGCTGATCTCCTGTTTTTTTGCAGTTCAGTGCCAATGTGAAGCCATGGTAAATCTAATCTTTCCTCGTAGAAGCACATACTGGAAAAATGATGCTTTCAGCACATGGAATGATCAAGTGCAATCAACTAATCAGTTACAATTAGCTTTGCATGCTGTTAAGTGACAACTGTTCATAACATGAGACAACATGTAAAACTTGTCCAGTCAGCTAGCTTCTTAGTAGGGAAATCCTTCCCCTAAATAAAACATTTCTATGGAGCTGCTCACCTACCCAGAGCTACTCATTCTGTCTACCCAGGACACTGCAAAAATGATGCTCTATGTACTGTTTGCACTGCATGGTTATGGGGCACCCTGTGGAAGAAGCCAGGGGGAAAAAAACACATCCAAAGTGGAGTTGCATGTGAACACTCACAAGGAAAAGAATGGAATTAAGTCTGGGACAACAGAATCTGATTAGCTGAACAAATAATAGAAGATAAGTATAAGCAAATAAATAAAGAGTAGCTCCAGCTGTCACTGTTCTGCCTTAAATTACTGGTCTTAAATGACTGGTAGCTCTAGCACCATAGTACTACAGCATTCCTCCTACCTGTGCTACTATCACTCAATTGCAATTATATCAACAGCAAATACGTGGTTACTCAGTCCTTTCTATGTCTAGAAATCACTGCTAACATGTTTCACTATTATTTTTCCTACTGGATTGCTCTTGACCAGCTAAATGGAATTAAATGGAGGCCTATGACTACAGTAAGGCATCAGGGACAGATTTAACCAGATGGGGGTCATATGGGCATAATATGTGCAAAGCCACACTGTAATTATTTCTCGACAGCAGAGAGATGTGTATCACAAACAAACGGGTCAGCCCGAGGCTAACACAATACTGGAAAAGCAAAGCACTAGCCAGGATAAATCTGCCCAGGCCACCCATCTGCTACTCGCATTTCTGATGCATGAGAGGAAGAAATGGAAGTGGCAGCAGTGCAATAAGTAAGATCCAGGGGTGACAAGTTGAAGCAGTACCCAAAAGCTGGATGCAGACCAGAAAATGAAGGTGCTACAGGGGTCAAAATGTCTTGCAGTGGTTGAGAGTACATTTCCGTTCTTACCTTGCGCAGAACCAATGCCAGCACTATAAACAGACCCAGTGTTCATGCAGCCTTTAACAAACAAAAATAACATGTACTCTGCCCTTTTGGAATAATCTGCAACTGCTAAATATCTTTTCCAGCGAATAATAAACAACCCCAATATAGGGAGAAAGAAATTATTGATCTCCCTTGCCTCGAGTTCTCAAGGATACAGCTGCAACCACTACTGTCCCACGATTTTTACCTTCAACACCCATTCATTTTTGGTACAAAAGCATTTGAGCTGGCACACATGTCTGCTGTGAATGGAAACCCTGCTGCCAGGTTTCCTGCTGCCACAGAGATGAATAGAAAAAGAACAATTACCCAAGGCTTCAGTCTAATTTAGACATATTTTTCTTTTTGGATGAGAGACGGAGAGATGGCACATCATAAAACAAAGACATTAACTCTAAAAGCTACTCAGAGGAGCACAATACTGAAATGCCATGTGTAAGCTTTATTATAAGACTTCTGATAATAAGCACTATTGTCTAGTGACCCCAATTATGCTAAATGCTGTACTTGGATATGCCAGAGGACTACCAAATGTCAAGGCAAGGACTATACATTAAACCAGACAAGAGGTGTGCAAAGAGAGTATTTCCATCTGTTTTCCAAAAACCCAAGGTAACTGACAGCTCAAGTAACTTGTCCAGTATTGCAGAGGGAAGACTGAGCCTAAAAAATAAATAGTAACATCAGTTTCACAGTTTCCAAACACGAAGACCATTCACCATAGCACAGCTTTTACCCTAAGGCACATAAACACCAAACACCTTATCAGGACCTGGGGGGAAAAATACCCAGGATGAGGGAGAACACCACCCTCCTGTGCAGACTAGATCACACACTCTGCCCTCACCCAGTCCCCACCACAAAATGCTGTAGCCTGGTGAAGACAAGAGCCCAGCCCGGCTTACCGACAGATAATTAGGGCACTCTCTCAGAGGATGCAGTTGCACAGGCTCAGGACAGTGTTTGAAGTCTCTTGTTTCCCAATCTGTGGCTCTGACCACTCAGGTTTTATGCAATACCTCCTCCTGTCCTTCCCCACCACCTTCTGAACTTCTTTCAAAAGACAGAGAGGGAGAGAAAGCAATAAGCTAAGTACAGACGTACTAGGAGCACCAAACATAGACGTACTGGGCTGCAGGGATCAGTATTATGGAAGTGCTTAGGCAGCACAGCTTCAAGACAGCACTTTTATCGAGCAATGAGCTTTCCAGAACAGTCTAAGCAGCCATGCGAGGGCTCTACTATTTCCAAAAGGGGTAGCTCCCCATCTCTCCCCAGCCTTCTGATGACATATCTTCCCCGTGCCAGCCCATCTCTACAGATATTGGCCTGGAGGAAAAATAAATAAATTTTAAGAAGGACTAGCTTTCCACTGGATCATCAGCAAAGCACACGGCTACGAGAGCTCCTGTGGGCCTTAAGAAAGCGAGAGGGGCAGGAATGCCTTGTTCAGCCACAGCATCATTTCAGTTCACCTGCACCGGCGTGTAGCTTCACAAAGAGGGGATGAGCAAGATCTTAACACACCCCTCAGAGACCTTCTCTTGCCTTCGGCCACCTCCCATCCTGTGGAGCCCCATGTGGGCTCTTGCAGGCCCCATCCTGATGTCTACATGTGTGTCTTCATAGCGAGTGAAGAGAATTTGGACATTTAGCTTTGCAAATCCTGAAGCTGAGGACCTGAGGTTGTAAGGATGCTGCAATGCTTCATCATGCAACATCACTCAAATCCTTTGGGAATGCCAGAGCTCAGGAAAAGGAATAAATTTGTTGGTTATTATTTCTAATTAATTGGGAGGGAAGCATGTGAAACAAACGGGGGGGGGGGGGGGGCGGGGAA
>JAVJGJ010000036.1:4404284-4417247 GCA_035590215.1 Microhierax caerulescens | reverse complement strand
CCCCCCCCCCCCCCCCCCCCCCCCCCCCCCCCCCCCCCCCCCCCCCCCCCCCCCCCCCCCCCCCCCCCCCGCCAAGGTCAAGCTTATGTTTATGTTTTTTCATTTGTAAAGAAAACTATGAGCAACAAAGTATAAGGATTAAAGAAAAAATAACCTGTGACTGAGACCAAGGACATTTTAAAACTGAAAAAATGCCAGCCAGGAATCGTCACCCTTTTAAAACATAACATATTAATTGCACTGTTTCACAATTCTGTGGGTTTAAGTAATTTGATTTTACATCAGGCAGGCCAAGAAAGTCCCTGAAACACCAACCCAATTTTAAAAACAGAAGGAAGGGGGTATAAAGAAAAAGGAAAAAAAAAGTGAACTATATATTCATAGAAAAGCCAAGATCAAAAAGATTTTCAAAGAACAACAAAAAGAGAACTCTCTCTAATGTATTGTAGAAGATGAAAAATAGGAAACGTTTAATTGCCTAAGCAGAGGCCAACAGTGGAACATACGAAAAAGGAAAGGAAACAAGGTTTTCTGTCCCCTCAGTTACAAGCTAATACACCTGCATTTACGAGCTGCCTCTGTGTAAGGAAAATGAGTAATTTTAAAATGTTAACATTAGCACAGGAATAACAGCTTACTGAGCACAGGACAAATTCTGCCATTCATACATGCCTCACTCACCCTGATCACAGAGAGACACCATGGGACCATCTGACAGGGCTCTGCTCTGCAGAAGTGCTTGAATTAAGTACGATTATATTAAATGTAGGAGGAAAGAAGAGAGGTACGTGACAAACCGATTTAAGACTCCAGGAAGCAAGCCACACAAAAGACTGTTGAGTTGTGCAATGACTCAGCAGGGGGGGGGGAGAAGAAGAAGAAGGAAAAGAAAAAAAAAAACAAACCAGAAAAAAAAGAAGAAAAAATATAGCAGCAGATAGGAAAGTCTTTTCTGTAAGAAATGAGCTACTGTACAAAAAAATTAAAAAAGTAAAATAAATAAAGAGAAACAAGAAGAGTTCCCAGCCTGGAATTTTGCCTAGCCCCATAAGCTCTGTGCACAAAGTTGTTTCTCCTCATCAGCCATTCTTTACTGGACTTTGCAGCACACCTGAGCAAGCAGAGAAGCAGGAAACTGAGCTGGCTTTAACCCCTGCTTCACCACTACCTCTGCCTAGGTAGGCTGATAACCTGCTTTTCTCGGTGAGCCACATGACAGGAAGATAAAGCCAGGACAGAAGTCAGACAAGCACATGGTAGAAAGAAAATGCTAGCCTGGGGAATCCAGCACGAACTCAGAGAGGAGGAGGAGTGTGGCAAAGCAGGAGAGCCACCCCTGTCTCCTGGCCTGTCGAGCCAAGGAACGTGGTCAGGATGTAGAGATGACATATTTCTGCACCCTCGTTCTTGTTCTGAGAAACTAGTATGAAATCTAAGCTCCCATTTTACTTGCATAACTTCACAGGACAGCTCTCCCATGTCTGTTGAGGCTCAACAGCTCTCCCTGAAATGGTAAGATTAAATGTAATCTGTTGAACATAGATAACGTAGTCCAACCAGATGGATGAGGCAAGTCAAGCTGTGCACATTTCACTGCTCAGTTTGAACACATTCTCACACTCATTCTCTCCTTTGCAAACCTTTATGCAAATAGCTTTTCAAGAACATTTAATCCTCTACCTTCCTAAATTACCACTGAAGCGTTACTGTCCCTCCAGTTTGGAACCTAGCTGCAGGAGAAACACCAAGGCATTCAGGTAGCTGTCTGGCTTGAACCACGTGGTGAAGTTCAGTGACATTTAAGCAGATGCTTACATGCGTTACAAGGCTGGGGTAGGGGGAAAAAAAAATGTCTCAGGTAACCATAATTCCTTTCCATCATTCTTCACTGGCAAATCCAATCGCTTGAAAAATGCTGTGCCTTATCACTTCCTCTCCTCTGCCTTCAAAATCACTCCTGGCGTGGTTCCACCAGTATAAATTCTACAGGGTATCTCTGCCACCATTTTGCTTATGCATCAGGGTAATAAAAGATGAGAGGATGCCAACACCTTCTCTGTGCAAACAGGATATATCTGTATAACTATGCTGACTAAAGCAGGGAACTATAAAGTCAGAGGGGAGAAAAAGTTCAGAAAATCTGACTAGGGAGCAAAGCAGGTCACAGTACTTCGAGTGATGCTTTCCTTTGCCATCACACCACTCTTCATGGCTAACACAAGACACTATCCAGTTCCACTATTGAGAAAATTAAACCCTGCAAGGCAAGGAAAGCTGGAGCTTTTCGGCTAGCACGTGAAAGCACGTGGATTTGTGTAGCTGGATGCATGGCTGGCAATAAGGGGTCAAGATGGACCCTGGACTGTTGTGTCAAAATAAGTTACAGTTAAACCCAGGAAGTCATAGTGAGGAGAATCACATCATCTGCAGCATCGCCCTGACACCTGCGTCAACATTCACCACTCACCAGTGCCTTGGGCAGAATTCGTATAATTCAAGGGGTTAGGAAGGAAAGCTAATAAACAAGGACAATCCTACTCAAAATTACACACAGCCACTAAATCGAGCTTTCAATCCTGTTTCAAAAGACCAACAGGAACAAAATAAAATTTTACCCTGAAGTAGTTTTTATACTTGAGCTGCACTCTTCACAATTAAGTCAAAATATGCCTGTAAAATAGCTATTTTTGCTGTATGGGTAAAAATGGTGTAAATAATGCACAAGACAACTCCACAGTGGTCGAGTCAGTGAAGGCTGATATAAAACCCAAGAGTCCTGGCTGCTTTCTCTCCTTCATAATAGCCTTCACAAAACGCAACCATGGACAACACACTTTAACTCCATCTTGACAACCTGTTTGCACACACACGCACAAAAGAACAATATTTCACCTTACCAGGCTCTCTCCACACAGTGATGTACACTGGGGGGGATGATGTTACAGGAAAGAGATAACTGGTAGACATCTGCCTCGCAGGTAACACAGCATACAGTGTGTTAACTGGGGTTTGGGGTTGGTTTTTTTCAGTATGACTAAGGTAACATTTCATTCCAGTTCATATTGCATCACACCAGAAGCTGGAATATGTCACTGCAACCTGTAATTGTCCTGACTCATGCTGTCAGTACTAAAATGCCCTCTTGGGAAAATAAGTAAATAGACAAATAAAGCCTTAATGATTTGGTGAAGTACCTACCGGTGAAAGCACACTATCCGATTATTTTTAAGACATTAAAAAGGGTTGCAGGTGCAATATGCTAACCTAAAAGGACAGGTGATGAACAGATTTATAGCTTTTTCAGTTTGACAGAAAAAAAAGAAAGCGGGGTTCTGCTTTGAAAGCATCTGTCTCAAGCATCCAAAGGGTAGTCTGGAAAATGAAAGCATTTCCATTACGTTGGCACTTGTGCAGAAAGGCAGGATAATGAAGTGACCGGGCTATTAGCCTTCCCAAAGAAATGAGATATTGTCGAAACCAGCGCACAGTAATTTCAGTGCCCAGGAAAATGGCAGTAAACAGTACTTTTCAAGCTCCCCCCCCCCCCCTTCTCAGTAATCATGACTTTAGAACCGACACCTGCAAAAGACTTTTTAGTGCATAAGGAATCACTCAGCAAAAAGAGGAGGCTGTGTGAGATTAGGTTAAAAAACTCAAAAAGGTAAAAATATGGAGAACAAAGGAATAAAATTCTAAGATATAATACAACTTCCAGGGAACAGACCAGCCTGTCAGCACTTCCAAAAGGCTCCTGTTGAGGATCGGGCATACGGAGCAGCCGAACTGCTAACAAAATGTCCCAGCAAGTTGTTAGTCGCCCGCTCCTCACATCTCCTCCTCACTACTACAACACTCAGGAAAGAAAGTTCATCTTGTCATCAGGCCAGGGAAAACCACAGTGCAACAGAAACGAGACCAGAGCCATCACTAAATCTCCTTACCAAAGCAGTAAAACACACCTAGAGGGAGAGAGGGAAAGATGAAGGGTCTGAAATAGAAAAAAATGGAGGATGAAACCGCACTGAACTACCAGCCTGACAGAAAAGCAGAGGCCTCTTAGGCGCACGGTTTCAGGGCCTGTTTACCAAGTGGGTATCAAGGCTTCAGCAACCCAAACTACTTAATACAACATAAGGAATTACCTTACATCAGTCAAGGCATACGTACGAGCTCGGGGCCGTGACTGGCTGGGGAGGACATGCATCAGCCCAGCCTGCACCCAACACCTCCTAAGGCCAAAGACCCAGCTCACCCCAGGCCCAAGCGACCTCCACTTCTGTGCCACATTTTCATGGCAACTTTGGCAACAAACGGCATGACCTGAACCGCAAGGAAACAGGAATTCGGCTTCTGAGCCATGTTTTTAAACACGATATGGATTTCCTATCGCCACTTTTTGTGCTTTAGAAATCTTTCTGTCTGACACAGGAGCGGAATTGGAAGGTTCAGTTCCGAGCCAGGCTCCTCTCCCTCCTCTCAGGCAGGAGGAGGCTGGTGGCTTCCCGAAGGGTTATGACATGGTTCTCTGCATCTCCCCCAGCTCTGGTGTCATCCCCAGCCCGACGCTCCCAGGCAGGTCACAGTGCGAGATGCTATTCCATGTGACAGCCCAAGCCAGGGCTCCTTCCCTCCTCTTCTTCCTTCTCAGAGACAAGTGAGTTCACTGAAATGTTTTTTGTAAACTTTGTTCAGATTTCTTTTTTTTTTTTTTTTAATATTCTTTCCTTGTTTGGAAAAACATTAGCGATAGCTACACAACTTGTTCTTTATGTCAAACAGAATGTAAAAGAAGAATCACTGCTCTGTTCTTATCCTGAAATACATCAAATTAATCAGGTAATTAGCCAAAGCTTTTTACATTTAATGTAAGACTCAGAGACATTTTTTGCAAGAAAACTCCTGGCACGAGTTTCCACAAGTTTCCTAAGATCCTCATAGTTAACTGCAGAAGTTTGTCAAGAAAAATGTAAACTATCTCTAAACTATGTTTGTCACCTCTTCCAGTTTGCATTGCTTTATTTTTCACGTAATAAATGAACAGGCAGTACCATCCAGACCCGATGCGTCCCATTACATTTTGGAAAACCTACAGGAGGGAACACCCTTTCTGTTCTTGGATGGAGATTAGTATCATCTTGTATTCCCATTATATAATCAAAGCTTTCAACACGCTCTCGTTTTATTCTAAACACAGCAGTAATTAAATATGTTCTCTAAAAATGACATAACTCTGTTTTCCCAGCACGTGCAAGCAGATCTAATACACTGTCAGAACAGAGGAAGATTTCCCACCGCACACACAACGTGTTTGTGCGTGAAACTTCCTGCTAGGCCACACTCACACCGTGACAACACTTCCCACTTTTTTGGTTGCTGTAAACAGCTCGCACCAATCGTTTACACACAAAGCAACACAATCAGAAATGGTGACAGAAAATGTTGGACCAACCGCATCCTGAGATTTTCTGTCTTACCTTCCATCAGCATGCTGCCCCACACTCACTATTGCACAAACAGCTGGTCAGGTTTGATTCATTTCTTTTAGCACACTTAAGATGCCTGCACAGGTTGTAAAAAGTATCATTTTTATTAAGTTCTGAGGTTCATGATAGTGGAAAGGTATCCCTTAATGTGCATGGTTTTCCTTCCTGTTCTGTTTGTATGTAGCATCTGAAAATGTCAAACATTAATGGGTACTGTTTCTCTGATTTAACCAAATTAAGGGTGCTTTAAGAAAGCTGGGAAAGGGGGAATGTTTGGGCCAGGTTTGGGAAAGGATGTTTGAGAGACAAGCAGGCATATGAATAACTTATTTATGGAATCAGCAAAAGCAAGTATATTTTACCTAGTCAAGAGGTTACGTCCGTACATATTCTAATGTGTTGTACATTAAATTCATTGGCTCTTGGCTTCCCTTGAATTCCTAATACCTATTTTTCCAAAGATAGTTATATCACAATCTTTACGAAACACACGTGCAAAGATAAAGTCATTATCGAGTGGGCATATAAAAAGTAATCAGAAGTACCTGCAGTTTCTATTACAGTATGTCCCCTCTTCAAACAGGGCTGAAGATGATGAAAGTTATTTCCAAAACCAGTATTTCTTGTTTGCTACCTGTGCTGCACACACTCCCTACTGATCAGCATTTCCATAACCTGATGGGTGATAATAAAACACCTCCAAAACCCCCAGAGAAGACAGTTCTCAGAGTGCTCTACTGCCAGGAATCTCCACGCTCTGGCTGGAGCTCCCCACACATGACTCGGTAGCCAAAGGGACGGGAAGGCAGCTGAGAGCTCATCGGCACTGCGAAGGCCACTGACGTTAACTCGCGGTTCTGTGGCTCGCTGATGTGGCGCCCAGCAGTCACTCGCCCACTACCTGGGAGTTTTCGATGCAGTGAACCTGCCAGTAGCTTCTTCCCTCACCAAGGCTTGGCACTCTCCTTCCCCTAGCGCAGCGAGCCACGTGAGCAGCTCAGGATTACTGCAACCTCTCGCCTTTCATTAACGTGACAGGGTCTAAATAAATCTGTTCTCCAGAAAGTCACATCTGGTGCATTAACCTGGGGCTCCCTGACTACACTGCAGCTCTGAGTCAGTATTATTTCGTAACTAGCCTGTTTGCTTCAAGTTTTGGGGTTCATTTTAGAAAAACACATACTGGAACACAATGTATCCTGCAGTTTTACTGCATACTACTGTCTCTCGTCCAGGTCTCAGTGCTTTCAAATGGGCAGGCGCAGACAATAGCATCCCTGAGCGTGAAATGTTTGTTGCCTCTCTTAGAACAAACAAACAACCATCAGTTTTCTTCTAGCAGGTAATGCCAGGGTAAGTCGCCAGACACATATTGTCCTCAAAACTCCATGCAATACCACATCATAACCTTTTATCTATAACTGCACAAGTCCCATTTTCCAGTAAGTAGCAGCCTGAAGTTCTTTCCTATGAGTCTTCCAATTTCTGTGCATCCAGGCTCCCTGGTAATACTTTTTCCTTAGCAGGCACCAAAAAAACCTTGTGCATGCAGAAGAGAGAATAGCCAAAACAGTTATTTTCTGTTCTTTTATGAACCACTGGGAATTTGTCAAAATTTTTCCCTATAAAGAGGCACGCTGATTCAAAAAGAGGCCAGGTACTAATTAAAAAGCCTGTGTGGGGCCATCAGCTGCTGTTCAACAACATTTTTACATCTCAATGGGTATTTGTTACCAATGCCATATCCAATGTCAATATATTGTTAGCTGTAATCAGATACGAAATCTCATTTGCAAAGTCTGCTGCATCCCTGAGATCAATACCTTGTCTTCCCCTTGTTGCCGTGGAGCTGGAGTTCATGAAATGCATTATATACTCTGAAGGCAAAGCGGTATTTCAGAGTACTTCGACATACCATACAAAAATAATTTCAAAATATACATATGTGTCGCTGTCATTTCCCTGTAGGAGACAAAGAACAACTTTACAAGGCAGACAGATTTACCTGAGTGCTTCTCCCAGTACCCAGAACTCCACCTTTCCAGTGAGAAGGGAAGATGAAGCTGGCTGCCTACCTTCTGTGTATATTTATAAAGCCCAGCACAGAACAGGAGATGCTGCCACAGTAGAACACAGTTCTATGTCAAGCTGTACTTAAGCTCCCCATCAGAGAGGACAAAAAGTATGTGCCTATTTCTATACTTGCATAAAAAAGCTCTTGCCCACTGTTTTTAAAAGAACTGAGGAGAAATGGGGAAATATTTTTGTTGCCAGGCAATCTGGGACTCATATGACCTGCAAAAATGTCATTGGCACTGGCCATGACCATGAATTAGGAGGAACATATTAGAATACAATGCGCACGACTCAAATGTTAGAATTTTTTGTCATTCCACTCCAAGTCTCTCAACATTTTGTATTTTCAAAGCTCCAGTCACCCAGTCAAACAGTGAAGAAATCTTCTCAGCTTTCACTATAATTATGAAACTGTCCTGCAGAGGGAAGGTGAAGAACATGACCCATCTTGCACTTAAAAACTCAAACTGGAGGGCAATTTTTTTTTTTTTTAATAATTAAATTAATCAAAGTGCACCTCAAAAAGCATAATTTTTAAAGTCAATGTTGTGGTTTTTCAATAACTTGACAGCTGCTTTTTAAATGCTTGAGGGGTCAGCCATACCACAGACAAAAATCCACTCTAGATGATCAGCATTTCTTTAAAACAAGTCTTTCAGTCTCCAGAGTGACTGCATACACACAGCCTAATTTAGGTAAGGTTGCCCATAAAAAAGACAAAAACAAAAAAAAAAAAGCACAAAGAATGGCAACCCCACCATCTTTGGTATAAAACAGTACAGGTCAGCACTAGGATAAGCTACTGTTACATAATGGATGAGACGAATGGCTGGAAGAAGCCATCAGAGAGCCTGGAATTAAAAAGATGGAGAAATCCTTTTGAGAGCCCTGGTAATTTTATTCCCATCTCTCTAAATTAAGTGTTATACTCACTCTGTTCAAGCACAGGACTATGAGTCAGCTCTGGACCATACATTACTCTTCACTTCTCTCACTCATACAAGAGAAATGCGTCACAGATGAGCTCATCACGTGCCCTGGCCAACCTCAAGCCCAGGCAGAAGAAATGTAACATCAATAGGCAGGGAAAGAGTCAAAACCCTCTACGTGTGACAACAGTGAGATGTTCTGACCACATACATTTCAAACCAAATTGCAAACTTATAAAATATCAGCCTACTGCATTAGGACACCAAACAAGTACATAAAAAAGATACTCAGACTATTTCCACAAACTTATTTTCCATTCCTTTAAGAACAGGGGGAAAAAAGGTAAACATGTCCACACACATATTACCTTTTTCACTCTACTACTAGACGTACACATTATTTTAATAACATCACTATCTCCCGAAGGTACTACATGCTCCTAACACAGCTGCACGACAGTTTTAAGACACGTCTGTTTCATGCAACTTCATCTCATTCCTCAATCTAACACTTGCTCACAAAAAGCAAGTCAGGTCTGTCAATAAAACAGTTATGAAGAAACAAAAACAGAAAATATGTCATTATATACCTCATGGTACCGCAGATACTTTCCCCCTTCTCGTTTAATCCATGTCAGATGCCCGGTTGTGCCATTTGCCAGGAGAATAAATGTATCAGCCTGACTGTACATAGATCCAAGGACCAAACACAAAAGGAAATGCACAACTGAAAATAAACTGAATTTTTCTGTTGTTCCTTTCTGCCACAATAATTTATAAGGCATGAAAAGAGTCAAAGTGAAACCAGAATAATAGTTCACCAATCAGCTTTAACTTTTTTCCTTTTAGTACTGTTTTTCTGAAATACAACATTGCTGCTACATTGTGTTAGCACCCAGACAGCAAGGATTTTTAACATCTTTACTACTGATCAAAGGAGCAGAAAGGACTGAAAAGGCCCAGGAGGAGGTTTCTGCCCTGTGAACTAGCATCACGTGCTTATGCTGTTGTTCTTGATGACACTGAAATTTATTTTTACATAGCACTTTTCAGTAACCCACTGTGTTATTATAGCTATCTCCACAGATTTCAGAGAAAAACTGTGTAGCAAAATCACTAGTGGTATCCAATTCTCCTGAAGGATTGCACTCCAAGCTGTACGAGTCATTTTGGAGAGATCACCAATGGAGCACAGGCTAGAATGGGAGTACAGTCACCCATAATCTGTGGAACCACTAGACTTCTACATGAATACTTTTTTTTTTTGTGTGTGTGGCCCCAGATAACCCATCATGGCTTTCTGAACCCACACAAATTTCATCTTCAAAGTAGCAAGGCTGAAAGACTTGCACAGAGAGAGGTAACAGCACTTCCCTCCGCCCTTGCAAGTCAAGTCTTCACTGATACTTTTCTGTCTGCAAAGTGATCAGGATTCTTCAACATTACGTACTTTGACAGGACTCAACATTAGGTGCCAGATTTCAGGAGCAGCTGCATTCCAGCTGGCAGAGCTGCACATGCTCTTCCCTGTACAGTGGGCAGCCAAGAAGGTTTAAGCAATTCCAGCCCTCCACTTTCTGGTGGCTTTCCTGGCCATTTTCTGTGTAAATGTGGTCAAGCATACATTCCTTTGTTCAACTGACTGCACGTTGACTCATCTGAAAATTATTTAGAGGATTTATAATTATCTTTGCTCTCACATTTCCCCACCAAAAAAAAAGGAAAAGAAACGAGAAATAAGGAAAATTATAGTCAAGAAACTGAATTCAATATTCCTTGAAGGGAAATCTTTATCTCCACAAAGTCCTGTGACCAAGAAGTTCAGATTTTCCCTTGCCACATCATATTAGCGTTTCTGACCTGAGCGTGTAACTGAGTAACCAGTTTTCAGGGGACTAATGTCCCCTCCTGAAGTTCATAAACAGCAAAAACGAGACCAGTACTTGCTGCTTGTGCACCCAGCAGCTCCGCAGACCTGTTGTTAGAGGAACAATGACCATAGCAGCAAAGCACCTCCAATTTGCCAACCTCAAATGCAGAAAGCAATAGAGCAACAAAAAAAAGTAGTTTCAGCTTTTGTATGTGACTTTTGAGGTTTAAAAGTATATAGAAATTGTATTTTAAATGAGCAAAGAGGTAATCCTGAGCTTAAAAAGCAATAAAAAGTGACTGGAAGAGTTCAGCATAAACAGGGCAAACACAGAACACAACATTGTATTCAGGGTCTGTCCGCATCTGGAATTATTTGTGAGCAGCTGTTTCTGAGAAGTTCCATGTGTGGTCAAGCCCTTGAAAGGGAGAATGTATTCAATACCAGAGACATTTGCTAGAGAAAAGGTTTTCGTGGGTCTCCAGTGTTTGTTAAGGTAGGTTGGAGCATGGAGAAAAGAGGTATTATTCCTGCAAGTAATCAGTCCTATACACAAGCCAAAAAGCAATGTCTCCACCAAGCTAACTACTGCTCAAGAACTGGAGAGAAGCCATTTTTGTCAGTTGGAGAGACACCACTGGGAAATTGGGGAAAACTAATTAAAAATCAGACACGCACCTTATTACACAGAAGGGGCTGTAAGCTATGGAGGTGCACAGAGAGCTCTAACATGGAGGCTGGCAGAGATTTCCAAAAAATATGTATTGCAGCTGTTAACATCTCAACAATAATAAAGGCACTGGGTAAAGAAAGCACAGAATCCCAACACTGCTTCAAAATTAATACTGAGTTGTGGTTTTGTTTGTTCATTTTTAAATAAGACTATGCAGCTTTCTCCTTCGTTTTGGTTTTAAGAAAAAGCTCCTAATTTTGCACTCATAATCAATCATGGATGCTTTTATAAGCAAGGGAAAATATAATTCAGGTGTCAGTCTGCATTCCAAAATCAGACTGTGGGCTATGCCAGTCAAAACCAACAAACTTACTGCCTATTAGCCTGAAGCAGGTGAAGAAAGCAAAGGCAAGGAGGTAGGTACCAAGTGCTTCAACACAACACAATGCATATACACCATACCGAACCGGGAAAAAAGGGGAGAAATTGGTTTGTCTAACGTGGCTTTTCCCCCACAAGAACTCCACTTGTGGTGCTGTGAGCTGTCACAGCAGTTTTTCCAGTAGCATAATTATCTCCCTGTGAAACTTGCTTCCCTCTTCAGAGTATTGCAGGGGGGGAGGAGGGAGGCATTTGTCTTTTCTTTCCAATAATGAACCCCCTGGCTGGCAGCCTCAGCATCTCTTCTCTGTTTCTTAAAATCACACTGGCTCCAAGGCTACAGATTGAAGCTTAGCTACACCATCATCCCAGCAACCAAATCTATAACATCTCAGATAAAGAACAACTCTTAACTTTGCCAGCGCAGCCCCCGTATGAGAGCAACAGAGCTCTCACACTTTCACAGCTTCCCATGGGGATTTCGGTATCAGATATGGAAGCGATCAGAAGCTTGTTAATCTCATTATATTGCTCCTGCAAAAAGCTATGAGCAACCGTGGCAGCATTAAACAAATTAGTTTGTAGACGAAAAAAGTCAACACAGCTTTGGTTAACCTTCTGGGCACGAATTTAATGGCTCTCTGCAACCACAAATGCACGCTGGTATCTTACATTGGCCTTGTTTCCCTCCATCGTTAATAGGGAACGGAGATTTTCAGTCTATGAAAACCTAAGTATTTTCATGTGTGCCCATAAGCAGTTCCCTTGGTAGTTTAAGAAGCTGGGAAAGTCCCCATTCAAAGGGAAGCTGTCAACACTGCATCAAATGAAACTGCAAAATTAAGACATCATCGTAGTTTCCTCCTCCTGTTTTACTTTTCACAACCCGTGCCTTGTTTCTGGCTAGGAAAGCACTCCATCTAGTCTGCTTTTCTTGCAGTGTACCGTATGAGATCAATTTAACTTCAGAGAATTTTCAAATCTGCTTCTAGGCTTTGGCTGTTCCCCACGACTAACGCTACCAAGAGTTGGTTTCAAAGTAGGTTTTGCTTATGCAAAAGCATGTTAAAGGTAGTCTTCGGGAGTTGGGATGGCTTATGGCATTATTCTCAAAGGAGAATGTCAATGTTTAAGTTCCAAACATGTGAGGAAATGTGTTAGGCCACATGGTCGAGGTCAAAACTCTCTATCCTTTCAAGTGCACCAAGGGCCTTGCCATGTGTTTGATGCCATTCAAAGTTCTAGCTTTAATGTTGTATCGCTAATGGAAAACATGAGAATATTGCATCTCCACCCATCACTCTGAATTACAAGATTTTCTCAGAAACCACACAAAAACTGTAGTAGTAAGTAGTTCAATGCTCTTTTTATTTACCTTTAGACTCTTGATTTCACGTTGTATTTTGATACGGTTCTCAAAATTTTTCTTCTAGCATAACTTTATTTAAAAAACAAACAGGTTTTTTGCATGAGTCACTGCAGGCACATGCACTTAAAATAGCTGGATATTGTATGTAAATGTTTAAAATAGCATGATGTGCACTGGTCCAC
>JAVJGJ010000036.1:4390882-4404184 GCA_035590215.1 Microhierax caerulescens | reverse complement strand
AATAGCTGGATATTGTATGTAAATGTTTAAAAGAGCATGATGTGCATTGGTCCACCACACTTACACTCCTAAAATAGAATTCAGCACACTGACACTGAACAAGCTGCAAAGAGACACAATATATGTTTACAAATTACATTTATCTAATACAGCAAGTAAAGCTATTCCATTAAAGTACCAGTAAGAGAAAACAAAGTACAGAGAACAACAGATTGAAGAGGCTTGGAAGTTCTGTATTTGTGTTATATCTTGTTGAGCTACACTTTTTTAAAAGGACAAAACCTTCTGAAATACGCACATAAAAAAGTGTGGCCAGAAATTAAAGCATGTTTGCATGGTTAAAATACCCCTTAAGGGATGTAATCTCATCTGCTACATTCCAATCCTGAACAAGGTTTGGAGCACTAATTTATAAACCCTGGGGGGAAAACGTTGAGAAATCCTTGACTATTCAATAGCGTTGCAAATAGGAAAATTGCTGTATAATACATAATGAAAAGAAGAAAACACACATCGCTGGAGTTCATTAGTGTGTCACATTTGGTTTACAACAGTGAGCTACACCCAGAGACTCAGATCAAGTGGAGAGTCATAACAGCAGAACTGCCCCCTCCAAGAGTGGTTAAATCCCATCAGGACTATGCACTGCATTAAATTCATCTGCGAAGAGAAAGCAAGCCATTACCACCGCCTGTGTATCAGCTCAATGTCCAACAAAGCCATCATCTTATTTCAGCAAACGCAATAGGATGCTTGTGCTCACCCAGCTAAAATTGCCCCCAGCTTGAACTGTCTAAATTAAAAAACAAAGAGCTGTGTTAAACCCTTGGCATGCTACATAACGAGGGCTTTCTAGTCTTTAACATTATGAGAAGTGTCACGTTAAGAGTCCTTCCCCACGTTTGATTAACCAGAGATCTCAGACCTCCACAGAGCTTCAACGCAAACCTACAGGAACTGTAAATATGCAACCCAACAAGCGGTAATGCACTGTCATCTTCTGGATGCTTCAGAAGTTTATTCAACCATGGGACTTCCTGAAAGGGAATGCAAGGCCAGACAATCTTTCGTAAGTCAAAGTGGAGGCCATGAGGGTTACCTAACACGGATGATCCAACACACAGAGGCTGCTCCCAGCCCAGGAAGCTGAAGGGAGGTCACGCTTGGCTCTGCCGAACACGGAGCTGCCAATTACGACCACCACCTCCTGTAAGTGAGGTGTAAGTCTTTGCCACCACAAAGCACCTCGGACCAGACACTGGTTGCTGTCAGCTTTGAAAAACAACTGTATCAGATCCTTTATGAGTATTTATGAGCTTATAGTGCTGTTTTAGCCAAAGAAGGAAGAAAAACAGATTAGATTAGGGATTGTGTAAGAAAAGACAACTAAGGGAAAAACAGGTATTGAGTCACCCTCTGAGGTATCTCCAGAGGTGCTGCAGTAACAAACTCCACGTTCAGTTTCAGAAGGCATGAACACAGGATGTATGAGAAGCTAGAAATTAAACAGTGCTCCAAAGCAAGGGTACTCAGTTCAAATTCCTCCCTCTTTTCACCCCATCATCCCCATTCCAAATCATACTCTTGCCCCTGCCATTAGGCCAGAACAAAGCAGCAGGCATGAGCATGAAATGGACAGAAGTGCTGAGGCTTATATTTTAATTTGCTTTCCAGATACACACTTCAAACATGTTTGCAGGCTCTTCTCAGGAAGCAGTACACAGAAAGCTCCTTCAACAAATAAACTAATAAGAACAACAAACAGTTAAGCAGTAATAGTATGTTGCCATTCAAAGAAAGTGAGGAGATGCCTGCTGTAGTTCTCAGCCCTTCCAGGGCATCCTGTTACTATTTCCAATACACATTCATTCAAAAGAACGTACAAAAGGTGTACATCTGCCTCTTTTTCTTTTTACATGAATACACATTGAAATCTACTCTGTTCTGCCTCTAACAGCTAAATAGCTGCCTGCTTTGGGCTATCTCCTCATGACTGTAAGGCTCAGACCCCATCCCAGTTCTTCTGCTTCCTGTCCATCACATCCACCATTTCAAAGTCACCTTGTTTCTCCCTTACACCAGGTATTCAGTGTTTTGGGGTTTTTTTCCACCTTTTCTCCAGGCTGATAACGGAATGGAAGCTGGGAATAACATTCCTTTTTATGACATAGAACCATTGGTGAAAAATAGGGGATTTACTTTCCTTTAATGATCACTGTCAGGAACAGAATATGGAAACATTCTGATCCCTGATATCAGGGCCTGAAGTTCTCATAAAGTATCAAACAATAAGAAGAAACACAGTTCAAAGCAAAAAAAAAGATTAAACCAGAAAGCTTGACAAAGGGGGATTAACCGATTATTTTTTTAATCTTCATATAAATAGTGAAGATGTCACACAGTGTATGTGATATGCTGGCTGTTGCAAGAAGACCTGGGGGAGGGGGGCCGGCAAAGGACATGCTCACTAGTGCTCTGATATAATTGCCCCCTCCTTCCGTATGAACAGACGCAGGGATTTTTTCCACAGAAAGCATCCTGGGGATGCTGGAGAGGGCCCATGCTCGCCCCTGGGGCGTGGGAAGGCTGTGTAAGAGGAGCCAGAGGTCAGGAATAAAGGCAGTTCTGCAGTCCCCGGGCAGCTCTAGCAGAGGCAGCGTTGTGACATGCCAAGTCACCCAGAACTGGTTATGCATAACATAAATCACCCACGACTGGCCTAGAAGATGCTATCTATCCAAAGTAACATACACCGCTCTGCTCTTTGTGCGGTGATCCGGCTGTCCCTTGGAAGAGCTGCTCTTTCACAAGCTCTCAGGGAGCTGCTGTTTTCTGCCCTTCTTCAGCTCCAGCCAAAAAGCTACTGCTACAGGTAGGGCAAGGATTCTGCAACGCTTCGATATCCTGCTCAGAAAATTACTTTTTTTCCTGAAGAACATATGCATCAGCACAGTTTATTCTGTCTAGATTTACTTTTACAACAATAAACAGAAACCCCTCTGCAGTCCAAGTATCACTCAGGAGCATTGGACTGATAGTATGAAGTTAAAAATACTTCTATAATCCTATTAAATGCAAGTCTTGTTTCTAAGAAACAATACAAATTTTTATCTCTACACTGAAAAGCAGGTCACTGAGGGAACACGAGTAAGAGGTCTCCCCTTTGCAGAGCCTAATAATAAGCTTCAGAGAACATAATAAGCTAATATAAGTTCTGTCATGCTCTGGACTAGCTGCACAAGCAGGAAAGAAAAAAAAAAAAAAGAGAAAAAAAAAAAGAGGACTGTTACCGCCAGAACTAGAACATACTTAGTCTGCAGACTGCCCTAAAATACGAGATCTATTTGGAAGAAAACTGCATAGGTTGTATCAAATCATCACTAAACTTCATTTGTCTTTAGCCACAGACCTGATATTCCACACACTGGCACTGCCACCTACTCACAAATGCCAGTTTTCATTCAGAGCGAGCTCCCCACATTCCCAAGAGAATTCACACCAAACAACAATCCTACAGTGCTCCTATTTACAGTGTTCTACAGCACGTGTATACATGGGTGACAATACGTTGCATATTGTGCTTTTTCTGTCACAAAGGAAGTCGGAGTGTAAAGGCTTCAGCATTAGCACACCATACACATTTTTAAACAGTTTTGTTTCTAACCCAAATCACCAAATAGCTTTCTCACAATACCTGAGGCACTAGGTAGTACAACGAGAAGATACTCAGTAGCAGCTTTCCTAAGGATAAATACTTCCAAGAAAGAAAGAAAATGCAGACAAATTCAGGGAGAATTTTGCACTGCTGGTGGGAGCTACGCTCCTTTGGCTTCTGGCAGTGTAAGCTGAAGTGGGTGGAGTTAGCATAAATTATCAAGACTTTGTTGATAATGTATTATACAGTGAAATAAGAACCCATGCCTCCAGCTTCCAGCAGCTATCTTCATAAATGACTTTTAGTTTAGCAGAAACAGCCTTGATCTGTAAACCAGGTAGGTGGAAAGCAGCATGCCCAAGACAGCAAGTTTTAAATTATACTGGTTCCCCAACTCTCCTACTTTTTTTTTTTTCCCCCACCAGTAAATATTTATGCACTCTCAGCCCTCAAGTAGAAAATCCCAATTGAACTGCAACAGCACTTGGCTTATTTCGTATCAGCCACAGCACAAATCCAAGCCTAGGGTGAAGGAGACGATTTGCCATGAAGATAATCAGCAGTGTCTCATTCCACAAGTATTTTAACTACACGATAACCTGGCCCTCCAGAACCACTGCTCCTAAACCCATACTATATCAACAGCATTTAGTTATCCATTAGAAAGGGGGAAAAAAAAAAAAAAAAAAAAAAAAAAAAGCAAGCAGCAGCATATTCAGCACAGAACCCTTGTGACTACTGCTGTTTTCACGCAGCCAAAGTACAAGAGTCTGTGGTCTACTCGCTACGGACAGGTTGTATTACATTTTTTGTTTTAAAAACATGCAAGCTTCAGTCATGCTAATAACCACATTCTACCTACTTTACCCGAAAATGCCTCGAGGACCACTGTCACATGAACAACGGGATGCAAAATTACACTTTGTCTGCTTTCTACATGCTAGCGTAACCTACACAGTGTAATCTGATTGAAGGAGATAATTAACCCTTCTCCATTCAAATACTCAACCACTTAAAAGATACACCGTCATATCCATATGCTTAAAAATACACTAAAAATTAAAATGAAGTTGCATTTGCTACATGAAAATGACATGCTTGCCTTTCTTAAATCATGCTTTACAGTTTTATTAGACATTGCTGGCTACGACCAATGTGAAACAATTACATTCCTCGGAGATACCGTAGCGTTTTAATACTCCATTTATGAGAAAACAGGGTTAAAAAAAAAAAAAGGGTAGGGTGTTTAAAAAAAAAAAAAAAAAAAGAAAGCATCTCAGAGGAGCATTTATCTCTGGGTGATTTATTGATAGTACTGACCTTTCGGATTCATCAAGATTCCTCCCAGTTCCTAGGGCTCCCGCAGCGAACTGCCGCGCAGACACCGCTGAAGGCGGCAGCAGCTCCAGTCCCTCCCTCCATGTTGCGCGCACACGCACACGCTCCGCACCGCGCCCCCCGCACCCCGGCTCTGCGGAGCCTGCCGGAGGGGAGCGGGGCACGGGGAGGGGGCTGAGGGCCGAGGCTGCCCCCCCCTGCCCTGCCCCCCTCCCCCGACCTGCTCACGGGCTGGCTCCAGCGCCAGCTGCACCCGGAACGCCGGATTTAAACACCCACACCCCCCCCCAAGAAAAAGGTAGGTCTGTATAAACGAAAAGCACAAAACAGCTGGCGATTGTGGGCTCCCAACCGGCCTTCCCTCGCTAGCACCCGTTCACGTTTTCCCGGAGGCATTTCAGCTGTAACCCTTTCCGAGCTGGATGAGGGGAGGGAAGGAAAAGGCATTTCTTTGTCCTGGGCACCTCCCACCCTGCCCCTCGGATCCGTGCAGGGATGTTCTTACCGGCTCTGGGTGGGTTTACCCCTACATAAAGCTTCAGAGTGACCGCCAAGAGTGATAAAAGGAGCCTATTCCCAGTTCTGCCAACTGATAACCTTGGATATACCACGGTAAGGTACTGGCAGTTCTGCTTCCTCCTTTTCGAAAAGGGTAATGCTTACTGGGTTCCCACAGGAGACTTGCAAGGCTTCATTTACTGCTGTGTTCATGCAGCCAGTTTTAAAAGGAGACGTGTAAAAACCAACACTATGTTTTCCAGTTTCTATACAAAACCATAAATAGGAAATAAGTATTATTACCTAACTTTCAAATCCCATTAAGAGCCTGAAATCTTTCATCAGACCACCACTGCAGCAGTCTAGATGATTAGATATCCGTAAGAGGCAGCGAGGTCTAGCAAATAAAGAGGAGAGCTTGGATGATGGATGACTGGCTTTCAGTCCTGGCTTTGCCATTAGCTTGCTGTGTGACCTTGATCAAGTCGTTTTAATCTTTCTCTGTTGGTACAAAATGTAGACAGCTATTCTCACTTCTGTACAACGGCCCAAGTTTGGTGTTTTGGTTTTTTTTTTTTTGTATCGTTATTACTGCTACTACTTGCTGAAGCTCTAGCTCCAACATGCAGGCTGTAATTTCTAACTAACAGTATTAGATACTGCCCGGACACAGCCCATGGAAACTCAATGTATAATCTAAAGGCACCTGAATTCTGCACATAGCTCCTTTCCACACAGTAGGACTGCTGAGGAAGTTTGTGGTAATCAGCTGTAAGTGAAGATTTCAGGTGTATGAAATACCGTATGCTCTTCGGAGTCGATGAGATATCAAGTTTAAAAAGACAAAAAGACTGGAGGGATCACCTTTTTTGTTTAAAATTCCACAGAAGAGGCTACACAACCCCAACTTACACAAAACAGTCGGCACAACTTAAGTTTTAAATGGTCAGATCAATGTTGTTTGCTAAATGCTGTACAACTGAGTGGCAATAACCTCGTTAATTAGATCTAATGCATAAGGACACAGTCATACCAAGCATTAGTTCAGCAGTTACAGGAGAAGGGGAAGATGCAAGCTTGGCAAAGTGTGAGCAAAGTCAAACAGGTTATACCTGCTCTGTGCCTAGAAAGCCTAATGATTATTTCTAAATCCCTTTCTCCCAGTGCTAATTTTTCTTTGTTTCACCAAAACAGACATGCAGGAATGGGACAAGCTAAAGATAGAAGAACTGAATGGGAAGCAACATGCCCGTTCAGAAGGAAACTATTCTGACTTTGCATCAGTAGCTGCTGGGCTTCAAGAATTGCTACAATACTCTCCTTCGCCCTTGGCCATCCCCACCTGCAGCTCTGCGGCAGAGACCAAAGCACGCTGGATTCATCTCAGGGACTGTATCCCTCAGCTTGTGGTTTTGACCTCTCTGACTTGAGCCGATAATTGAACCGGAGTCAAACTTCACAACAGGAGAAAACAGCAGCACACCGCAAAAGTGAAGGTGTTTGTGCAAGATGGTGGGGACAGAGCCAGGGACAGAACTGTGCAGTGGTCCAGGACCCAAAGCACTGGCATTAACGAGAACATGAGGTAAAAAATCCTGTGGAAATTCACCACCCAGTTGTCCTACAATAAAATACTGTGCTGCACCCTGAAATAACGACAGACAGCAGAGCTTAAACCCGGCACCACAGCTCCTAGCCCCAGTGCTTCAAGCTGAAAGGAACAATAAGGAACACAAAGCAAAAAACAAAGCTATAATTTTATAAAGTGATAAAGCATAAAAACTCAACAGATACTGTCCACACTGTATCTGTTCTAGCTTAAGGTCTATGATTGCGCTCAACAGCACAGTAGAAGTAGCTGTAGGGAAAAATTTAAGCAAATGTATTTATTGTACGGCTGTGAAAGTGGCTCTTGCCAACTAACTGGAACCAATTACTATTACAGAGAACATTTACTAGCACAAAGAAGTTCAGCATATCCACTACCAAGAGCATCCAGTTGTTTGGGGCACAGCACAAGATTATACCCTCCTGTTGCTTTTCATGCTTTTACAACAATATTGCTGCCATCCATGCCGAGAGATTATCATCTCCAGCTCCTCCTTTCAGCTCTTTTGTCTTCATCCAATACTGCCTGTTGTTTTTCATTCTGACCGTACATTCACCAAGGCCAGAGACTCCTTCTTGCTTTTTATTTATCCATTTTTCAGTACAGCACAGCTTTTTTTTTTTTTCCAGACCAGAGCTCTGGATTCTATGTTAAACAATAATAATTATTTTGTTTCACAGCTAACAAATATCCACTCGTTATTAGAGAAACACTGCTGTGCACATCTAAGTGTCACATTTTGAAAAGGTCCTTAAGACATCTCTTAGAAGACCAGGCTCAAAACTGTGTTGTGGCTTGATGTAAACTAACACAGCTTTATTGCACATAAGCTTTATTATTTCTGCTGGAGACAAGTTCTGACACTAATGGATCATTCTTCTAACTCAGACAAGATCTGGCCTCCAGTCAGCTATACTTCATCCTTATTTAGGGCTTAAATTATGATGATAATAGCAAAACAAAATTAAAATTTTGACCCAAATTATGCTTTGTTTTGTGTGTGTGGTTTGGTGGGGGTTTTTTGTTGTTTTGGGTTTGTTGTTGGTTTGGTTGTTTTTTGGGTGGTTTTTTTTTTTTAATTAAGAGAACAGAGCAGAATGCTATCACTAACTGCAAGCTCCAATTTGCTGTTAAATTAGCAATGGGCTTGGAAACATTTTATCTCTTAATCCTTGGGGTAACAGAGGGTAGTGCAGAATCAAATTTAAGAACAAATCTCCAATCTGGAAAGCTTCTTTATGACACAGTTGCGCTCATGACCAACTTACTAACTTCCAGGGTGATACAGCTCACAAGAATGATAATTAGATTTACATAATGATTCAGCTTTCTAAACCTAAATAAACTTTGGGAAACTGCAACAAGAATTCCTGCTTCAGACAATTCTCTCCCAACAGAAACTTCCGTCAACCACTTAAAGAATAAGATTATCCAACTCGAATACCACTTGTCACCTCTGCCAATACATTCGGTCCTGCTTTGATAGCTTCTCAGTTTAAACACCGTCCCATTCAAAATGATTGAGCGGATTTTAAATTTAACCTCTTCAACTGCTTGAGGTTTTCTAGGCAAAAAAAAAAAACCAGCAAGGATGCTGCAAGACAGTCTTCCTCCCTTGCTCTTAGCATAACTTTTCATCATTAAATTAAAAATGGATTGCGGTTAATAATGTATGCACAACAAGATAATGTAGGACTGCTTTTGATTCCAAGAGCAAATGAATTCAATGGGAAAATATTTCAATTTTGAAATCTGGTGGGTTTTTTTTAAATAAGCAATTTGAAGCAACACCATTCACATACAGTATATTACAACCACAGTCTGAGCTAAGGCATTGCTCAATAGGCACTGAAGCAAGTTTGGGAAACATGAAGACCAACTGGACAGCTGGGACCATGAAACTAAAATATTTAAAAGACAATCTTGCTGCCGGCCCAAGATGAGAACTATTTCATTGCTAATTGATGACACAGGTCACAAACTGCTCTCTACTGAAGCATATGACAGGACATTTGCCTTCTCTGAGCCACAGAGCACAGTCATTCACAGCCTGTTCAATCTCATCTTCTATGAAAAATGTTTTGTGTTGTTGGTTTTTTATATATATACCGGAAAGACTCGGTGAATCACAACAGAAGAAAGAGACAACAAGACTGCAATTTGTGACTGACAAAACATATGTAAAAGCCTTTCAACTCCTCACCACATCAGATGTTCCTTTTGTATGGTTAAAGTTAAATGAATTTCTGAAGGGCTGGTTTAAGCCATGCCTTCTCCACGAGGACAACATAGATGCTGAGCAGGCTGCAGCAGAGACCTTCCAATCCCTGTCGAAAAGGGAGTTTGCATTCCTGCACATTCTCCCGTACAAGAACTATGCTCAAGGCTCTACTTAAAATAAAAAAGTCATTGCCACTACTGCACACCTCCACAATTAATCATCTTCAAAGGCCATTTATACAGCTATCTATTATTACACCTCCATGACAGCTATTGCCATGCTGAATTCCTTGGTATAGACCTTGTTCTTTTGATGACCAAACTATAATCTACTTCAGGAATATTACCTATTTCTATTTCTCTATAAAAAGTGCAGAGTATACACGTATGTGGTATCAGGGGAAGGAGAAGAGGAGAAAAAATTTAGGATCTCAAGGAATACCTCCGATCAGGACTGCAAGAGGGTGATGTGAGATGTGGAAAACAACCTCCTCTTGCACTGGGTATGTAACATGGAACATCTTCAACTCTCAACCAAGCTGCTTTTTTTTTTTTTTTTTAAAAAAAAAAAGGTTTCAAATATAGTTTTTGTTACAACACAGGATATCAAAGGAATGTTCATCAGCACAGCTGTTGCTAGAGATGCCAAGCATGTAGGATGGACAGTGTCCTACCTTCCCCTCCCCTAAGACCTTCCTGAAACCAGGTTGAGCCATCAGTCACAGTGCAAGTGCCGTACCTGTGCAAAGACCAGTAGCATCCACACAGCACGACATGTTTTATGACACTTCTGCAGTAAAGACTGACATATCCAGAGTCAAACCCGCACTAAAACTTTTAAATCCTTTCTTATCTGAAATTTGTACTACAAAAGTACAAGTGTAAAATGACAATAGGATGCTTATACTTTAGCTTGACTAGCAACAACATGAGAAGAGGAAGCTAAGGAGCAGGCACTTAGCTCTAAATCCTGCATGAGACACGTGGCATGTGTTTGTAAGTCATGAACCATAATCTTCGCTGGTGGAATCCCTGCCAGGAGTAGAAGAAATAGGTAATCCCTGCAACTTATTGTTAGTGAAACCTTATTTCAAAGTAAAGAGGAACCAGCTTGGTGAAGCAGACACTAAACTAGATGACTAATTTCAGTATTCCCACACTGCTTTTCTTCCTCCGTCAAACTGTCTGAGCCAGCTGCCGCTCAGGACAAGTTCATGCTTGTACAGATGCTTCGCAATGCTGTGTCTGTGCAATCCACCTGCTCCTACTCAGCACCATCAGCACCTAAGCCACCTGCCCTCTAGGGAATGAGGAACACAGCAGGGGAGGGAGCACACACTTGAAACATATTCCCCTCAAATGTGTCTTGGGCATGGAAAAAAAAGAACTTAGCATTACAAAAGAAACAGTAAGCTTTGTTAAATATGTATGTTTTCGGAAGTTAGCTATGTAGAAACGGACCATCAGCCTCACAGCTGCTCAGGAGCAGTTCATGTCTTGTTTCCACTTCATTTTTAGATCAAGACTTTAAAAATCTGTCTCTCAAAGCCTAGAGAAAACGCAAGATAAGCTACTGGGACAAGAAAACGTCCTCACTGAGGAGTGGGGAACAGAGACATAAATGGAGGGGAAAGCAAGCATAGTAATTACCACATACAAGTTTTGGGTTTCTCCAGACTTGCAGAAAACAGAAGCAGGTTCTGTAGCAGAGAGAAGCAGAAGCAGGCTCAGGGAAAAGAGAAGGTGCTTGGGCACCTGACGCTACCGTGAAGATCTCTGCCACCTTTAAAACTTGTGGGGAAGAGCGCAACGCTGTCTTTTCATTAAAGCTTGATGATGCAACTGGACTGCCTAGCAGGCGAAGGAGAGCCACAGTTTGAGACATTCTGTGGTGGAAGGTGGCCAAGTCTGGAATCAAAGTTTGAGTAATAGGGGAACAGATCAAGTGGCAGTCGGCACAGGCCCATTTCACTGCAACCAGGTCAAAGTCCTCAAAGATAACAGCTTCTTGGCCCCCAAAGGACGGCACCTAAGGGAGCAACTTTTTCTCCAGTGCAAGAGGTTAGCAGTAATAAAAAACAGAAAGAACATCCTGAAAGCGATTTGAGCATCCATGCATCTATACCCAGAAAAGACTGCACAGTAGTTGAAAAATTTCAAATGCTTTTCTCCCCATCTGTCCATCCCTCTTGTTTCTGAGCATCATTCCGCATTTCCACAAGTCCTTTTACAAGCAGCTGCTCTTCACATACAAGTTGATCCTCTTTTGTCATATGAGCTAAAAAACACATGTCAACTGTTACTGCTGTTGGTAGTCCAGGCCATCAGACCAGTTCACCTAAAGGCTGCATAAAGATATCTAATGGGATCGCACAATCCATCCTCTGCAGCAGGAGTGATCTAACCCCATGCTCGCACCCAGCCAGCTCCCCATCTCGGAGAAGTGGGAATTCCATTAAGCACCTATCATGCAGCTGTCACGCACCCAGGATCTAAATACAAAATCATACAAAGGACTCCAGATTCCTTTTTTCCCCCCAGACGTAAAGCTAGCAATATGCTGCTCTGTTTCTTATATTAACCAACCATGATCTGACTCACAGGAATATACTGTAATAATTCTGGTAATAATTCTGCCTCTATCTCACCTCAGTACCCTTTTAAATGAAAGCTTTCAATTAAAATATCCCCCAAGACAGTTGCAAGGAGAGAAAGAGAGGAGAATTTCTGTCTTCTCTATTGTTGTCTGTTCTTATCACAGTCATAATTCTCCTTTCATTCTGACTGATCCCCCCTGAAACAGGCCAACAGTTTTGCCTGTTCAGACATTAAAGTTTGCAAATACTAGGGTTCAAATATTCCCACCTGTATGTTCTCTCTCTTCTACCCTTTCCAATCATGTGATGGTAGTTACACCTTTGTCGTCCACACAATATCCAAGTACCTCATCCAAGCACTTCACGAGTAAAAAATGAAAAGCAGGGAAGTAAAAAATGAAAAGACAGAAGACAAACAATTACTCAAAAATTACCAAAGATGTCTGTGTAATCTGTCAGAGCTTAGATTAAGTACGTTCTTCACATTTAACCAGAAAATAATGTGTTCTACTTCTATAAAGATTAGTGATTAAGGGCTGATAATGAAGTCAGACCACCACATCTTGGATGGTGAGCCTCAGTGAAGCCTGCATAAAGCTCCATTAGCTGAAGCTGGATTCTGCACAGACACTACTGCAGCATGAAGGTACCTTTAAATGACTCTTCGCGACCTCTCTCTTGCTCTTATATCGTAAAAAGACATTTTCAGAATCATCTCTCCTCCAGTAGTCAAAAGTCTGTCCTAAGCCACATCAAATGAGCCCAACCATCAAGCTCACCTAAATCCCACTTTACCCAGCTATTCACATCTCTCTCCATTGCTTTACTTTGCCAGGTTCTTCCTCCATGACATTCTCTTTTTCAACTTATCATTTCATGTTTTCTGCTCTCCACCTTATTACCCCCTGCTTTCCCACTCGCATCTGTTCACTGTCCTGCTGATATGTCAGTACTTCCACAACTCCTTACCCATGTTCTTCTTTCCATTCATTTATTTCTTCATTATCATAAAATGTCCTGTTTCTCCATCCCAAAAGTTGCTTTGTAAGAAACTCCTTTACTCTGATACAATTTTTTTTTTTTAAAAAAAAAAAAAAAAAAAAAGCACCACAGTCTCTTCAAGTAAGTCTTGCAATTGTTAAACTCATGGAGAGGGACTGGTGAAAGTTGAGGAGTGCTGTTTGGTTTTAGTTTACAGTGACATCCTTCTGCTGTCCCTAAATCAACATTTTATGCCAACAGCTTTCATGGACAAGCAAAATGCTAACGAACTCCAGCCAAAACTGAATCAAGTATCCAGTGGTCTTAATACAAGCTTTTCTTCCTTGATACCAGAACCTCACGAAGAATGCTTGAAAAAGCAGAGGACTTGCCCTCCCACAGAT
>JAVJGJ010000036.1:4366259-4388424 GCA_035590215.1 Microhierax caerulescens | reverse complement strand
AGAATGTAATGAGCACACAAGGTGTAAAACCAGCAGTTAAAAAGCAAACAGACCCAGTCTCTCCCATCTCCACAAGATAACGTTTATAAACATCTACAAATCCACAGTTAACTAAGCACAAACTGGAAAATAAATTTAAAGCATTTTCTAAGTAATTGGAACAAAATGGGGATTTCACGTGCTTTTTGTCTTCATGATCAAACTTCTTCGGCAGGGCTGGTTTTTTTACTTTAAGTACAGCCTTTTGTAGTACACATTCACACAATGTAGTAGTTGATTATCTGGTTATGGGTAAAAACAGTATTTGACACACACACAATTCTTAAGACTCTTAACTTCATTCAGCAAAAAGGTGGGATATACAATTACTACTACTCCTTTCTCCACCCAGATGTTTACTGCTGCACATTTAATGGGTAACTGCTTAAACCAGGAGGTAGGTTCAACAACCTGAAGTTCACAAGAACTTACCAGATGAAAAATGCATCAGGATGCTCCACTGTTGCCTACCTTGCTCCAGCTCAAGAGAAAAGTGGCTTTTTAAAAACACATCTCATTCACTGTTTGAAATTATAGGCTCATTAACAGAGCTTGAAAGGATGCCACTATTGGGGAGGCGGGAGAGAAGAAGAGACTACAGACAAATTAAGCTAAAAGAGCAAAAGAGGTCAACAGTACTGTTTACATCCTTTGTAACAATGTAAAAATCCCTACATATGAGAAAGCAACATTCTCCCTAAAGCCAACTCACTTGTTAGGCTGACCTTTCTTTTGGTTCACAAACTTGCTTTCGTTATTTTGTAAAGTACTGCTGTTGGCATAAATCAAATTTGTCACAAATTAAAGAGAAGGGACCCAACATAACCCAAACACAACATTTTTCTGAAAAGCACTCTATCCATGCAACCTTGGCTCTAGGTTTACACCCTAGTCTTTTGGGGTGACAGGGACAGGATTTCTTAGACATTCGCTGCAAGTTATTTTAAACAGATCTCCAGTCTGCCAGCGTCTATTCCACGGACATGAGTGCGCAACAGCTACAATATTTCAGCTGTGCTACAACTGTCAAATGATGTCAGTAAATCAGAAAAGAATACAAGAGAAGATTCTAGTGCTTGAGTTCTTACTATCACTAAAGACCACTTAACAAATAAACCCACTATTTTTCATTCAATGAAAGTTAGTTCCAATAGCACCTAGGAGTTCCAGCATAGATCAAACTCCATAATGCCAGCAGAAACATTCACAAAACAGACGAGTTTGCACAGAAAAGCTGGAGGAGAAACAAAGGGATAGGGCATTAAATAACTTGTCTGAGCACACACAGTGAATTACTGTGGGATTCAGTCCAGGTCTGCTAAATCCCAGTTCTGCTTCCCCATCTCGCGCAGTCCACTCTCGTTCACCAACACAGACTTCTCCTTCTCCCTCAATAAAACAGCAAGAAGAAAAACCATCACGCAGGCACACTTTGCAGTCTCCTGCACATTTTGTTAAGCCAAAATAAGCCCTTTAGGCTCACCTCTGAACACTAATATAAACCAAACAAGTAACAAGTCAATTTTTTCATAGACTGTGAAAGGACATGAGTGTCTAACTCAAACCAAATATAATTTTAAAAGTCTAGCAGGACAGCATGTTATGCATCATTGGAGAAACACGTAGTCTTCTGCAGTAAACCCCAGGGTAGCTGAAGAGGAGACCTCCAACAGCAGATACTTGTATCGACATCAACCACAGCTGCATGAAACTCAAGCTTGCCTCCAATTCCATTTTAAAGGGGACAACGGTGCAAGAATCGGATGTTAAATCAAAACACAGCTCTTTCAGCGCAGCACTGTGGGGATTTTGTTTGGCAGACAAGGTAGCTGTACTACAAAAATAGCTTTGGGAGGGGAGGAAAAACAGAAGCCCCCACACCGAACAGCAGCGCTTGCTCCTGCAGGTCGGACATGATTTCCCACAGTGCCTGCACAGGAGCACAGTAGGGCAGGGTAAGACCATGACCACATGAACCCAGATGTGTTCCCAGGGAAATAGGAAGGGCACCAGTAATTTGGAGTCACTGGTTGTGCCTATTTGTCCAATCCCACAGGTGAACTTTCAGACACAACACCTCTGCTTTCTTTCAAGGAGGAGCAGGCTGTCACTTTTAAGCCTTAACAATCCACATGTGGCTTTTGAGATGTCTTAGGTCTCACAATTTCTGTAAGAGGAATAGAGGAAAAAGAGAGAAGAAATCACTATGTTCAAGTCAAATCTATAAAAAGAAACATAAGTGCCAGACTCCAGGGTGACAACTGCCACGCAGCAGGAGGTGAATCATGCCCTGGCATAGGCAGGCTGTAATTTGGTGTAAAGAACTTATCATAATCAATATTTACAGATGAGTATTTTTATAAAAAGAGCATACATTTGCTACAATAAGGATTTGGAGACTGCTCTTGGAATATAAATAAAATTAACAGATGAAAAATGTCATACATCCCCCCCCCAAAAAAAAAAAAAATACATCTTAAAACTTGAACACGCAGGTTGACATTTACAGTATGACATTGAAAGGCCAGGTGACAAAAACTCAGAATGGAAGAGTCACATGCTCCTTTTGTGTTTGCTGCAGGACAAACTGAAGAAACAAAGTTGGAGAACCAAGTCCAATTATTTTACAATACCACTACAGAACTGGCTGGAAGCTCCAACTGTGCAAAGCTCCGTACCGACACAAAGGCAGCCTCTGATGCAGAGAGCTGCTCATCAAAAGCCGTCACTGGAATACAACCGCTGGCACCAACACCCCCCAAGCAAGAGATGACCACTCCATCAGGGAAGCATTATGAAACTTGTTTATAAACATCTTTGAAACATGTGCTATGCTATTATGCAACTGTTAAATACGTTCATATTTCCAGCATGAAAACAAACACTGTGAAGGACTCCTAAGGGATGAACCTCTGGGAAGCACCAGACAGATTTCAAGCACACAAGTTTATTACTCGGATGTTTCTGATTATTTCATGCTTTAACAGCTGCGATAGTAAAGCCGAGCTGGTGCCAAAGCTGGTGCCTCTGCAAAGGGTCTCAGATTTGCAGCAGCAGTAGCATGCTTTTTATCTGCACCCTATGTTTAGTTATCTGGAAAATGCAGAACAATTTTACAATAGTAATTTTTTAAAAAAATATATTTTACAATAAGCTTTCTTGTAATCAAGATATTCTGAAATAAAGGAGATTTAAGCTCTACTGGAAGCACTGCACCAGTTACACATGTAACTTTTTCAGGCTTCTAATGCTCAGCTCTCCAGATTATAAGCTTTTTGTTTATGGATTTGCTTTAAATATATAACCTGGGCTTACCTACAAGAAGGACTGACATTTGCAAATCAAATCAAGACCATCCCCACAATTTTAAATCACTAAAGAAAAGCTTTCAGACATCTCTTTTACAGATCAAATAGGAGAACTCATAGCTGATTTAATTCAAATTCTGCTAGTGCCAAACACCCAGCATTCCAGAAGTAGTAAATTGTGTATCCAATTATCACTTGCATAGTTCAAGGGACTGCATTTAAATGAAGATTATGAAAATGAAATGGACTTGAAATGCCTTTTGGACTAGAAAAATTAGTGTTGAAAGTGACAGTCGCTCAGGGAAAGTGCTTCTAAAAATATTAATGGGTTTACTGTAAGTGGTTTTAATGAAGATTTAAAAGGATGTTATTGAAAATTTTTTTTTGTTGCTACCACCCCACCCCCCTCACCCATGACAAGGTAACACTCAAAAATATGAAAACACCAAACACTGAGAAATAAAGTTTTCAGTAAGAATGGCTTTGTGTTTGAGCACAGCGGCTGTGTCCTCGGCTGCTGGACCTCCCACCATTCCTACACACACACACAGACTAGAACACAGCAAACCACAATATTAAACCACAATATTAAACCACAATATTCATGTCTTCTTGAGAAACCCTGTTTGGGCAGGTTTGCCACCAGGCTCTGCTGAACAACAGGCTATGCAAATCCCCAAGTGTTAGGAGAAGCAGCACGCTGCGGAAGGGAGACAGGAAGGAAAAAGGAAAAAAAGAATAAAAAAAGGAGGAAAAAGGAAAAATAAAAAGATGAAAGGTTATGAGAGGTTATGCAGGGTGGAGATCAAAGAGGTAAAAGTCCACCTAGAACTCAGACTGGCTACTGCCATGAAAAATAAAAAATGTTTTTACAAATACATCAGAAAGAAAAGGAAGGCCAAGAATAAACTTCAGCCTGTACTGGATGTGGTGGGGAACATGACCACAAAGGATGAGGAAAAGGCTGAGGTACTTAATGCCTTCTTTGCCTCAGTCTTTAATAGTAAGACCCGCTTCCCTCCACATACTCAGCCCCTTGAGCTGCGAGACGGGGCTGAGGAAGAGCAGAACAAAGTCCCCACAGTCCAGGAGGGAACAGTAGTGACCTGCATGCACAGGTCTATGGGCAGGGGTCTCCTCCTGCACTCAGCGCTGGGGCGGCCGCACCTCCAACCCTGTGCTCAGGTTTGGGCCCTTCACTGCAAGAGGGATACAGAGGTGCTGGAGCGTGTCCAGAGATGGGCAACGGAGCCGGGGAAGGGTCTAGAGAACAACTCTTCTGATGAGGAGCTGCTGAGGGAACTGGGGGTGTTTTGCCTGGAGAAAAAGAGGCTCAGAGAGGACCTTTCCATTCTCCACAGCTACCTGACAGGGGGTGTAGTGAGGTGGGGGTAGGTCTCTTGTCCCAGGTTACAAGCGACAGGACAAGAGGAAACAGCCTTGAGTTGTCCCAGGGCAAGTTTAGGTCAGATATTCGGAAAAATGTCTTCACTGAAGGGGTCGTCAAGCACTAGAACAGGCTGCCCAGGTGGTGGAATCGCCATCCCTGGAGATGTGTACAAAGCACGTAGATGAGGTGCTTAGTGACACGGTTTAGTGTTGGACTCAGCAGTGCTGGGTTAACAGTGGGACTTGATCTCAGAGGTCTTTTCCAACCCCAATGATTCTATGATTCTACAGTGCAAGTTACAGACATAAGAAGAAAAAAAAAGAAAAAAGAAAACAAACAACTTGCTTCTAAATGGGGAGCAGACTCTTCAAAAAGAAAAGTTTGGGCATGCTGAAACACTGTAATTTATGGGAAAATGCACCTGGACAGGTTCACTTAGTGCAAAACACCCACAATTTTCTGAACCAGTACATCCAGATGCCTTTTCCTTCCTCCTCACTTCTGTGCTAAGTTACCTCTCCCAGAATGTATATTGACCAACACAGGACCTTCTGTTTCAGTTACTGAACCGCCACCTGTTCTATGGTGACTCTCAATTTAATAGAACAGTAAACTTGGTGATACTTCGAAGCTTCATTTGGCCAGAAGCCGCCTTTTTCTCTTCATAAACAACTCTAACTGAATAAAGCTTTAAAAACCTTCCCAGCACTGAAGCAGTAAGGCCAGTAGGAATGATTTCAGCACCCCTGAGCAACCAGACCTCTGCTTTCTTTTAGCATGGCAACACAGCACAAGATCGAGTATTAATCCTAAATGGGCAACATGCTAGCAAACAGAAATACCATGTAGTAGCAGAACTTACATTTCAAGCTTAGAATACAATTTTGAAAAGGTGACATCAATTAAAAGGAATCCATTGGGCAAACTAGGGACAAAAACAATGTTTCCAAATAAATCTTGAGGCTGAAGTTTCAGGCAAGCAACAGCTGTGTTCCTCAGTAATCTCAATCCCAATTCCTGATTACCACATCATTTCCCAATATATTACTTCCAAAGCAGAAAAAGCACACAAATATTTATTGCAAAGAAGGTGAAATAAAAATCACTTGCAAAATTTTACTATCATTAACAGGAGGAAGCAAAGGAAAAAAGCCACAAATATTCCTGATCTAAGTTCCTACACAGCACAAAACCCCACCAGATTCGATGCTTTTAGCATATAACCTGTCTGTAACAGTGTCAGCTCCAAGAATATTCCCAGGGCAACAAAAATAACGTCTGACACTGCTTCAGAGATTGAAAGACAGTTATTTTACTTCAAAGCCACTACCAGACTTGATTATTCAAGTTTTGGCTTCAGTGCCGAAGTTGAACTATATGCCTGCTAGAACAATGCACAAAAGCACATTTCAGATCACAATAAAAGCACCGCATTCTTGGAGCTGGCAAGAAAACCTTTTTCACTCAAGTTGTGCCAGGCAGTGTTTTTCTTCAGGAAGAAATGCACAAAGAAGCCCTCAAAATGCTATACAAGCTGAAATGATGCATCGGTCTTGGTGATTTCATTCACAGTACAGACTCCATGCTACTGGCACAGAATTTTTTTTATTGTAACTAAAGCTTTGAAAGCAGACCACTGCAAATGTTATTCTTGATGTGACTGGATTTCTGTGCATAGAATACAGAATAATTGCTGATTTACCCACAGATTTGTTCTCATATTAAAAACTTTAAAGATTTCCTGCCAAGCAATTCAGTATTTAATTTGACCCTTTAAGGTGAGCTATGTATGAGACAACACTATAAGGCTCAGTAACATTCTGGAAATTTTTTTTCTATCATATTTATAGTCATAATCAAATAGATTGAATTCCTGCTCTGCTCCCCCAGGCTCTAAAGCTACCATATAAACTTGGCCTCTCTGATTTTCATGCCAAACTTAACTCATGTCAACAATAACAGCAAAACCCGTATTTTATGCTGGAAGGGTTCACCTTTTCCTTATGACTTCATCTATGTAGAATAAATATAAAAGATGCAAGGGGGTTGGAATTTATTTAAAAATCCTATGGAATTTTTAAGTCAGCAATGATCTACTTAATTTCTCCTGGGTGTGTCACAATACACAAGCGAGAAACTTTATAAAAAGAAGATAAAGTTTTCAATATAGTTTTTATAAAAGTCCATGTATTTTCATCATTGAGTATCATAATACTTCCACAGGAAAAAACAAACGAACAAACAAAACCCCAACCAAAAAAAAAATAAAATAAAAAGGAAGGTGCAGAGGAACACTGCTGCTTCAAAACAACAATCTTCAAGAACTTGCAAAAAGGAGAAAATACTGCTCTCCTAATACTTCTTTGCAGAATGGCTAATGATATTAAGAAATATATACAACACATACATTCAAACAGAAGCTCAAAATGCCTTTTTAACACAAGCCAAGCAAAAAAATAAAAATCCAATAAAGTTATACAGAAAAAAAAACCATTGCGTATTACTGAGAGACTGTAATTTCATTTTCATATTTGCCTTGCAGTCACGAGTTCTAGCATTACGTGGCATCTGAGCATACAGACATATTTCAGTATTTTGCAATGTCCTTGGTAGCCTATGTTCCCCCACTTTCTCCTTTGCACATACTTCTTCGAACTTGCAGCTAATCAAAAGAAATTTCTGGGATCTTAATTTCCATTTTTAGTGCCGGCCTACTTAAAAAAAAAAAAAAAAAAAAAAGAGAACCCAGCAATAGTAGTACAACAGGCTTCTCTTTTTTTGAGAATTACTAAAAGGAAACAGTATCTCTGTTCCTCCCTTGATCAGATTGCTGAAGCAAACAGGCTTACAGACTCCTCAAGAGCTGTTAACAACTCACCTGGCCTGGTACAATACATGGAAGAAAAGCAGCTGGGGAGGAAAGAGGCAACCTGCAGCTAGAATAATTTTAATGCAACATCAACACATGCAAAGCCATGGCACTCTGCGGTAGCGGTGGTGGGACACCCTTCTTTTGACTAAACCTCAGGACTCCTGCCCAATTCTGTTTCATTGGATTCAGTTAAATTCTTCGCGTGTGGCTTCCTGAACAAGCACATATCTGTCAGATTCACACACTTTACTCACCAAGTCCACAAACTGCAACTTGCGAAGGCAAGAGTGGGATTTTTCAGAGCCCTTAGTTACTCACATCACACCGATCAATTTTTCTGGTGATCAAGGATGAACGGCTGATAATAAAACCTTGACAGATCACATGGAGGCAGCAGACTTTGAGCAAGTAAAGCCTTTGAGAAAAGGAAGTGTATATGCATCATCAGTACACACTGAGTATTTCTGCAGAACCTACCCTAGGAAGTGAAGATCTAACTCCAGCCTACATTTCCCGCTGTCCTCAATCTTCCTTACTTTTTCTGTAAGAACTAGCTTTCTTCATGCTAATGTATGTCCAAGATGATAAAAATAAAGACTGAGTGACAAATTCAAAGAGAACACCAAAACTTAAGCTTTACATCATTATTATACAGATTTTTTAAAAATTATACAGATTCCATCAACATGGGATTTCATCTGGCTGGATACCATAGTGGGCTCAACTACACCATGTTAGGAATGATGCACACAAGGCAGCCTGCATCCTAATTTTTGGGCAAACTTGGGTTTCACAATGACGACTAGGAGCTTTGTCTGTTCTGGAAAAGTCCATACTGAGGCCTCTAGAAAGCTGATCCCAATATTGTAAACTTCATTGCAAGAGGAGAAGCTCTCTCTGCTCAAATAACCCCAAACTGAACTGACACCAAATGCTTCCAGGTGTCTGTTTTAAAGACAGCATTCCCAATGAAGTCAGGTGTTACTGTCATGTTCTACCTGTCCTGAAAATCATTGGAAACAGGAGAAAATAAAAATGTGGACTCTCAGATTTATCACGAGTGAAGGAACAGGGGATAAACGAGGTTACAATCCCTGCATCAGTTCTGATGAGGAAAGGACATGCTTCCACTCACAGTACAGAAAAGCATATGTGCAGCAGCCACATCTGTATTGCAGCTGTCTCCACCCCTTCTGGTTTCTGCTGAAACTTCAGTGGTCTAACAAATGTATTAATTACAATTTAAAATGAACCTGCACTTGAAGGAGGGGCTGGGGGGAAGGAAAAATTGATGTGGCAGGTACCCTTGGCAGCATTCTTAAAGGACAGGCATTTACGATTATGTGATCATTTTAACAAGGCAGCTTTCCTTCCTCTGAAGCATTTTTGTCCTCAACACACTGCAGCTTATCCAATGTGCTCAGCAGTTCTATTTATATAGACGTGACTCACCTTAGAACTGCCTCAGACAATGTACCTCTTCAACACTCTAAAAAAAAAAAATAATTGACAAGACTGTAAAGACAATGGGTTATTCAAGGTTCAGAATGTTTAAAAATGATGTCAGGGTCTCAGGTGAGCAGAGCAGGACCACTAGACCAGAAACTGTCATCCTGATTCCACTTGACACTGCCATATGCCTAGCACTGCAACAACACCAGGAACAAGAAGATCCAAGAGCTCATCTGCATGCAGAACATCATTTCAAAGGTGTCTTCAATGGTCAGACAAGTTAAACAGCTATTTTTTTTACTGTAGTCCCTTAAGTGAATTGCTGTGTTCCTTTTACTCTTATATTGAGGACATACCTTTAAAATAGAAAAATAAAGAAGAAAGCAGTGAAGCTTGGCTGCAAAGTTAGGTAGACATCTCCCTAGAGGTCTCTGGTCTAAAGTCTGGGAAAAACAGGCTCTAATCTACTCTAGTACTTCATAGACTGTAAAAGAGAAATATTTTGCAGATGGTGTTCCTGAGGGGGTGTGGGAGGCTTGGAAAAATCCAGTTTCAGTCTTCCTACAGTGCCTAAAGGTAAAAAGGAATTGGATTTCTCTCACTTCCTCTAATTCTACTTTTTTTTTTTTTTTCATTTGTTTGGGGTTTTTGGTTGTTTTTTTGTTGTTGTTGCTTAGCTCCCTCCTGGTTGCTTCTCTCTCTCCGTTCCCTGGAACCCCATCCATGTGCTTCCTCTCCGCTACACCTCATCCCCTTCATCTAAGCAAAACTGTTCCAAGGCTGCAGCCACCTCATCACCAGTCACCCAGTCTCCACTCCCCAGCAGCTCCTTCCTCACAGGAGCTCCTTAACAACTCCGCCACGAGGAGGGGATTTTATCTCTTTTCTCACCTGTGCAACAGGGCCTGAACAGCCAGATTCACAGGCAACAAAACGGACATTCCAGTTAAAGTCATCAATGCTTCTTGGGTACACATCCTTCCTTCCCCAGAAGATTGCTCATCTAGGGTTAGTTAAAAGCTCAGTTAAAAGGATCTACTTTGAAACTGGGAGTCACAAAAGTTTATAATGGCTTAGGAACAATTTACTGATTCGTTATCATTACCACCAATAAGACTGATTTGATAAACAGCATCTCTTCCCACTAGAAAGCAGTAAGCAGTTCTGACAGAATAAAGCAGAAAACTCCTTTATCCTGTCCTCTATAGTGTCCCAGCTATTTCAGTTAATTGCAGATGATACATCATCTACAGCAATGTCTTCTGTTTAAAATTATATAGTGTCACCCGCATGCTCATAAAAATCCCCTGTTCCAGTAGGAAAAAATGTTTTGGTTTTTTGTTTGTTTTAAAGCTCCATACAAAAAGATCAATTTCTTCCTTTGTGCAGACCTAATGCCCCAGTTGGCAAAACTTAGCAGTAATAATCTTTGCTCAGAAAAGGCTGAGTTCTTCTTCCCAGATTCCTCAGCTGTAAATAATCTTATGTGAACCACTGTGAAAGAAGTAAAATCCAGCTTGTCCTCATATTCAAACATGAACTGAAGTGTATCCTCAGTGAGGTCCAAAGTCAGAGAAAGCTGTTCAGCACATAAAACTAGGTTTACATGCAGTCAAGTATGCGCTGAAGTGCTTCTGTGAAGTGAAGAGCCAACACGTGCCCCCTAAATAGAAGCCGTTTCTCCTGGTCCCTGAGTGTTAGATCAGAAAAGAGAGTTTTCTCCGACCCTGAGACTCCACCGTCAGCCTAACCTAGAAGAATCCAAGACAAGCTCTCCTGTTTTAGCCCTGCCAGGTAGTGTTGTTAAGCACTTTTTTGGTTTTTTTGTTTTTTAAGGGTATTCAGCCACACTTACATCACAAGACCATCCAATATGGACACCAAAGCAGCCCAGACCTACAGGAGCGGGAGGGAAAGGCCCTCCAGCTACTCTTTCATTCTCATCCTTTTCAGGAGGATGGAACAGAATTCAAGTGCTCAAATCATCAGAGCTATTAAGAAACCAGGAGGTACTCCAGCTACCTGCAGACTCACACAGAACACAGGAAGGCTGTTTCAGTACAGACACTGCACAGGATGACCTTGAATTTCCTCCTCAGGTGCAGAACTCATTTAAGTATGCCTCACCTCACACTTGCTCTGACATTTCAAATGCCATCATCAGATGTCCTTATTGCATTTGGCTTCAATGGGTAAGTCCTATGAATGGAAACTGAATCAAGGCAGAGTCGGTTAAACAAAATTTTTGCTTTGCTGCTGCCTAATTAGATGATGCTGACTAATCCTCTGCATTACTTTACAGTGAAAGGAACCCAGCAGGAGTGTTAAGATGGGTTTTTAAAGAGCTAAAAGCCATGAATGATCTCCTTTTACAGAGAGTATTTCTCTTGCACAAGTTGCTTCCATCAAAAGTTCTTTTCTAAGATTATATTCTCCACAAAATGTCTCTGTGGCCTACAGTGTTAGAAGTTCAAAGAACAGCAAAAGGAAGCAGAAAAGATGAAGAGAAGAAAAAGCCGGACACAATCTCCTACAAAATTTTCCACATACAAGTGACTACAATGAGAAATGGTTTGCAGGACTGGCCTCTTGACCTACCATTAGGTAAACAGGGACTATAAATTTTTGCTCCTCCCTTGCAAAAATGTAGACATGCGGCAAACTGTAACCATAACATAGACCCTTACCAAATTCACCAAGAATTTCTCACGGGTTTACAGTGAGGCACGCACACGCAGCCCTTGCAAAGTTCAACCCCACACTTTACAGACCTGTTGGATTCAGAGAACCTCAACTGACTTAACACCACTAGAAATTTAAATCTGAAATGTTCTAATCACTTTTGTTTCCTCAGAGATCCTGTGAAACAGCTGCAAAATGCACAAGTTAAAAAAAAAACAACCAAAAAAAAGCACCCCACACAGAACTATTCAAGGATGGGAAATCATTATCAATCTTTTTTGATTGGCATCGTCAACTATCTCATTACCAAACTGGTTCCTGGCAAGGAGAATTCAACTGCTCAGGCCTTCTTTTTCTCTCCAAGCTTAGCTTGTTAAGTTATGATCAATTAGGAAACATAATAGGCCTGCTGGAAAGACAAGGCAAACAACAATGGAAGCCCAATCAGCAGAGGTCATTAAAGTCTAAGTCAGCACAGTTGAGAACTATAGCTCCATAGTTGCTTTGAGTATGTGTTTTCAGTGATGTCAGCCCAGGGAAAACAAACACACTTTGTAGTTGATGAGTTTTCAGTAAAATATGATGTAAAATGACCTCAATGCTCCAATGTTTTACTCTTCATAATGTAGATTTCCTAAAATAATTAAAAGGTACACAGTACTTTTAACTTACAGCCTAACCTGTTCTGTGACTTGAGATACAGATCGAAACCTGTTACGTACCACTAGCCACGTACGTGCAAAACTAAACACCACTAAGAACACACTTGACAGTAACTGTAACTGGGAGAAGTTCAACCCTCTACAGCCAGGATGTTCAAAGCTTCGCGTACCATACCAGGTTCATGTCGGATGCAAGTTAAAGACCGAGTGCTACATGGGGTGTATTTTTTCGGTTCCTGTATGTGCATCTTGAACCATATCAAAAAGTGCTACTTTAGGAAAAGACAATTTTTGAAGCACAGTTTTAACCTTAAAAATAACTCAACATAAACAGCCTTCTGCTCAACAGTATAGCTCCTGAAAGCTGTACAAGGTCAGATATGCCTCCTTATTTTAGTGACAAAACCAGGTCAACAGAACTGCCTACTTACTTCAATCACTTACCAACAGCTAATCCACTGGGAGCAACGCGAGGGCTGCAGCACTCACCGAGGACAGATTTTTAAAGTCTCAGCCTTACCTGGATATGCAAGTTGGCTCAATGAGTCTCTGTTACCAATGATTACACAAAACCTGGGGTTAGTGACAGAGGAGAGGACAGAGGGAAAGACAGTTGGGCTTACAGTGCTCCCAGGTTTGTGCAAGTTAAAAATAAAACCCCCTTCTACTTACACTGCAGATACACTTGGTCAGGAATCAGAATGCATAAACACAAGTCCACACAGCTATTTTCAAAGCACAGACGCTTTCAAAACAACTTCTTAGGTGTATCTGCAGGTAAGCCTCCACATGGCACGTAGCTTTTTAGATCCCCAGCTTTTATGGGCAGACAATTTTACAAGCACCTACTGCGACAAGGCTTAAAAAAAATGTAGGTGCATACATATCCTTGCATACAGTTAAAATAACTATTTCCCTTAAAGGACATACATGCAGGTATGTGAAACAACAGTCGATGCAGAATAGCTGAACATGAGGAAGAGTGCAGGCATTAAGTCAGTACATCAATGCAGAAGATGTACTGCATTGGAAATAACTTATGCTCAAGGTCACTGCTGTAGTTGTTTTAATGTAATTAATTCAACAGCATTTAGTATAATTTAATAAAATTGGCATAAAGCAGTATTTCCTATGAAGCACAACAAGAAGCCAAAGACTGTGCATCACCTATAAACAAACAAACACTAGACCTCTCGCTGGCATTAGCTCTGCTGGGATAGGGTGAACCAGGTTCTGCTGACTCACCCAGGCAGCTCAGTCATTATCCCCTCCAAACAGGATGGAGAAAAGTGTCCCTTGAATGTCAAGACCAAAATACAACTCCAGGATTAAAAAAAGGAAGGAATTAAGTAGGTATAACGTTAGCTGGTTTCTATGATAGTAAATAGCATGGAATCACAGAATCATTTGGGTTGGAAAAGACCTTTGAGATCATCAAGCCCACCACGAAACCACGTCCCTAAGCACTGCATCCACACGTGTTTTAAACACCTCCAGGGATGGTGATTCCACCACCTCCCTGGGCAGCCCCTTCCAGTGCTTGACCACTCTTTCAGTGAAGAAATTTTTCCTAATATCCAACCTAAACCTCCCCTGGCATAACTTGAGGCCATTTCCTCTTGTCCTAAAATGCTGAAATATCTTCCAGTTTGGTATTCAAGTAATGTGATTTGGTATTCAGGTAACGTGATAACATTTAGAAAGTATTTCAGTTGGTTTCAAATAGATGGAGTAAAAAAATATTTCTGCCTCTCCTGTTAAAAACAGAGGACTCAACAATTTCATACACTTTTTCTTTCCTTGACAAGGAATATCACTTGCATTATCCAGCTAGAAGTGCCACCATGGCAGATAAAAACAAAATGGAAAACAGCAGCCAGGAGATGATGAAATGCCTCAGAACGTACTTCAGGCCCAATAAAACAGATTTAATAATTTTTCAGTGCATTTTATTCTAAACAGCATGTGACCTATTTTAGGCCTCACTGAGCTGACTATAATTAACTGTAATTTGTACAGATTTCAATTTAATACATGAACTGGCTTGCTAAAAAAAAATAAAAATTAGAAGTTAAAAAGTTAAAGCAGGGCAATTTTTAAAGTTATAAAAGCCAGAAACCATTTTTAAAGGTAAAACATCAGGCAAAATATCAGGTCTATATAATATTCTTTTCAACATAACTCCAAGGTAAACATTTCAAGAGGCTTTTATGCAGTCTCAAACCTTAGCACAAAGACAACATGTGATTTCATAGTCTGAAAAACTCTACTTCCCCTTCAATGAAGATGCTTGTTTTTAAAAACCTTAATTTTCATTTTTGTAACATTTTTTTAAAAAAATGTTTTCTTAGCAAGTGAGACTGTTCTATTTCAGATTTTGTTTTGCTTTGTAAAGCATTCTTAAAAACTTTCCAGACATTATAAGAATAGATGCATTCAGCTACCTAAGGAATGGAGAAATAAAAAGAAGAAATTGAAACAAAACATTCATTGCCAAAACCCCGCATGGCTGCACACTTCATTGCTCTTCTAAGCTTCTTCATCTCCATAAACTCCCTACACTTACTCCCCTCTCAAAACAGTATCTCCAGCAGCTCTCCTTTCACTACACGCCTTTAAAAAAAAGGCACTTGATCATAAGCCCATAATTTGACATAAAGCTCACCAGTGTATTTAGCTAACCTTCTTCTTTCTAAGAAGAAATCTTCTCTTATGGGGGTGCTTGGTAATGGAGAAAAAGTGAGCGATGGGCTGAAAGATTCTGGGTACAGCAGCACTCTCATGGCCACTAGCTCCAAGTTACTGTGATTACTACAGAGAAAAAATAAATAAATAACATTAACTGAGCGTAGAGCTCATAAGCTTATCCCTGGGACAGAGACAGAAGATTCTGTCTGTAATCTTAACTGCCATTAAACCCTCGCACAAAATCCAGCATGCCACTTTTTTTTCCTTCGTCCCCAATTTATCTACAAAAAGGGCCAATTACAACTTCCCCACTTTATTTTCCTATCTTGGAAATCTTTGAACGACAAGCACATGATTAAAACAAGAATTTCGCTGTTACATAAAACACAAGTTTGTTTAGGTTCAAATGAAATCCCCAACCCTGGCGAGACATGTACTTCTTTTCCATCTCCTCCTCTCTTCTCTCCTATTTCCTTACTCAAGAAAACAGCCATTTCCAGCCTCCCCTTCCATGGCCACCCTCAGTGTCACACAAAATACCAGGAGTGAAGATAAATAAAAGAAAGTTCTCTTTCAGAAAGTCATGCAGACCTTCCCCTAGGAAAAAACAAAAACAAAACAAAAAAACCCCACAAAACAAAACAAAAAAACACAACCCAAACAAAACCCCCCAAAAAAACCCCAAACCCCACAAGAATACCTTCTTAGTCATTTATATCCAGGCCTTCCTCTCTCCTCTCCCTCCCAGACACTCTTATCTATGCTACAAAATCTTCTCTGTCCATGAAGGCAAATTACCACCAAATACCTCTCATATCCAACATGCCAAAGAAAAACAGAAAAAAACTGCAAGGGTTTTTAATTAAGCTTGGCATACTGTTCATTTCCAAATGGATAAACCTATCTTCCTTATGCCTCCAATTTGTTACTTAAATAACATTTTTGTGCTTTGTATCCCTCTTGTCTGAAATTTTTATTTCTCTAGTAGCTTTTGAAGTAGACAGCACCTGTGGAGCAAAGAATAAGCCCATGAAATCTTTTGTGTAAGGAAGGAAAACAAAAAAAAATTCCCAGTGCCCTTGTCTGTATCAGCACCTGCATAAAAACACCCATTGGATTTCATTCCAACACATCCCTTCCATGAAGATAGCGAAATCTGCTTCAAAATTCAGCGTCAGGCTTTTGCCAAAAGTTTTCTCAACTAATACTGCAAAGCCTGGCTGCGAACTAAGCTGCAATGACCTCAAATGGAAAGCAAGTCTGATAGTTCCGCAGTGCTGTCTGACAAGGCAGAAAAAGACACGAGGGATAGAAAGTGTTGAAAATGGAACCAGTAAGAAGTAGTAGTAGTAGTAGTAGATGAGGTGACATTCAACTAGAAGATATACAATCAAAGCAATAAGACAGCATTTTAACTTGACAAATTTCAGATAAAGTAGTTGCAAGCTGACAGGGCATAAATCGTCACTGATTGTGTAAAAACAGTTAGGAGTACTTGGAAGTATTAACTTTCCCTGGGTAGCTGTCATTCCTACAGCCCAGATTGAACTATTTTGCCTCTGCAATTTAAATTGTTTTGCATTTAGTTTCCAAGAAAACGTTGTTCTAGTTCAGGAAAATAGTCTTTTTCATGGAAAGTGAGTTCCTAGCACCACGATGAATAAATACAGGAAAGGCACATACAACTTCCAGCTTGCAGGGTGAAGTCAAAAAACATTCAATCAAAATAATCATGAAGCTAAGGAGAACACAAGGCCACACAAATGCAGTCCACGTAGCCATCAGTGAAGTATAAGGTACCAGCAGAAGAGCACTGCAGAACTGTGAGGGGCCTGGGCTCCAAAGCACCCACACTTACACAGCTCTGGGCTGAACTCCGTGCCAGCAGAACCACTAGGACCTGCCACAAAATGCCAGAGGATGCGCACAGAAAGGCACAAAGCTCTGCTAATTTACAGAATCGGTTAACTTCCAACACACTGCAAGTGCAGGTGAGCTGAAAGAAGATTCAAGTGAGAGATGACACAGGGCAGGAACAGCTGCATGACCCCAGATGTGCCCTACTTCTCAGTCGACAACTACTTTGCCCCCTTGCAGCAACTTGTAACGCAGCCAGACTGCGAGAGTGGATCTTCCCTACAGTGCCGAGAGCTCTTGCAGCAGTTCACCATCTGGTTCTGTTTCTGCTCTTTGCTTCCATGTCAGGCCACTTAGACAGTAGTCTACGCGGTCTGGCTGAACGTGTCACCGAATCATCCACTTCTATCAAAAGTGTCGTTCCAAAGAAATACGAGCATGTGGACATAAGGGGAGCAGAGAGCAGTAACACAAAAACATCAGAGAAGAAATACAGCACTGGAACAAAAAAAAAGAAGTCTCAAGGAAAGAAGAAAAGATATAGAAATAGGAACCAAGGATTCAAAACAACTAACAACAGAAGGGCAGTTCCCCGCTCGCTCACTCTAAGAACTGTGCATCGTAACATACTTTGTACATTGCTTGTAGAAGGTGGGGTAGGTCAGAATCATCCCTTCTGTGGAAAATGCTACTGATTGGGCTTTATCCAAAATGAAAAGCATTAATTGTTTACACCAGCGGTAGAAGCAGCAGCAGCAATTGCTGTCATTACCATTTTCTCCTCCTCCTCTTTGGTTTTCAATTTTTGCTGCTGTGGTAGCAGCTATTCCTTAACTAGCACCCCTAAATGGTAAGAATTGCTTTTGTTTCAGGCTGTTTTCTTATTTGTGCACTTCCACCCACCACCCCCAAACACAGGGCTTGTTGCAGGGTTTGTTTAGTGAAGAATAATGACACTCAAAAAGGACCACCACTAAGAATGGACTGAACAGATTTTGGCCTTCTAGTAGCATCCACGTCAGGATAAAGGCTTCTACTAAACACAGCAGCAATTGAAAACAAGCATCCCTAGTGTTCCGACGCCCAGCTCTTGTCACCATGCAGTGTTGCCTTTCTGACAGTTGACCAAACCAGTGCTGCCTGATTTGAATTATAGCTGTCCCCTTATCTCAACGAAGATCAGATTTTTATCTTGCCAATCCTTAGAAATTCCCAACTGATATGCACATAACTGCCCTTTTATCACAGTCAAATGAAGTTTTCAGCTATTTTTCTATGCTACAGAGGTTTACGTATCAGGCAACAGTAGATGCACTGCAAAACTCAGACAACTAACACAGAATCTTGGAATCATTTGGGTCATTTTCTTGAAGGAAAAGACCTTTGAGATTGCGTCCAACCATCAACCCATCACTGCCGAGTCCATCACTAAACCATGTTCCTAAGCTCCGCATCTACACACTTTTTTTACACACCTCCAGAGACAGTGTCTCCATCACCTCCCTGGGCAGCCTGTCCCAGTGCTTGACCACCTTTCAGTAAAGAAATGTCTCCTAGTACCCAATCTACACCTCCCCTGGGGCAACTTGAGGCAGTTTCCTCTTGCCCTGTCACCAGTTATCTGGGAGAAGAGACCACTCCTCATAAGACTACTTGTGCTCCAGACCCTCTACCAGCTCCGTTGCCCATCTCTGGACATGCTCCAGCACCTCTACATCCCTCTTGTACTGAGGCACCCAAACTTGGACACAGGATTTGAGGTGCAGCCTCCCCAGTGCTGAGTACAAGGGAACAGACAATCACTGCCCCGGTCCTGCTGGCCACGGTCTTTTAGATACAGGCCAGGATGCTGCTGGCCACCTTGGCACACTGCTGGCTCATGTTCACCTGGCTGTCAACCAGCACCTCCTGGTCCTTTCCTGCCACTCTGCCCACAGCACTGCCTGGGGCTGGCGTGACCCACGGGCAGGACCCGCGGCGCTGAGCCTTGGTGAAACCTCATACAGTTGGCCTTGGCCCATCAGCCCAACCTGCCCAGATCCCTCTGCAGAATCTGCCTGCTCCTCAGCAGATCAACACTCCCCCCAAGCTTGGTGCTGTCTGCAAATGTACCGAGGGTGCACTAGATCCCCTCAACCAGATTGTTGATTAAAAAAAAAAAAAAAAAAAAAGCAAGCAAGTCAACTTACAAAAGAGCAGGTGCCATTAATCTGTAAACATACAGTAGGCCACCAGAAAGGCTTCCTTTCTGTACATCACAGAAAAACGGTATGTTCTTCCGAACCAATCATGTGGTTTTCAAGAAGCATCATGCTTCGTATTTTGCCCAACCAAAACGCAAGCCACACTGACCGCATAACTGAAATTGTGGCTGGAAAATGGAAAACATTTGTACTCAAAGGAAATAAATAACCATCCATCAAACAGACATAAACAATGACATTGCACTGTTCAGAACTGTTTTGACTTGTCTCAAGGTAGTTTCTTAATGAAATATATAAGCTGAACTCTCACTAACTACATGCTTATTCCTTGTTATATTTTTATTACCCATACCTTCCCGATAACTAAAATGGCCAAAGCACTCAGAGGTACTTATGCCTTTGAATGAAAGAAGCTGTTTAGATGGAGGCTGCAAAATCAAAGGATATTCTAGCATAAACATTGTAAAATCAATGGAGTCAATCAAACAGCAGAGATGCTGCTCGATGGGTGTGCATCACTTCAGTCACCCTAGAGAATTCAGCTTCTCCAGCTTACTATACTAATAAACAAGACTAGCCCTCTTTCCCCTAAAAGTCCAACTTTACCTTGAATTTTGAGGGGTAAAACCCAAACACACCAATACTACAAATGCAATCCACCCCAGCATGGAAAATAACAAGAAATTTTCAATCCTGTGATTAATCTTTGTTATATACTTGCCTGGTACTGAGCTGAAAGACAGTTACAGTCACCTTCACTGAACTTTGGCCTCTCAGATAAAGCAAAATACGTTAGAAATTATTGAACAGTCATAAATCACCAACCGCCTTTAATCTTCAGCTCTAGCTAAGCTCTGGGTTAGGTTTCAAGGCAAAACAAGTTCTTGCCCCAACAGGCCCAGCACTTTCAGAGGAACCTCCACTATATTTCTCTGCGATGGCTGCTTTGTGAGTATGCGGGATTCAAAGAAGTGAAAAGAACCATGCACAGCCATTTTAAAAGCATTTAATCTGCCAGTCTCCAGCACAGCAAAGCCTGCCTGCTGACCTGCTGCTGCTCCTGCACAAGGGCTGACTTATGCTCGCCACCTCCTCCCGCTCTCCTCTGCACACACTGCAGCCAGATGATGCTCAGAGACGCTGACTACCCCGCAGGTAACACAGCACGAAGGTTACAAAAGGAAAACAGCACCTCTGTTTGCTAGTTTGCTTTTGTTTCACCTATGTAGATCGGGATTATAAACACAATTTCAGTTTACATGAGAGCAATTACACCAGCAATGTCAATCACATCACAGTCCCCACAGTCTCGCCAATTTTTCTCAAGAGGGGCAAAAGAGACTTTCAGAGCTCAATATGAGGTAAAAGACCTCCGCGAGACAGGGGAGAAAACTAAGCAATAATTAGCTATGAAATTCTATAGCCTTTCTAGAAGTCATTTTTGTGCATTGAGGGTTTTTTAAAAAAATTACCTATTTCACCTGCAAAGAGCATTCAGAAATACAGGGATGCCTTTTTTTTTTTTTTTTTTTTTTTAAGCTACATATTTATTACTATTTGTGTCAGAAATCTAAGTGGAAGATACTCAACCCTAGATTACATTTATAGTCAATTGGAAAAAAGAAAAACACAAACCTGACATGCTGTTCGGGGCAGGGGAATTAATCTTATCCTAAAGCTAGCATTAAAGACAGGTCAGCTTTATCACCTTTGGGAGGTGCTTATTTGTCTGCATCAGCTACAGATAAAGCCCAGAAACAGTCATCCAATTTTTAAATGCACAAGTTGGGGCAGATATATCCTACCAAAAGAGGTGGTTTCTATCCCCGCTAATCTGGTCCAGTGACTGGAATGTTGTTAGGAAAAACTTCAGGATTCAATACAAGGAAAAGGGTCACTTAGGTTCCTTGTGCAGATCCAGCTGAAATGAAGGTGGCAATTTAACCTAGAAATTTAAATAGTACCATCAGGTCACAACCATCTCTAACCTACATTTCAGGGAGGTTTTGGTGTTGCTTCAGCTTTACAGAAGTAAGCTTAAAAAGCTTCACATTTAGGGTCTGAACAGCTGAATCAGGTGGATTCCAAACATAGTGGCCTTAGAGACAAAGAAAAACAAAGCTTTGCAGATGAACTTGTCTGTATAAAGTTATTTCCAACACAACGGCTACGCTGTCAAATTTGGTTATCAAGGGATAAAAAACAGCTCATTCTGTGCCTTGAAATACTGTCCTTTATCCTAATAGTGAAATCAGATTGCTCTCTTCTAACCAATGATGTCTTCTGCTGTTTGATAGTCTGTTTGAATGTGACAAGATATGTTAATGAAACATCTCCGAAGTTTTCGGGAAAGAACCAATAATTGCCATAATTTACATCTCTTGTTTAGTTTACATTCCAATAAATACTCCCATGCTAAAAATATTTATCAGTTCTGCTCCCACCTGACTAAAAGGCAAATAATAAAGTACACTTTATTGTTACTACTGCTTGCTCTTCTGCCACTTCTCTCAAGAGCCAAAAGAGTACGCTGCTATCCTTCAGACACTTCCCCTAGCTGCTGTCAGGTACTCCGAGACCTATTTATACACAGGCTTCTCAAACATTTTCTAGATAGGACAGGCATCCTTGCGAATTTCAGTAAAACAATAAAGCCACAGAACAGCATTCGATGATGACTAAAATATCTAAAATTAAATCCTTGCCATTGGTGACAGGTAGACATTCACCACAGCAGCTATGAGACAGCAATTTCACCAGGTGAGGCTGGAAGCACAGCAGTAAGTTATTTAGCAGCGACAGATGCCTTTGAGGAAGCATTACCTCATTCCCCTCCTCCACATTCATTCCCAATTGGAATGATGATATAAAATCCATATTATTCATAAAAGAGAACAGGCAAATGAAGTGCCAATATGCACGCACCACAGAAAACAGTAGGGAGGCAGAGGGACCTCTCCCTACTTTTTCAAGACAAGACCCCCCACCCAGCGTGCGCCCCCCCGCCCGGC
>JAVJGJ010000036.1:4312131-4336987 GCA_035590215.1 Microhierax caerulescens | reverse complement strand
TCTTGCAAATAAGTTATTTGGTAATGTTTTAATGCAAATAACTTATTTGCAAGAGGCAAATAACTTATTTGCAAGAGGAGGATTCCCTCACTTCCATTAGTTTATATCTGGGACACCCAACCACTAGAAGACTTAACTACCTCTTCCAATAATAAATGAATAAAGTTATTTGGTAATGTTTCATCATAGGTTTTGCTGCTTTAGGTCAATTTTCCTGGGCAGGGCACTCATTTAAGCTCAACCATTCATCTGATCTTTGCAAAAGTTATTTCACAAGTGTACGTATTTGTGGCAGCTTGCCTGTGTTGTGTGCACTTTACAGAATGACAGAAAAGCTTGGGAAGCCTGTGTGTATTTTAGGGCAGGTTCTGTAGTAAGAATAATTGACTAATCTAGCACTCAACCAGTGGTTATTTGCACTTTTTTTTTAGCAAAATTTTTTTTCTTAACCCAAAATAGAGTATGGTGCTTTGTTTAAGCAAATAGATGATTCTGTTGGAATTGAATGATCTTACAAATAAATCTGAGAGTCTTTTAAAGTATCACTTACTCTAAGGCCTCCCAGATTACCTGTAGCTAGTTTAGAGCCACACAAAGGTTAGCACAGACTACAGAACTACAAAGCTGAAGACTTGAACAGCTTAAAGCTCAATACTTGCCTTCACAGAATTTATTGCAGAAACTTAGTAAACTAGTTAGTAATCATCTAAAACTTCCTACTGACTTTTGCTGCACTGAAGGTCAATTTCTAATATTGCTGCAGTGAAAACCAGAAATCACAGTAATTTTTAAGGGCAGGCAGGATTTCACCACGTAATTCTTTTAGACTTGTATAGACATTATTTCACTTAAAGTAATGTATAAAAAGCTTAATCTGTAGATTTAAAAAAAAGGTTAAAGCTGCAAAGTTTAACCTGAATGGGTAGAAGACATCAGATAGAAAGCAAGCTCAGGATATGAACACTGAATGTAATAGCTGTGCAGTTTAGGGTTGATAATTAGCTGCAGAGCTGTGCAGATACCAGGACTACAATACTTTTTACTGGAAGTAAAAGGTGATTATTGTTGGCACATGTCAGACTTCTGGCTGTTGGCATTAGCCACCCCAAAAGTCTGGAAGAGGAGAGGGATAAATCCTCAGTGAAAGAGATCCTGTGCACCAAGCCAGATTAAATCTCATGTGAGTTAGTAGGAAAGGTGAGAACTGTGCACAGGATATGTGGCAAGGTCAACAGCAGATGTGATACACTGTTCCAACTTTTTGTACATACAGGGCATAGCAATAAAGGGGTCAATAAAGTTCTGTTGTAGAAAATGTCTGCAGGAATTGAGCTGATGCTGGACTCACCCTGTGAACCAGCCTATTAAGGTGATTGTTCCAGACCTGTGCTGCAGCCGGCATGAGCTACTCTGGCCCTTGGGCACTGGTTGGGAATCCCAGATAAGGGGAGGCAGCATCCAAGAGAGAGCCAGTTGGCTTATGAGGCTGCGGGAGTAGAGACAAGCTGCAGGAAAAAAACGCTGAAAGGAAAGGAAAGGTTGAAGGTGGCTTTGGGCGATGGATAGGAAAGAAAAAGTATGAGAAATAAACAGGGAATTTAACTAAAAAGTTCCTTTGCTGATTGATTTAACTTACACTGGAGAGAAATTGGCCTTCAGTCAATGTTTTTGCATTGCAATTTGCAATGCAGTGCTTTTACAGGATTGTTCTCCCTCTGGGCATCCTAGAATGACAGCTGGGCCAAGCGTTTTGGCCTGTGGATGTGTAAACAATAAAGGTATAAGAAATGTCCCTTACAAGGACAGTTCCCCAATACATGCTTTACATACCAATGCAGAAGCTGGGGGTCTGTTTTATCCCTGTGCTCCTCTGTTAGGAGGTGGATAGAAAGTGCACCTTCTTGCATCTGGAAATCTGTTTAAAAATGCTGCATCATCAGTTGTGGCACTTTTTTGGGGCTCACTTACGATATGGAAACTCTCAGGCTGTCCTTGGAGCACAGCCCCTTGAAAATACAAGTTGATTAAATATGTAGGTCAGAAACCAGAAAGCACATCCCAATTTGTTTAATAGATGAGACTTTTGTTGCCTAATGTTCTGTCACTGGTGCTGCTGATCGTTTTTTGAAGGTAATATAATAATAGCTTTGTTCTCAGCTCAGAGATTAAGGAGGGTCACCAGGTAATGCTACCCAAAGGGCAGGTGCAGGTTTTTCAGAGGGATTAATAAATAATAATACCTGCCAGAGAATAAGGTTACGTGTGAGGACTGCTGTGATAGAACAATAGCTAGCAAGGAGCAAAGTCTTCAGAGCAGAACCGATCTCTGTTCCATAAATGGTCTGAACATAAACACACAAGTATCTCTACAGCAACATCAAACCAAAAATTAAGCCAGGAATCCTACTGGTAGCCTCTACTTTAGCCCTGTTTCTTTCCTCCTCTTCCAGCCCCCAAGGAATTCACTGGGAGCTCCTCCTGTCTGGCAGTCTGGGCTGTATCACTCTGCTTTGCGCTGATTGTCCCCACGAGTTACCTTGCTACTGTCTGTAGTAGCCTCAGACAACACTGAGCAGTTTTGCATCTGAAATTAAAAAGATGCCTGGGTCTGGCTGAATCATTCTTCATTATCTCAGCGGGCAGCAGATTTAGGAGCTAGACTTGCAATGAACATTTATTAGATTGTGTGTCTTCTGGGGATAGCTCATTTTTTTAGTATCATCAGATTCCATGTCTTAGCATCATAATTAGGTATAAGACAAATATACTCCACTCAAGAGCTGCTTCCCCCACCCCCAAGTCTGCTTATTCCAGGACTCGTTCTTTTCTCATTTATAGGGGAGTTTTGCACAGTTCTTCTGCCAAGTACAAGATAGCCAGTGGGAATGAGACCTGTAATTAATCCACTGAACGCACAATGCAAGCAGAACAGCTCTTGGATGAAGCAGCTCTTCAGTCTCTGTAAGGTACCTGACAAGGTGGCGAACACTGTTAGAATGGTGGGGGTTGCGATGTTGGTGCCTGGGTGTGGTACCCAGCAAATTCATTTAATGTAAGGTATTGAGGACAGGAGGGAGAAAACGATGTCTTACAGCATTCTCCTGAATTCTGAACACAGTTGCGTGTGCATGATTCTGCACTTTCTCATCAAGACCTGATTCACTGGGTATCTAGTAAAGAAAATAAAGTAAGCTAGAATGCAGTTTCCTACCCCTTCTTGTAGGTGTGCGTGCGTTGAGGGAGGGGTGGTGGTGTTAAAAGGGAGTTCAGCACTGAGAACATTGGCCTGAACTGTGGGAGGTCCACATTCAGCTCTTGCATTGCCAAACTGTGTGAATTTGGTCATGTATCCTCATTGTACTTTGGCTTGGCATCCATAAAAATAACGTCAGAGATTTTGTGGTAAAGTAAGATCCCCTTGGATGCTGCAGTATTAAGGGGTCTTGTTGGTTTGTCACAAAAGTGTTGAAAGCAGAGAGTGGGGATGGTTGTCCCTTTAAATTAAGTTCTCCTTTTATGTAATGCTACTTGGTTTATTACACAGGAAATATCTTTGTCTCTTAGCTCTCCAGCTACTATACTACCTGCCATTTATCGCAATTTACTTCTGAGACTGTTTTTCTAACTGCCTTGTGTTCTTGGATCAGATACAACACCCTTTCATTCTTGTTGTCCTTTTGTCTTTGCTTGCTTGGCTCTAAACATTTTGTTTTCTGAACATGGGCCCAGGTTCTCCTCTCTCCCATGCTGCAGTAAATCGGGAATACTGCTTCTGAAGCAATTAGTTAAGAAGCACTGACACGACGAGGGGAATTAGGACTGCTGATTATTTTTTTTCAAGTTTTGTCAATAATTCTGTACTGCTTTTCCTAAATCTTCTGGTATTAGTTCCAATGTACAGACCAGTTCCAAAACTGAGGGACTATACCTTGCCTGGTGATAATCTATTTCCAGTTGCCTGATTCTCCTTCACTGGTTCGTAGTCACAATACGGGCTATACCACCAACAGTGCGGTTGCCTGACTCCTGCCTAGCTCAGCTGGATGGATATCTCAAAAGCCAGGCATGTCCAGACAGTCATGTTCTCAAGGCAGATAGCAAGCTCGCTTATTTGGCCACAAGACACTCAAAACATCAAGTGAAGACTGAAGTGTCACTGACATAGAGTGGTGCAAAGTCTGCAGGAGTGCTGACTCTCAAATGAGAATCTGTGGGCAAGGCCTCTGCTAATGGTTTCCTAGTGGAGTATTCCAGAAATGAGGAAAGAAAATACTTTCTTGATGCTAAAGCTGCATTTTTGTTACTGATCTCCAGGGAAGAGTGGAGTTAGTAAAAAAAAAAAAAAAAAAAAGTGGAAAATAATTAAGGTCTGAGCAGAAATACTAATTTTCCTGAGGTCTTCCGTGTTATTCTGTCATAGCTGTCTGCCCTTAGACTTGGTCCCTCTCCCATCTTATTGCTACATGCTCTGTCAGGAGGTGCAGGCTAACAAACAGATTTGGTCTTAACTTTCCTGTGCTGCTGTTTTCAGTACCTTTGTGCCATGGCACTCCGGTCCACGTCAGCACCTGCCTGTGTTTGGAAGTGGTTTGCCTGCAACAAGCTGCTCTTTCCTTGTTTGTATGACACCCGGCGCACTGGTGTCGTCTCAGATAAAACCCACTTTTTTTTGGTGTAGCTACAGTAGAAACGTAGGTAGCTGCTGAGTTTGAGATGTAAGAAGGCATTGCTCTTCTCTCCTAGTTTATAGCAGAGTTTACACATGAGTTGAAGTGTTTCCCTGCTCAGATAGGGCCTGTTTAGGTCTGTGCAAAACTACAGGTACTCAGGATACTTCTGGGTTAATAAGAGTCTTGAATTAGTGTGCTTCCAGCCATGCATGGGCACTGCACAGAAGAGTTGTGGCTTTCAGTTTAAATGCCCATGAAGCTCCCATGTGAGGTGCTTAAGGTCTCATCCAAGAATTGTTTACTTTCAGTTGTATTTAGCCTTAACAGCTTGACAATGTTCAGTGTTGCTGGTCTCTTAACATTGCTGAGAAAAAAAATTGTTACCCCTGTTTTGTAGATGGCCAAAGCTGCATAGACTGGCTGTAGTGGAGCAGGGACTGTAATCCCTAATTCTAAATTCTCTGTTAAAACCCTAATCCCTGGGCTATCCTTCTGCTTCAGACAGTTTGGGATGGATGGTGTATAATTTGTCTGGAGTGATGCACCTGCCACTATTTAAAGGTAGTTATTTTCCTTCTCTCCCTGCAGGGTTTTTTTTGGTTGTTGTTGGTTTGTTTCTTTTTCACTTGTCAAACACTTTTTTTTTTTTTTTTTCTGTAGTGATTAAAAAAATAATTGCTTGCATTTTGTAGGTCTCTGTCAGAGTCTTGTGGTTCAAATACTTCAAAAATTCAATGTAAGCTAACAGTATCTTGCAATGGATAAAGGTTGATGCCTGGATTGGTTTAAGGGTAAGAATCCTAGCATGTGGTTTCCAGCATTCACTAGATGGTGAGAATTGAAACATCTCCTGATTTACCCGAGGATCCTTAATATTTAATTTTTTTTAATTTAAAGGAAAAAGCAGGGGGGGAAATACAGATACTGCACAGAGAATAGAGACAGAAAAGAACAGCAGGGCAAGGGGAACATGGAAGTAGGTCAGATGCATTGCAGACAAAAAAAAATAATCATTATTATGATTAGGAGAGATTAAGGAAGGCAAGAGCAAACAGCATCAAAGGAATCCAATTTATCAAGCCATTTAAACAAGAGCATTCCTTGCAAGGCAAGTTCTCTATACCATACACCAATTTGGACCAAAAGGACAGGAAAACGTCCTATGCTATATATTTAATTTCTAGCTCTCTGTGTATTAGTTTATGAATTCTTGAAGAAACCTTTTTTTAATTGTCATGAGGAATAAGTGCTGCAGAAACTGTTACCTGCCCTTCCTTGCTTAAGTTCTTTTAGATTTTTCATTTTTAAAGTTATAATTATCCAGTCAGGTCTCTAGGTGAAAATGCACCCAGTGTAATAGTAGTGCCTGCTGACAGCAGTCAATTACTGCTTCAGCACATTAGGTTCTTTACATAAAATAAGGAGATTCTCATCTCAAGGCTTTCACATAAAAGACAATTTAGGAGTGTGAAGTTATTTTATTGGAGGACATTAAGAAACTTTGCACGGACAAGTAGGTTCTGTTGCTTTTCTAACTTTTGTGCAACTAAAGTCTGGGAGCTCAGACCAGCATGCTGGGACTTACCAGTCTCCTTTTCTTCCCTTTTTCTGTCTAGTTTTGACTAGCTTTTTTGTCCCATGTGCCATAAGAGCAAGGAGATGGATTCTGATTTGGATGGGGTTTGCTTGCTTCATTTGTATTGAGGCAGAAATGAATACTGAAAGCTTTAGCTCTGTAAAACAGAACATTCTTCTCCTCTAGCATGGTTTTTTTGATGTACCGAACAATGGACCTTAATGGTAAACATAGGCTATGCCTCTTAATTTGCAAGATGCTCACATCCTTTTGCAAGACAGACCCTGTGCTGTATGAATTCTGTTATGACCTGAGAATTTGGGGCCTGTTTCTGCACTGCACCGCATACATCTTTTGTTGAGGTGGATTACCTGCTGCTGCATTTTCTTTGACTTCACACTGAGTTAAGAGTGCTGCTTATATGTTTTTAACGTTGGCTTGGGTCCTCTAGACAGAAACCACAACCTCTGAGCTGTCTGACAGAGTTCTGCCATGTCAAATGTTTCTTAGCAGGGGCAAGCTGTCTGATAAATTTAAACAAGATGTGGATGGCTCTTAACAGTGGGTTAAATTCTGGCTGAACATCTTTCTAAATAGCTGAACAGTGCTGCCAGAGGCTGCGGGCTGGTTTGCAGGCTAGACCAAGCCCTATAGAACTGCTGACTTGAGCTGGAGCATGTAGAAGGTTTGGCATTTTAGAATCTTTTAATTAACAGCACATTTTATGGCACTCATTAGTTTCCTATTCAGGAGGAGTTGGTGTACGAAGCATGCTGAAACTTTAAAGTAGTGGTTACCCATACAGCTGAAGTTACAGCTGGTGCGTTCTCAGCCTTGGGAGCTGAGAAGTCATGATGCTTTTCTGCTGCCTTTGCAGCGATCTGAGGCAATACAAACCCAGACTTGGGTTAACGCTTTTATTGCTGACTGGCTATCACACTTTCACTCTAACAATGTTGCCTTTCAGGTCCAAGCACTGCCAGAACTCACTCTGCTCTGTGTACAGCACGAGGCAGAGCTTTGATGGAAATAACCTGGCTCTCCTTTGTTTAGGCAATAGAGTGAGCGTGTGGGTAAAATCTTAACCCCAGTCTTGTTTTGGACCTTTTCCAAAGATTGGCTTAAATGTTAAAGCAAGATACTTATCTTTCTATTTTGATGAAACTCCAGATCTTGATGGTATTATGCATGTTAAATACTGCCTTTGAGACTTGCTAACACAGCTTTGACTGGTTTAAGTTGATCTAGTTTCTGGGTTCAATAAAACTATGCTGAATTCTACCTAGTAAGGTTTTGGTCTCCTATTGCTGCAATACAAGGTAACTCGACTACTGCTGTCGTCCAGCGCCCTGTGAAAGTCTTGGGTATGACATCGCAAGGTTTAGCATTTCAAGCACTGCTTTGGAGTAGTCTTGCAGTGTTGGGTATTGATCCAGTTTGATGGTATGTGGGCTCAGAAGGAGAAAGAGAGAAAGAGCAGCGAGGCACGAAGTACAGCTGCTTCTTATAAACCAGCATACTAGAAACACACTTTAATTAAGTAGCGGAAAGGAAAAATTAGGCCTTGCCATAACTGCCTGGATATTTGGACTCTATTCCTAAATGTGTTACTGACTCCTGTGACACCCTGCAAGTCTTTTTAACCACTGTGTGCTTAAGACTTTCCATTTACAAAAACATTTAATTAATGTTGATGAAGAACACTGCATTGCTTTGAGAGCAGCTGGAAAAAATGGCAAGTCTTGCCATTATTATTATTGTTCCATCTTTAAGCTGTCAGATTATATAAATCTAAGAAGATGCCTTGAAGCGCTGTGTGCAGAGGAAAGCTCTCTAGAGGAACAAGTTCCCTTTTCCTTCATCTTGGAATAAAATGTCATAATTGTACAGAAAGATAGGACAGCTGTTACTGAAAAGGAGGTATAAAAAGGTAGGAAAGAAGCTAAGGCAGGACCAAAAAAATAAGGGATGGGAGACAGCTCTTCATCCAAACTGATAATGAAACACTAGGTATCCCCAAACAGACCTGTTGAGAGCATCTAATAAAAACTTTGGCATTAAGGGACCTTTATGGCTGTGAGATAATGGCTGTTGTCTGCTTAATGCCCTGGGCTCCGGAATGCAAATGCAGATAATACCCAGGAGTCTGAGATAACAGCACTCTACATGCTCATTGATGCTATTTCTTTTTTAACCTGAAAAACTCAAAGGTATCCCCCAAACCCATTTGCCACCTTTGTGGCAGTCTTGCCTAACTGATCAGAAACCTTTGTGCCCGGAAGTTGAAAACCTTGACTTGACTATTTCTATGGGAATTGTAGATCAAGGCTTCTGTGGGCATTCTACGGGGTACTTTTAATTTAACGTGAATGTGATGAACAAAATCATAGTGGTGATTGATACATATATCAAAAAGAAATATTGAAGCGCTTTGTCCAGAAATCCCGTACCATTGGTGATTTACCTACGTGCATTCCCCTTTCCTGAATCCCTCTCCAGAGCATAATACGGAACTTTTTAGAATCTTTCTAAAGCTGCTACTTCTTGTTGCATTTCACTGCTGCTGCGACATACCTGCTGCATTTTGATGAAATTACTGGAACCAGAATCACTGGTGGTGCAATTATTCCTCATATAGATGCTTTAATTACAGCAGTGAGATGTTACGGGGTTAATTAATTGTTGCTTATTAAGTGCTTTGAGACTCTTGAACGAAAGATGTTACATACGCGCAGGAGATGATTATTAGTTATTAACAGTGATGCTCCCAGCTATTTGCAGGGTAACAAACAATTTAGTTTCATTGTGAAATACTAAATTTGCAGTCTAGTCGGATCCATGGAATGTTTCAGGTTGCAAGCCAAAATCCAAGCGTATACTGAGGTAGCGATGCAGAATGCCAAATGTGGCTTGTGGGAGTGGTCCCATCAGTCTCGTCTGGAACAGAAAAGAGCTGCAGAAATGCAGCAGGTTATAGAAACTGGAGGAGGGGATTGTGTGGGAGGAGGTTCCTCAGCTTTCAGCAAAATCAGTAGGAAGTGGAAGAGCTCGCAGGAATATTGAGATACAGGCTCTAATTTCATGATCTTTAAGCCACGGGTATTGAACAGCATCCATCAGCATGTGTGCAGCCATTGTGGTTCCATTACCTTCGGAGCCATCTTCTCCTTTTTAGGCTTTTTCCTAAACATTTTCTCTTGTCAGCAGCAACTGTAGGCTTGCCTGTGGGCATGGACAACATATCTGTGTTGAAAATCAGTCTGCCTAAACTCTGGTATTTATCCTGGCACTAGGGAAGCAGTGCTATGTCTAGAGAGATATTTCATCAGTTCTCAAAATTTAATAACTCGGTGTGTCAAAATATGAGCTGTTCAGTTACTGGAATTTCTTTACTTATTTCAGAGTGATCTTTGTTCCCTTTGCTCCATCTTACCACGCTTACTCTTTCTTGTATGGAGGAATAAACATTTACTGATGAGAGAGGAGAGGGAGAGAGACTTTTGCTCTCTTGTTGCTTCCCGTGAATAAGCACCAAGTGGCTCTAAATTTTTGGGGCTTGTCCCAGCATAGAGCAATAAAAGCCACCCAACAGAGGGAGGTGGAGAATCTCAGCACTAGAATAACGTGTCTGCTGGCTTCTGCACAGTTAATGTGCTTGGTTTCTACATGTATAGCCTTTTATCAAACTGCCTGCCACGATGACGGTGTTTGTCTTGCTGGAGGGGTGTGGACCTGGCATGTTTCTGTTCAGGAATTCTGTGTTTGTACACCATGGACTCACTCTGCATATGCAGATTGTCTGTGAGCTGCATGCTTAATAGCTCCAAATTTTCCCGGCAGTGTAAGTCTTGCTCTGCAGGTACTGCAGGGATAAGCTTTACATACCCAAAGGATATGTTCAGGAATCTTGGACACAGAACAATGTGATCGAAGCTGCTGCTGGATATTGAGAAACCCAGTTCCACTCAGATAAAGTTTCCTGGAAGGAGGAATGACAACAAAATCCTATGGATCTGAGAGCCCTAGGTAAAAGTATGGATTTTAGCAAGTTACGTTGGGGTTGGGGTTTTTTTGAATCACTGTGCTGTGCCGTGTCCAGTTTAGGACTGAAGTGTGGCATCCAAATGACACAATTTTAAGAAGCGTCAAAGAGTGTCTGAAAAATAGGGAAATTCCTCCCAATTAAGTGTCATTATCCTCTGGGGAGTTTTCACCAATTGTAATGGACTTAAGCCTTTTCCTGTTCACAATGAGAAAAGGTCTAGGTCTGTTCTCCAGCTTGATGGTTTAGGGGAGCTTAATTTTGTATAAACTGGCTTTATTTCCAGAGAATGAAGATAACTGTAAACAGAAATCGCTTTCTGAAGGTTAGGAGCTACCCACTTAGAGGTCACAAGGAGGATTCAGCAAGTCTGATCAGACAAACTTTCTTGAGGAAAGCCTGTTGCCATTTTCCTGTATGTGTACAGCAGCTGGTACTGCAGGGCCATGACTGGCAATCCTAGATGCTTCTGCAAAACAGATGATGATAATAAAAATACCCCACACCTCATTAAGCCAGGCACAGAAAATTCCAACAAAGATGCAGTTAAAACTTTTTATATTCTGATGATGCAGGTAGGGATTTCTGGCTTCAAAAGCAGGACTGGGGAGGAAGTTAGGGCAAATTCCATTGAAAAGCCTGCATACCTTGAGCTGTTTTGTAGTATGAAATACTGCAAGTGCTGTGGCAGATGGAGAGAAGTGCATTTGTCTCAGTTACTGCTACAGCCCAGAAATGCAAACATTTTCTATGCTGCAATTGTTTTGACTCAGAAGAATGATTCTCCTTTCTGTATTCTGGCTTTCTTGGACTCTGATCACCTGTCAGGCAAGGTATGCCGCTAGGCAGAGGCAAAGTGAGAATGGCTTGGTGCCCATCTTTGTGGGTGAAAGACTATTTTATTAAATCTTTCTGGACAGTGCATTTCAATTTCTACTGCTCTAGGGGATATGGAATCTGAGCCAGTCAGTAAAACAGGCCTCCTGCTCTGAGAGGTGCCAGAAGTGATCTGCCTCTCTGCTGAGTGGAAATGATACAGTCATGGCCAAGATCTGTGTTCCAGGATTCAGCCCACGCCGTTGGTTTTCCCATTGTGGTGGTGTTTAGAGACACAGCAATCCCACTGGGTAGACACGGTGTAGGTCATGTGAGACACCAAAAGAGCATGCATCTCCAAAAGGCAAGACGGAAAAGCAAATTGTTTTTCTATGGATGGGTTATCACCTAGTGGCTTACTAATGATTGTATGTAAAATCTGCAGTGTCTGGTTTACTGTTTTATCCATGAAACTATTCTTTCTCTTAATATTCAGCTCGTGGGATTGAATTGATGGTAAAACCATCTGCAATGTTATTAGTAGTCTCAGTATAAAAGAGATCCTTTAACAAGGTGTTAGGGTAGTCTGTTGTCTTCCTGCTTCAGCCAGCCCCCCACCCAGTCTCTCTATTTTCCCTGCCTAGTCAGCAGGTTATAAAACAGATTCAAAGCAAGGATGAAAGAAAACGTCCCTAAAAATGCTGACTTCTCAAAGTACTGCACCCTGTCATTCAAGCACCCAGGGACAGAAGTACTACCAACATCTTCCTAACAACAGACTTTAATCTCCTTCTGAAGGTAGACGTGCATAAAAGGGAAAATAATTTACAGAGAGTGATGCTAAAAATAAAAGCTTAGAAGAAAGAATACCTTATTTAACCTAAAATAGGCAGTGTACAGAACAGAGAAGAAAAAAGCAAAACCAGTCTTTTCTTCCCTTTCCTGAATATAATCTATTTTTTTTAAAGCTTGGATAAGTCAACCTGGTATATTTAACCTCTCAGGGTGGTGGAGGGAGTGTAATTTGCAACCTGCTTCTTGTGTCTTCCTCTGCTAGACAGCCATCTCCCTTTGCTCATACGTAACATCTCTCACGTTATTGTATTCCTGAGCAGAACAAACTTTGTCAGCCCTTTACAGCCAGTCTGGGAATATATCCTGAGGAGTGGCTTCTGGTACTGTTTTCTCCAGGAATCCCATTGGCATTCCCAGTGACATACTGCTCCTGCTGGTTTACTTTCTCTTAGCTTCTTCATCCCTTTTGTCTGAGCGCTGTGCAGCCTGGCAGAATAATGTCACGTAGGTCAGCAGCATGTCTGGGAGCAGAGCAGAGGTCTCACGATGCACACTTGTGAACTGTAGCTGTACGTGGGACACCCATTTTTTGTTGACTTCCTCCAGGTGAGAATCTTGCCAACTATAGAGAAGGACTCAGTTAATGTTGATTTAATGTCCATGCTTTGTGTGCCTTTTAGACAGCCACTTTCTGTATAACACAGCTCCTTAATTTCCCAGTGTAATTTAATTTTAATTGAAGGCTTGGGGCCTCTGTATGGGTAATAGAATACTATTCAATGAAAAGGAGCTTATCAAAGCAATACAGCGCAATATTGTGGGTGTGCTTTTCTTACTTGCTTTTGTTTTGCCAACTGGCTGAGGCATCAGGTAGTTGTAATTTTGCCTTTCTTGCTGCTGCTCTTCACCCTGCCAGGGTCAGGGCTGTCTGTGAACGGCTAACTGATGTGTAAAGAATACTCCCTCATCTCTCGTGCCTTCGGTGTGGACTTGCCTTTGATACATCCTAGCTGAACAGGATAAAAGAACCTATATTCAGTGCATAAACCTACAGCTCAAGCCTGAAAAAGAGCCCAGTAAAACACTAAACAACAACAAAACCCTCCTGCTTTGAAATTCACTGATGTTTCTTACTTTCACAGCTGCTTGAAGGACCAAAGCTTCTAAAATCTTAGAGAAGATGCTGATAGCATCTGATTCATCCAATAATGTTTCTTTAAACTCATTTCATGTTTTCAGCCTGAAATCTTAGGGGTCCTATATAAAGCAAGGTCAGCATTCTTCCCTGTTTCAGAACAGAGGAAACTGAGGTATGGAAAGGGTAGATGACTTGTTCAGTATCACACAATGAGTGCTGAGAATGTCAAGAACTACAAGAAGACGTCCTGATTTTGAGCTAATTGATGCAATACTAAATTCACTGTATTTCCCATAACTGTCCTGGTGTGGGAAGTCCAGTCCTTCATTAGTAGAATGTTTGATTTTTCCCTTTTTCACTGGGAAGATGTGTCTGTGAGATCCTGTGGACCTGTGGGGATGACAGAGAGTACTTTTTAAAAGAGTAAAGGCTTGTCTTTCTGATTCCCCTTAGTTTGACTGTGGCCTGTGAGGGACTCCGCTCCGGACCACCAGAAGAAGAGAGGTCATGAGACCATGACACATGGCTTAGGGTGCTATAAACCAGTCCTTGCTCTGGGCCTCTGCAAAAGTGCAGAGACACTGTTGGAAATGGAGAGGGGGGTGGTGAGCAAGTAAGAAAGAGGGGGTTACAGTGGTGGGAGAGAATAAGAAGGGGAGGGCAAGAAAAATTTGTGAACACAAGAGATTCAAAGACATTCTTTGGCTTCTGCCTCCTGTGCCTGTGTTGGCTCAGCCCGTGCTGGGGCCATGAAGACCTCTCTTAATCTGTGTTTCCTTTTCCTCTTTCACTGGGAATGGAAGAGTCATGTGTAAGTGACCCTGCTCTCCCCCTCTTTCCCTCTCCATTTCCTTTCCCAGCAGCGTCTCTCTGGGATACGCAGCCATCTGGCTGTTTATTGCAGTATGAGCTGAACTTTTAGATGTATCTTTGGAATTTGGTCCTGGTTTAATGATTTGTCTATCATTCGTTTGCATTTGCTATACATCTCATTTGTGCCCCTGGAGCCGTTGTTGCGTGAGTGCACTGTGTCCTTTTGTATCCCATGTGCTTTCACGTTTCCTTTCTTCCCCAGAACTTCTCAACATCCTTGTTTGGTTTCTGTTATTTTTCTTCAATTTTTTCTCACATTTCTCTGCTTCCTGTTAGAGCAGGGAGCACCCTCCCACTCCGAAACAGTTGACTGACCATAGGCATCAGCCTCCCTCCTGCTCTAATCCCATCCATCCTGGGTCAGGACACTGACCTCAGAGGCATTGCTGGAGGCGGAAAGGGAAGATGCAGATGATTCCAGAGGAAGTTCAGCCTTGAAGTTCAGCACTGGGATAATGAGCAAGAATCCTTAGCTTCTCTCCCTTTGTGCCCTGAGTGCAAAATGCACAGTACAGTCCGCTTAACTCCTTCACTTCCAGGAGCAAGCTAAGATGTAAAGAGATAGGGAAACAGAAAAGGAGCATCTTCCATGAAAGTCCATCTATTCTATATTGGTAAGAGACCATGAGGTATTGAGAGTATACTGGCAAAGTAGAAGTCTCTACTGGATACTTTCACATTCTTTTCCTCTTCCAGGATATCTCATAAGATAATGTTAACCATGCAGCTGCTGCAAATAGATTTCTTGATGGACTTCTCATGAAAGAATGGATTGTGGAATTAAATCTTCATTTGTGTCTGGTGATGAGATAAATTGTAAATATTACAAGGCTATTGTTCCAGGCTCTTTGAGTATTTGAGACTTTCCTTTTTATTTCATTCCTCTGGCTGCAGCAGTGAGCTTCCCTTAGCTGTTCCCTTGTGCTGGACGCCATCAGGGCAGGGCTGAAGATAAAGTTGATGCTTTCTGCACCATCATAAGTGATATGTGTGACGAGTAGCATGCAGGGATGGTGTGCTGGGATCTTGCCAAGGAGATTGAATGGCCACTGACAGCTTCACAGTGGCAAAGGATACGGACTCGGAATAATTAAACAACTGTGTCTCATTGCAGCTCATGACAGCTTCCAGATGCTGCTGTAAGTAATTCCAGACGTGTTCTTCAGAACCTCTGGTTGTTGAATGCATCCATGCATTAGGAGGGTGAGAGATACATCCTATTCCAGAGATGCATGTGGCATCATGTCTTTCTCCTTTAGACATGAATGGTGGGGATGAGACCAGCAGCATTCAACAGTACACCCAAAGGGCAAAGCCTTTTTCATGTCCCTCCAGTAACTCTGTCCTTTTAAGAGCTCACAGATGTGCACAACCGTGCAGTTGACCAGGGCACAAAGGATTGTCTCTGTATATTGCCTGTAAAACCATTTCCTTCCTTATGCACAATTACTTTCAGGGCCCACTGTCTCCCTCAGTGGAAGATGGGAGTGGGAGACATGCAGACCCAAAGGGACCTTAGTGATTATCCTGTCTAACAGCACAGAGCGGGGAATTTCTCTTGGGTTATTCTCATGCCTGGCCTGATACCTCCCCCTGCTGTTCCTTGTCTGTTTGCAACTCAGCATCCAGCTCCATCCCTGCTCTCGCTCACGCCTGCTGAATATTTTATAATTCCAGAGCTGAGGTCAGAGCCTGGCATGATGCAGGTGGCAAGAGAGCAGAGGTGGGATGGCGGGTTTACAGCAGTAAGACTCCACAGAGCAGGAGGATGACTTTAAATGCAGATCATGGCCTTGGCATTCTGGATGAGCTCTCTCTGTGTGGGAAGACTCAGAAAGCAGAGGGGTTCAGCTCTGGGAACCCAAGTTCAGGAGCCAGATGGCCCTTCTGGTACTGACTGCAGGCACTTCTCCTGGTTTCCCCATCTTTAGGATAACAGCACCTCTCCATCTACCTCCTAGGGCTGGGTTTTAACAGATTGATTTGCTAAGCTCTGCATGGTTGATTATTATTATTTTTTTTAATGATAGCTTAAGCACTCAGTCTCAGTGTCATTAAAAGCTTTCTTTTGTCCTTCCCAGCGTGAACACTTCTAGGCTGAGATTGGTTTATATTACGGTGTTTTTGAAGTAACCAATGTAATGATACAATTATGGGAGAATACAGGAAGGAAGAAAAGTAACAGAAGTGTTATTCATCCTCATTCAAGCCCCTTCACTGTACCATGATACAAAACAGGCAGGCAGTCGTACCAAGGTGTGCAGAGACTAACTGTATTCCCTCTGGCTTGTGCACAGGAGCTGCTGGGCTAGTCATGGTGTTACACTGTCTGTGGGGGTGCCCCAGAGAAATGGAGTAACATGAGAGTGTCAGATCTTGGTCAAAGGGACGGTTTTGATTGCATGGTGATGCAGCATCCAGCACAACGGGTGCTCATCCCAGCTGGCTGCCATCCTACAAAAAGTAACTATTGCTTTCCAAAATGAAAATAGCTATAATATAGTAATAACAGTAGAGAGGGAAAGACAGACAAATGAGAGGTAGAAGAGGGCATGCAGTGATGATTTGGTCCGTTACGGTAGAGAAGTTCAGCCTGGATTCTTCAGCAAAGCTCAGGGGCATTTGGATCTTTTATTTTCTCAGGTTTCCTTGGCTCTCAACTCACGCTGCAGCAGTGAGAGGTTATGCTTGTGTGCTGGCTCCAAGGCTCTGCTCTGGAGGATTGCCATCTGGTGGTCTTCTGTTGGCGGGGTATGGCTGTAGTGAGTGGTGAATTGGCATTTTGCAGCCCTGCGTTGTTTTCCTGTGGGACTTGGCTCATCCGTGTTCTCTCTGGACCGCTGGCAGGGCCCAGGCACCTTTGCTAACTCCAGGCCAGGCAGGCTGCAGAGTGAAGCTGCACGTTTTTAAATGGTTTTCCAGTGATACTGTATTTTTTCACAAATGATTAATCCTGCTCTGTGTAAGAGTTTGCAAAATTATAACTTTTTTTTAAAAAAAAAACAACTTTTACAAATGCACTAAAAAGCAAAATAATTAGTAGAAGTTGTAGCATTAGAAAGCAAATGCTGAAGAGTCTTATTAAATCAGCACTTAGATGCTAAAGCTGAATGCATTCAAATTAGATGCAAAACTTTTTATTTTGTAGTGGCATATCTCAGCAGATGGGTGAATTCTCTGTTTCAGGATGCTGTCAAATGAAGGCTTTGTGGATGTGTTCCTAAGGATGCTGTTTCACCCCAAAACTACTAACCAGAGCAGTTCAAGGACATCTGCATTGAGCCATCCTGATAACTTTATGGTATGTGCTTTAACTCTATGAATGTGTTGCTGTTGCTTGGTGGGGAGGGTGACTTCTATGTAAATAATGGGAAGAGAAGGTGGGGTTGGGGTTAAGATTATGCAGGTTACACTTCTGTCCATGGGAGAAAGTGTATGGCACTTCATAAGATGGGACTGGGTAGCCCTGTCTATATACGTTTGTTTAGAAACATGCTTACATGGATGCAACGATAATGCATTTTCAGTTACCATGCAGTTGGCTACAGTGTTTTACTTTTTAGCTGTAAATATACTGCTATAAACCGAGCCAGTCCACACAAAGAGTAAATCAGACTGTTTTACAGTGGTTTTAGGAAAATTATACTTTGACTATTGGAAATCAAACAGAGATGAGGAACTCTGTGGACTGAGTTGGAGTGATGACTTCTAGGTTCTCTCCCTGGGACACACGGATGCGATTCATGAGCCTGTTTCTGTCTGTGATGAAGAACTATCCAGGAATATGGATATGCAGGATATTCCTGATAGGCAGGAACCGACTATAAGGCTCATAGTGACTTAGGAACAGAAGAAAGGAGTGACCTAGAATTAGGCAAGATGGTTTCTATAACAAGCATTAAACACTCATCACAGGCTCATTCCCTAGTCTTCTGTTCCCCCATATATATATCTTTTATATGGCAAGCAGCAAAGTCTGCATCTGACACTGTTACTGTGAGCCTATTGCACCTTCAGAGTTTTAATAACTTCTTTGAGCAGAAGGATGCAGACATTGGCTATGATTTTATTTGGTCCAGCTGGTGAACCTGTCCTTGGCTTGTCAGGAGATAAGGGAAAATGCTCTATTTCGATGAGCAGAGATCCTGCAGGGAAAGACTATGACACAAGACATCTGGTTGCATTTGGAGTGCTGCCCTGAAAGTCACTCTTATTTCCCTAGACATATCTCATCCTTCATCTTTGCCTCCAATTCCCCCCATGTAAAGAAAATGATAGTGTTGCGTGATCTGTGGATGCTGTGAGAGTGAATCCATTAGTACTTGTGGGGCATTCAAATCCTGCGGTAACATACTCAAAGAAAAGCCAACCAATAAAGAAAGTGATGAATAACACAGGCCAATATAAACCATTTCTTGGATGTGGTACAACACAGTTTTAATGACTCATGGTCTCGTGCAGTGTAAAATAACACCATTGCTTCTGATAGAACAATAGTTTTATATTGCGTCATGCATCAAGTGCTCACAAACTTATGCACAAGACAAACTTTTATGTTTTATACATGTATGCTTTGCAGCCTTCTGTCCCCCTCTGCTTCATAAAGATTTAAGTGGGGTTTATTCCAACTCTGCAGAAAAGCCGGTGTTTCTTCCTGAAGATTAGTAATTAGATCCTGTGGTAGCACTTAGATATTTTGATGATGGGTCCTTTAAAAGCATCTTAGATTAGATAGTCAGATAGGAATGCATGATAATAAACTGAGCAGACAGGGCCATGTGCTGAGTTACTCGTTATCGCTTCAATCCATTTTGAATTGTGTGAACATGCCGACACTAGAAAGGGAAAAAAGTAAAGTGGGCTTCTTAAAAATAATCCTATTTTTTGCTCTCCATAATTGATTATATACATATGTTACTGTAGGCAGATTCAGAAGAAAGGACAAGGAATAAGTCATTTTACCCTTGCCTGTCTTTTGCTGTCTTTGCTTAAAAAATGCAAGTTTAAATAGATACAACAATCCTCTGAAAGTCTAAATTATGTTCTATTAAAAACTTTCTTAATGAGCCCTCTGTGAAATGCCAGCTCTGGGTGCAGAGAGGCAGGCTGGGTTTCAATGGACTTTGATTGGAGCTGTGCTGCCTCCAAACACAGGATCGGGCATTTATAGAGGGGAACCTGATCCCAGAAAGGCACTGCGGGATGCCATTCACAGTTATGATTAGAAATGTCCCAGGAATGCATGGGGAAGGATGAGTGTACAGTCTGCCTTAAACAGTGCCAGCATGGCCTCTAGCTCTCTCAGAAGTAGCCAGATGGTATTGTCCTTTTTTCCCAGTGATTTTGATTCGACAAGGTTGTCTTTTCCATGTGCTCAATGCTAACAGCTCATTCACTCAGTCTGGCTGCAGAGGACCTGGGAGAGGGGCAACATCTGACACGAATCTTTTCTGTGGGATCCTTCCAGGGTCTTCTGCCGGCCCCGTTCCCCAGTGCTGGCATGCAACAGCCTGCTGTGGTGCTCCAACAAGCAGGGAACCACACAGGGACACCATGCAGTAACTTTTCAGCCTGACATCCAAATTTCCACTCCCATCTCTTTCCAGGCTCTGCAACCAGCAACTAAAGAATCTCTACAAGAGGCTCTTGCCGGTGTGGTAAATGTAAAGTTTCGAGACCATTGTGCAAAGACATAACACCACTGCAGCACTAATAACATCATTACTAGCTTTAAGCCTGCCAACAAGTTACTGGCTGAGTTTAATTTCTTCAGCTATTTGTCAGTTATCTCCAGATAGGCTTTGATTATTTTTTCCCCCTGACACGCAGACTTTGTGATTTGTTGGGCATACTTAGCTTCGAGCTTTATTCACAAGGAGCCCTAACCCAGCTTTGCATCAATTGAATATCTAATTTTTTTAAAATTTTAAATCCTGATTTTTGTAAAAGGACTTGCAATTGCAAATTTTGCCAGAAGGGGGAATGGTAGCTCCATCTCCCAACAGCTGCTCTAGCCCAACTGGCAGGTACGTATTTCTTAAAAGCTTTGGATTCAGTTAGTCCTTTCAGTCTTTCTCTTGAGGCAGCTGCTGGAAAGAACTCTTGGTAGCATTCAGAATAGATTAATTATTCTATTAGATCAGTTTTACCAAAACCCAATGATCTAAAAAATCACATCAGGTCTGAAGCGATTCTAAGTACTCATTTAAAATCATGAAGCTTTTATTATTACAGATGCTGCTTGAAAGAAACATCGTGTTCTTTTTTGTTCCATCTTTTGGTGGTTTAGCTTCTCAGCAGTCAGAGTTTATCTGACAGAGATGTGATTATATTTCTAGTAACACAACTCAGGAAGCCAGTACTTTAAGATGAGTGTCAGCACCACAAATTTTGAAATGAATTATCTAGTCAGAAACACTTCAGACCTCAACAGTTTTGGCCACCTGAAGAGATTATTCGGTGAGGCTACATTTCAGAGGCATCGATCAAGATGCAGGCCCCACATGTGAGGCTGCTTCTTTTCAGGTGTACATGCAGTTCTCCAGAGAGCTGTCTGAGCAGAGAACAGCAACCAAAAAGGTAGAGGTGCTTTGCAACTTTTCTGGGGTCACAGGGCTGGCACGTGGCAGAGCCAGGGGTTGTATCCATCTCCTGAAACAGAGTTGTTTGCAGAAAGGACCATGCCTTCCCACGGCATAGCAATGATCGCTTATTAATTGTTCAGTTTAACAACAGATCCATTATCTGCCTCTCCTGTTTTTTACTTCCCTGTGCCCTCCCTTCACCCAGAAACTCAAACCACAACAAATTCTGTACCTTTTTCTGGGGAAGAGTAGTCTTCAGAGAGACTCACAGCCTTAAATGTAATGGAAACATTTGCTAATGAATGAGCCCTCGTTATACATGTTACAAGGAAACACTTAATTGACAGTGGCCACCGGATAACAGGGTTTAATTAATAAATCTAGGTGGCGTCATGTACACCACAGGAAGGGATTACAGGGGTTAATGCGTCTGTCTGTTGGACTTTTATGGAAGAGTTGTGTTGCCTGTCTTTTAAGATGAATAACCCGCATGTCTGTGACCCAGCACTTGCAAAAGGGAGAGTCAATTGGTTATGAGAACACAGCAGCCCTGTCTGGATGTTTGAACATGAGTTGGATGGCATCTGAGGCTGAAGGAGACCAAAGGGACATTTGTTTTCTTGCCTCTTTAGCCAGCATCTGGGTTTCTATGGTGCTATCTGTTCTAACCACACACACTACCCTGTGTTTGACAAACATTCTTCTCAAATGTAGCATTTTAATGACCCGTTCGTTAGTGCCTCAAACAGACCATCAGCACCCACCACAACAATACTAGCAAGCTTTAGCAGCAGGCCATGCAAAACAGGGATTCTCAGCTGATGGGTAGTGATAACTATATTGAAAATGTAGTGAAGCTGTGCTGACCTACCTCCACCTACCACGAATACAGTGACTCCATGGCCACTGGAAGCAGGGCTCTGGAGATCCCACTGAATTCTGTCACAGAAGACAGATTGCTGTTACTCTGACCTGCAAGCTGCTCTTCAAGTTTGCAGTGTAGTGCAAAAAGGTCAGAAAGAGTCCAGGACTTCTCATCAGTCTGTCTTTTGATAACATTGTCTTCCTCTTCTATTGTTATGTATTTATAATGGTTATAAGTGCTCATTTTAGAGCTAAAAGCATTTATTAGTTTGTAAAGTACAATGGGGTAACATTCACAAATATACCACCAGCCCAGGAATGCTTTGCCTTTACCCACTCTGCAGATTGCTTGGATGCTAGTCACCAAGACCTCAAAAATCCCCTTCAGAGCAGATGGAAAGCAGCAGCTGGCAACACGTACCTTTGCCCAAGAGACCTGTATCTTCTAATATGAGTTGGCTAAGCCCTGCAGAAGCAAACAGAACCAGCCTGATTTATCCCAGCCCACAACCCAGGCTGCACGTCTACTAAAGCGACAACCAGGCACTAGATGAACAAAACTGCTCTCTGCTTGAAGTAGTGCCCCGTATCCAGTGAGCCCTTTGGAACGTGGCAGAGTTGTTTGTACTCCTGTGTGAAGAAGCACCTTGTAGCAATGTGGCCATACCAGTTCCGCTTAAAACAATTAGGAACAGAAAACCCTTTGACCCGCTCTTTGCCTTTCCCAACAATCTTTTGTGGCTTACCGGTACAACTGAAGTCATGTTCCTTTGCCTGATGAAGATTGTAATTTTCCTGCCTTTACTATATATATGTATAAAAATCACACTGGAAGTTTAAAGAAGGAACTTTTCACAAGGATGCTGCTCTAAGCTCACAGCAGGTCTTTATTGTTAACCAGTTACTTATCCTGATTCAACTAAGAGAACAGCTGGACCATGGAGACCTAATTAGCTGGTAATTATTCTCATCTGGATCACAAGACAGATCTTTATCCAGTATCAGTATAGTCCCATTGCAGGCAATGGAACAGGATTAATCTGTTAAACTGGATCCTGTTCACAGTCCTAATATTCTGGAAGACCCTGGGTGTTTTCCCACTCACATCTGCAGAAACATAGCAGCTAACAGCGAGTGGTAAGTGGAAGACTGAAGTGAAGGTAGTATTGCCATAAATGACTGATTGGCCAATGCAGGTCAAAGAAGCAGCACACACAGAAAACACCAGAGGGACACAGAACAGCTCCTGGAGTTGATGCTTCATCTTCCTTAACCAGCCCCCTCCACGCAGTCATTCAAATTCCTCTCCTTCCAAAGATCTCTATTTGCTTCTTAGCTCTCACACCTCCTTTCACACTTCAATGTGTGAATGCCCTCAGCTTCCCCATCTCGCTTTGTTACAGCATCCACAAGCTGCTTTGATTACGGGTAAAGCTAAGACAGGAGGCTGTCACGCTGGAATGGACCAAGAGCTGCTGTAAGCTGGCTGGTGTACATGGAGTTGATAGCTTGTTTTCCTCTACCCAGATCAGCAAGGTTAGCTCTACTTATTGGTGTCTAAAGTACACTCTTGAGTTTGGAATTAGTTGCACATCAAATGTCCATGTTCAGGCATTACACCACGACAGAAACACCTGCTAGTTTACTGTCAAACTTTCCAGCTAGTGATGCTATTGCCATTTATTGTCAGCCCCATCCTTCTCACCCCAGCTGCCCATCTGTATCTGCTCAGAAGCTTTTTTTCTGAAAGAATTGTAGCAGAGATGCTGCATGCTTCCTTTATATGCTATTTGTTATCCTGCTGTATTAAATAAGTAAGAAGAGAGCCTATTTCCATCATTCTAGGAGCAGACACATCACTAAAAAAAACAGCTGAAGTAAGCTGTTTCATTGTTAATAATCACTAACAGGCTCTGAAGTGATAAAAAGTTGAAAAGAAGCTTGTTTTACTATGAGAAGTTTTGTATCTTGGTTTATTCTCTAGCTGCAGCTGAATCATTTCTTTCTGCTTACTTGATAGAAGACTTCCATGTGCCAATGTACATACCACTTTAATGCTTCTGTTTTCCTAGGCATCTAGTATTCTTCTGGACTCTAGAGCTACAATGGTAGTAAATAATCACTTTAACGTAAAAAGCACAGAATAGGATGTAAAGAAGAATTACTACTGAAGAGTCTCAAAGTGCTCCCTGACCCCTTGTAGCTCATAAGGAACTTTCTGATCTACAAGAGGGATCTATGGCTAACGAAAATAAAGTTTAGTTTCTGAAGTTTTATTAGCTCACATTAAGTCTTGGAATATTCTTCTTTCACTGCTAAAAGATACAGGGGTTTTACATTCAGCATTAAGGGAAAAAAACCCAAACAAATAAACAAAAAAGCTCTGTATAGTAAAGTATAGCCTAAAGATGTCCTTACCATACAGTCTCAGCCTTTTCATCTTCATGGTATTTTTCAGGCTAATATTGTGCAATTGTAATCTACATTGACTCATTTTATGTTGACTTTACCTATTCTACTAACTAGAATGCTTCATTTTCAACTTCTGAGACTAACATTGAATTGTTACTGCAGTATAACTAACAACCATAACTATCACTTAGTTATGTTTCTCCAAAGCTGTCCTGTCCTGTCCCCTTTTTATAGTGCAGAAGACACTTAGCGCAATGACCTCTAATAATTAGTGCTTGCAGGTGAAAATGCAGGGACGTGGGCACCCTTCCTTCCTTATAAAAGGGGAAAGATGAGCTTTCCTTCTGGATTTTTTTTTTTAGCCGGAGTTCTTTTTTTCTTTCTTTTCCTTACAGCAGGGAGATGTTCAGAGTAAAATATGAGATGCTAAACAGGGAGGAAGGTACTGCCTCCACTCTGATAAGATAATAATGAGAAGATATTAGGAAAAGAGGGGCTACAATAGAGCTAAGTGATAAAGAATTTTAAATGTAAGACATTAGTGTAGGAAGAAATGTTAATGGTAGATTGGTGGCAAAGTGGTAGACAGATAGCAGAAACAGGCTTTCAGGTTGTCTAGAAAGCTTTCTTTTCTCTGATAGAAATGCTCTTCAATTGCTGCTGTTGCTGTCTGCAGCAAGCTGGAGAGTGGAGCTTTATTTACCCTAGGAAATCTTTGAAATAGGTGGAAGGCAAATGGGAACAGTTCTTGCTTGCAAACAGACATGATCAAGGTCTGTGCAGTCTGAGTTAAGCCCTGAATAAAAGACACTGTGCCTATGATCGGTTAGCAGCTAATACCAGGCTCGAGGCCCCCAGAAGTGGTAAGGTCCCTGGCAGTGGGGATGGAGGCCTTTCAGAATGCTGTTAGAAAAGGGCTGGTAAGGGTGTTTTAGAGAGCAGGCAAGGGAACAGGTAATGGTGGGGAGACAAACAGCTCAGGGTCGAGCATAAAGCTGAGATTATGGGCAGAAAATTGGGATGTCTGAGTCAAGGAGCTTGGAGGTGCTCCTTAAATGCAAGGGGATTGGACACATGCACCAGTTG
>JAVJGJ010000036.1:4253652-4301066 GCA_035590215.1 Microhierax caerulescens | reverse complement strand
CTTGTGTTTCCTTAGTCTCTTGAGTTCATCAGGAAGGGAGGGAGCACTTTGTCTGTCTCTTTGCAGTTTAAAAAAAAAAGAAACAAAACAAAATGACAGAGAAAACAACCAACCAACCTAAAAAACACTTAGGGACTAAAGACTGCAGAAACACAGCGCGATGGCATTTAACTCCCTGCTTGTGTTTCCTTAGTCTCTTGAGTTCATCAGGAAGGGAGGGAGCACTTTGTCTGTCTCTTTGCAGTTTAAAAAAAATGAGTCTTAACCTAAATCGCAGAAATTCACCTTGCCAGGATAGTTGTAGCTGGGACATGGGAGTATTTGAAAGAGTAATGAGTAATTAGTTGCTTCAGCTGACATTCTCTTCAGCAGCACGGCTGTTTCTCGAGTCAGGAGTCAAATTTTGTAGGCATTTTCATGGGCTAAAGAGTTAATTTAGGTTCTTTCATCTTGGGTGAAGTCAGAGGAGTCTGATACGCCTTTGTAATTTATTTGGAGCTGAAAGATGTAAGATGTTGTAGTGGCGCAGCGGGTGTATTTAACAACATCCTTTGTTAAGTGATCTAAAAAACATCGGTAACCAAATGGAAAATACTCTTTTTTCTTTTGGCTATGATCAAATGCTAAATATTTAAGCCTGTGCAGCTGAACTGGGACAAAACAAATTTGTCAAGTAGAGGGGGGTGAGGGGTGGAAAGAGCGTTTGGGACTTTTCCTGTCCCTTGTGAGGTCCAAGGCTGACGTTTTAGTGGTACGGAGCATTCGGGAGGTCTAGTGCAAAGCTCACCGGTCTCACTGGGGAGACTCCTGTTGCGAAGAGCTTGGAACAAGGCCCAGCCAAAATTTTTCTTTGGAAAGAAAATTCCCTGTAAAAAGGATCCATCATTGGCTTAAAATTTAGTGTATGAACATGTATTGTGGCAATTACTGAGCCAAATAAACAGGGCTGCAATCGTACTGAATGTGTAACAAGAACACTAGCCCAGGTTCAGAGCCACTGTGACTGAAAAAAATAAAATAGTAAAATAGAAATATTTTCAGATGGTGGCTAATACATCGTTCATTTGTGACTTTTTGGACTGTAATGACTTCGTCAAAACATTTTTTGTTGTGTGATAGTTATGACATAATACAAAAAGCCAATAAAAATATATCTTAATTTGTCTAAGTAATGATTACAGTGTTAATGTGTACTGTGCTTGGTTTCTTAAAGTGACTTCTGAAGGTTGCTTTCTGAGTCGAGTCCTATAGGAATCGCTTTTCAGATTGGCTTTATGTAATTTTTCAGTTTTACATTTAAAAATATTTGTAGGTGAGTCTATACCAATTCTGGTTTGTTTCCTGGATTTTTTGTAAATCTTGGTTTAACAATACCTTCAAAATCCAATCACCATATTTGTTGTTCTGGGCATGATAAGGTATCAAAGGACGTTGTCAGTGTACAGTGTTGTGAGGTCAGACTGGAAATGCTTCATATTTACCAAAGTTAATGAAATTGCTTGAAAAATAAAATCTGGGGTGGTCGTGGCTGGGGGTGGGGGGAGGCTGTGTGCCATCCCTTGCGATAGTGGAGTCCGTGACATTGCATATTAATAATCAACAGTATCGGTCTTGCATCTTCTAAACTGTCCGCATGAATTGAGATATCTGGATTAAAAAGAATTGCATTGCCTCTTTTGAGACAAAGCTTTTAGAATCTTTGGTTTATTTTAGCGAAGTTGCTAGTGCTTAATATTTATTGTCTGTGCTGTGTCCTATTCCAGGGCTTGTAAACAACCCCAACAAACAAATAAAAAAAAAACCTCCTCAAATTTGAGGAGGTATCTTAGTGATTTAAATCCGAGTGAGCATCAGTGCAATTTATTTCCATTTTTCATCAAGGTTTTATACTAGTGCATATCTCAGGTAGGTCTGCACTGCTTTCTCTTAAATATATATATAAAACTAGAAGGACACCTCACAGGAACATAGTTTTACAGGCACAAAGATGCCTTATTGGTGTGGCCTTACTTGTCTTCTACTTTGATACAAAAATATTGACACCTCCCTAAGGGGAGTTGTGCTAAAGGCAAGTGCGCTGCTCTATGTATATTTAAAAATGCCACAACTTCTGGAAGTGGGCATAACCTTAATTTCCTCACCTCGGTTACATCTTTTTGAAAGTTTACTACTTGCTAGTTTGTGGAACAAATTGCCTTTGAAGAACACTAATAATTCTGATTTGCATCCTTGAAATTATTATTGGGGGTTTTGGTTTGGTGGTTGATGGTTTTCTTTGATCGTTTAGTGTTTTTTTGAGGATGAGACCTTGTTCAGTATTTGTGCAGTCGGGGTTTTGACGTAGCGGGTATCTAGTATAGAATTGTTCAAAACGTGAATTCTTCTTTTCCAGTTCTTTTGTCTGTCTTCTGTTGGTTTATCTTAGGATGAAACTGAGAACTGCTTATCCACAAGCAATTTTTTTTTTTTGAGCTGTCATTTTCCTGGCGTATTTGGTATTTTCTGGACTGAACTAAGCGATAACCTGCAGTCACTGGGCCCTGCGGGGAATTGTTGCTGGTGCGATAAAGCGTGAGCTGCGGTATTTCTGGTCCTCAGTCAGTCTTGTCAGCCTGTTGTAGGAAGCCATGGTGGGAAAGTAGATTTATTGCATCTTAAAACAGCTCATGTTTTATACGTGACCTCACAACGCGATTCCTTTTGATTCCCTTCGAAGAGGCCTTGATGTAGGCAAGGTTTGGATTTGCTCTGGGATGTTATTTAAAAGTGGGCTGGAAGCCGTTTCTTTTGCTCGGATGCTTGCTGAACCTTTTTCCTTTAAATTGAAGGGATCCTGTTACGGAGTTCCTGGGGGAAAGCGGGGCACTGTGGGAAAGCGGAATCCATGTCGCGTCCGTCCCAGCGCGGGGAAAAATGAGATGCCATCCATTCAGAGCACGTTATCTGAAACATAACAGCTGGATTAATCCCATTAAATAAAGCTAATACAAAGTTGGGGGTGTACCTTCTAGCAGGCTAACTGGAACCTGAGGGCGCCCAGCCTCCCGTCGCCCCTGGATGAATTGCAGATGTGAGGGTTTCTGTGGCATCCCCATCGTTATTACAAGGTGCTGGGAAGAGTTTTGGTCTTGTGGTGTGTGAAGTGGGTGCTCCGGAGACCTAGATGTCTTAAACGGGTGCCTGCAATGGCAGGAGCTGGGACTCGATGACTCACAAGGTCTGTTGAAGACCTGTGTCCCAAAATGTATTTGTTGAGGGAAGCGGGCCAAAATTAATATGCTTGTTTATACGGCAGCAGGGAGTGATAGGTGCCAACTTAAATTGCCATGCTGAAAGTGTCTCTGTGTGGAAATCTACATTGCTGCAATGCTGTTGGGGATTTTTTTCTGATTGTTTGTGCAAACATAGGAAGAAAAAAAAAATCTTTTGAAAACTGCCTATGTTTATTGAGTTTAGCTTACAAAGATAAGTATAATTGCATAGTTTAATAGCAAAAAGTAAAGTCAAAATGACAAAGGGAATCTGTTAATCCTGAAAAATACAGTGCTGCTTCTGTAAATGTCTCTGCTCCAGTATTAGGGAAGCTATTGAGTATTCCTAATAAATTTAAGATAATTCAGAGATTATGTTACTGCATACAGATCCTAGAAGATGCAGTCACATTTACGCTGTTGTCTTGAAGCACTCCTCTGAAGACCTAGAAAAGTTAGAATTTGCTGGCGGGACTCTCCCCGCTCCCATAGCGTGATTTATTCAGCTACAACCTCAGGAAGGTCTGAGTCTTCTCAAAATGCTCAGGCAAATAACTCCCTGTCCATTTTAGCCCTATAAGAAAACTACTTTCTGGAGGAATCACGCTGAAGACCAGTTTATCAGCTGTGTTTAACAGAGCAAATGCTGTAGCTTTGAACGTGAATTCATCTGTAACTGCTGGATTCGGGGCACAAAATTTCATTTTAAAGAGCTTGGTGTTTTTCAGGATGTCCATCTTAGTTTTTACATGTTTTGATGTCTTTAGCAGCAAACAGTTCAGAAAAAAAGTGGCATACTGGGGATAATGATGGGCTGGGTAATAATAGCTATATACTCGGAGAAGTGTCTGAATTTTCTCCATCAGGTTATATCCAGTATCAAAGGTGGTATTTCAGAAGCAAAGGCAGATCAGAATCTGGCCTCGCATAGAATGATCAGGGAGATCTGGCTCTAAAGAACTTTCAATGCTAGATATTAAAAAATTTGGAATCAAGACTGAATTTTGCTGTCTGTATCTCAGTACAGTTAGTAGTGAGTAAAAGAAATTAATGAAAGGTAAAACTACATGGAGCAAAACAGAAAATCACACCCCAGCAATTGCCATAAACATACTGTGGAAAGTAATCGGTGTTGTGGTTGTGGTTAAGTATGAATAAGCACAGCGGAGGAATGCTATAATAGGAGGTATTAATGAATGTGGGATTCCGCTTGGAAAATTGACACCTACACCTTATTTTCTAAAGCCTCACGGCTTGCACTGAAGCACAGTTTAAATGCCTCTGTGCTGATGTAGGTTTAAACGTTGCAGATTTGTAAAATTGTCCTCAATGTGGACGCTGCTGGTGGAGCCCGACTGCACGATGCAGACCTAGTGCCGCAGCTCTGAAGTTGTTGCGATGGTTATTTTTATTACTTCTATTCAACTTGCTGCTGCAAAATGCAGGAATAGACAGATCTGTCTGGTAGAATAAACGTCCTCTAGCATTGCTGCTTTCAGTACCAGCTGGGGAAGTTGGGGGAAAAAAGAAGTGAGACCGTTTTGAGCCAGCGTGTTGTGTGAAGCTCCCGCTCAGCTCGCCGGGCTATGGGGAACAGAGCAGTAGCTACGGACACTTTTTGGTTTTATTCTGTTTATTTGTGTTGAGCCTTACATTTGTTTTCCAGTGAAGCAGCATGCTGGACAGTTAGCTGTACCATAACCTTGGCGGTGTGTTGATGGGAGCGTTGATCCACCTTCAGAAAGGGGTCAGTGCCGGTAGGAGTGTTGTAAGCAGGTTTGGATGATTGAATGAATTCTCCAACTTTCTGACTTGCGGTGGCTTCCATGCCCTCCGTGCAAGCCTGTGAGGAAGGAAGATTTGCACACAACTGCACGTGAGAGATGGCAGAGCTGGTCGTCTGGAACTGATCTTCACATCAGGAACCGATCTCTGTAGATGACTTGCTCCATACTCTCACTAGAGTTGTTTCTTAATTGACTGCTGGCATTTACTGGGTTACATTTACTCCGCTTTTGCTCACTGTTGCTCAGTTGATCTTAATTGCTTGATTCTGGTGATCAATTCCTTACACTTATTCCCTTGATACCTTGTCCAGTTAGAGGGAACTCTGGAAACTTGGGCTCAGCGTTTGCAGGCAGTGTACAGAATTCCATCACATCAAAGTGAAAATGCTCGGAGCAGTCAGAAAAATGGATGTTTTGGTTTCTTGGTAGATAGAAGAAATAACAATCACTTGTCCTTTTCAATTCAGAGTGAAGCAAAATATTTTGGATTTATCCTGGAAAGTTAAAAGTTTAGAAAAGTGTGTGTGTGTGGAAAATTAGATCAGAGAAAATACTTGACCTGGAATAAAATATTGAAAACATACCTTCTGAAGGCTGAAACAAAACTTTCTAACACTTTCCCTTTTATGAGGCATTTGGCAGAGCAACAAAGTTACTTTCTGTATTGCAAAATATTCTCTTTTTTTCTTTTTCTTTTTTGATGAAAGGAAGTTACAACCAAACGTTTTCAGTCGGTTCTATTGCTGCAGCTGGAGTGCAGAAGCCAGAACACGTTAACACGAGCTTCACGTGCTAGCAAATACTGGTTCCTTGGAAAGCTTAGTACTGGTTTGTGATCTCAGCTGCATTTGTGTAAGTCAAGACAAAGTCCGTAACAGAACAAGCTAATGGGAGCTGAGGAGTAGATGCCCTGTGGAGAGCAGAGCACAGCATTGCACCACTCGGAGAGACAGACCAAGTTATGTCTCCTGCTGATGGGCACGACGCGTCCGCTCACGCTGACTTACAGAGGAAGGCATCCATCCCCTCTTTGCATTGCTTGCATTTCTTGCCATGGTGTGTCTGATCGCTCCCACCATGGATTGCATGGGTGAGATGAATGTGAGAGGTTTCAGAGTAGCTTGGCAGCAATAAATCGTGAGGTCATATTAACATATTACCATCCAGGGAAATATTGGGGATGGATTTCTCCCTCCCAAGTTACCTTGTGTTCCTAGCGCTCTGGGACAATCTAGCCGAGAGGCTTCTAGCCCTTGTTGAGTGATGCAAAATTCCCAAATGCCATCATTAAAAATATAGAGAGATTTGGCGTTAGGACCTGGCTAACACAGTAAATACTTAATATTTACCCATTTTCCTTTCATACGACTTTAAGTTTTGGCTGATTCTTGGCATCTTCTCCCTTGTTTCTCCTGGCCAGAACGCACCAATTTAACAGCTGGAGATATTGTGGTCAGCTCTGCAGGTGCTCAGTGCTGAGAGCCGTTTAAGTAACTGAAGGGAAGGATGAAGAACAGCCTTTCCCAAAAAAATCCTCCATCTTCCCATACGTGGACCCCTGCACTGGTACTCCATCTCTCCCAACTGCAGTTAGCACATCCCGGTGTTGCAAGTGAAGTTACATCCTTGCTGCTTCTCATGTGTCCTCTGAACATATCCTGGTACCCAGAGGGGGCTGGGCGATGCTGGCAGACCATGTGCCATGAGGATGCGAAAGGTTTGATTCTGCTCTTGGCTACCTGATGAGACTTAATGAGGGTGTCAGTGTTCCTGGGGTCAGTATCAGTTAGCGATCTGTGTTAATCTCTCTGAGTGTGCTGCATGGCAAGGCAGTCCAGCATCTCTTCCTTATAAAGAAAATAAAACCCACACACCACACACACACTTAATTTCTTTTTTTGACTGGTCTGTACCTACCTCTTAAAAGTTGGCATTTTTGTAGAGCAATTATTATTATTATTATTATTATTATTGTTATTATTGTTGTTATTGTTGTTGTTGTTGTTGTTGTTATTATTATTATTATTTCAGTAAGAAGAAATTCATTTCAGTAAAAATAACAAGGCATTTTCTAGAAGAATACTCTGGCATACATGATGAGTGGGAAAATATAGTCTTTTCCCTGTACAAGATTTTTATAAAACTATGGGTTTGGCAGTACTTATTTCCAGAATATTTGAGCTCTATCTAAAACACAAAACCTGAAAGAACGCTACCCTTAACAGCTCCCAGACAAAATCTCTGCTTTGTTTTTTCATTTTTTGGTTTAAAAATCACAGTTTGCTGTTTGTTGGTTTTTTGTTTTTTTTTAAGGAAGGAAAAAAACAGTTTTCAAGAACTTCCTATATAACAAAAATAAAATTCCCTTTGAAAATGTGATGACAGAAAATTTGCAAATACATATGCTCTTTTTTTCTGTGAGATTCAGAGCAACAACCTTACAGTGACCTTAAAATGTGTTTGGATGTCTGAATTCAGGTCTTATCTTGTAAATTCTTTAGCATGCCAGTGGGTTTTATTCGTGTAGTTAGTTGGTTGACTTCAACAGGACTACTCATGCAAAGGATTTCAATGGAAGCTCGTATTTGCCCTGTAACTCTGATAATCTTGCTACTCATTTTGTGGATTTGCTTCAAAATAAGGGAATTTTCAATGTAGTCATCAGCCATCTTTAAACGCTTGGCTCACCATTTGGCTTTGGGTATTTCTCCTAATGATTATCTTGCAAGTTACAGGATAGTTAATGGCTACTTTTCCTGCTGAAGCAAATTCTTTTTTAACTGGGATTTCACCTTACAGTGTTGGGATTTCATCGATGGTTTTATAGACATCTTCAGAACTCATGTTGAAGCAAGAACAGGTCCCTGTAGCTTCCAGTGTGGGGGGACCTATTGCCACATCTGGTGTACAGCTGCCTACATTTACACATTAAAAACTAAAACACTGTTGTGTAAGCACAGAAGGGTTGAAACCTTAATAGGAGCATCTCCTTTTCTTTTACAAGACACAGAACTGTGTGTGATGTGTTTGTGGTTACTTAAATAGGGTATTCTGTGACAGACTAACCACTCATCTTTGAAGCAAAATTAGCAGCCGTGGTACTTTCTTATGGGAAGTATCTGCTTGCATGTCGTAGATGTCACGTACGTGTAATTGCATCACCTTATACGTCTTTAGGAAGGCCTGGTGCTGCGGCTTGCGTTTACTCACGCGGCTCAAAGAAGAAAAATATGAAAAGTCCCCCTGAAATAGAAACGAGTAACGTAACTGTTGATACAATATAATGGTAAGAAGTCTGAAGCAAATGTGTTTTTTTTGGCCACACAACATTTGTGTGAGTTTGTGAATACATTTTGCTTCACCCTTTTGTCTGTTTTGTTCGAAACCTCCTCTTGACAGCTTTGCTAACAGTTCATTTTGTTCCTGTGGTGACTAAATGGTGGAGGAGCTGATATTTGGAGGTTTCTCTATCAGCAGAGGATGGCACTAGGCAGTTTGGATATGTGCCATCTGCTCTTCGTTGTGCTCTTTTGCTTTTCTTACCCAGATTTGTTGTAGGTTGCTGGATAGCAGTGGAATTCTCCACTGAGGGATAGGAAGCCACTCCAGAAGTTAGACGGGTTGGTTTTACCTTGTTGGACTAAATTACAGAGCAATCATAAATGATGGGAAGGAGTCTGATGAAGTGGGTGAGGAGCAATTGATGGATTATTTTAGTTAAAATTACTTAGAGCCCAATCCAACTCCCACTGAAGTCAATTAAATCGTAGTTGGATCAGGGCCAAAATGAGTCAAATCCAATTATGCCTTAACTGTAAACATTTTAAAGCGCATTATTATAAGGTAGTTTAGCACTTAAATTACATTTAAAACAAAAGCATTCATGAAATCCCAGACTGACCGTGTTTGTTTGTCCGACCCCTATAGCGCCCGACCCCTATAGCGCCCGTCTGTTGTGAAGAGAGGTCCCAGTCACTGATACTGCAGATGTATTTCTGTCCATCAGAGACTCCCGGCCAGAGATCGCGTGAGAAGGGGCAGCAAAGACGACTGAAAAGAGATTGTTGAAATCCTGGTGTTGTTTCCTCTGATTGTCAGGATTTAGAGAGCTTGCTTGTGTAAGTATCAGCTCATAAACTTTTGCATGAGCTAATCTCAAAAAAACTCTGAGGGTTATGGATATTCATCTTTGTCTCAGCTGAACGAAGTACAGCATCCAAAATATTATTTAAAAAGAAAGAACCTACGTGATGAAAAGATGGATTTATAAATACGTTCAAGTTTAACAACATATGGTGGTGTTTTCAGAAAATCAGGGAGATGATCTTTTCAGTTGTGATTCATGAGCCCGCTTTAAGGCAGTTTATGTATTCTTTTATAAATTCAGGATTGATCATCTTTGTTCTGTCCTCAGAATTTCTTCTCACCATCCATTTTCCAGCAGGGTAAAGGCATCTCCTGCTCTTTGGAGCACTTCAAAGTTGGCAGTATAGGGTTTTCTGGCTAGCATTTGCCTGACGGGGTACGCTGTCTCAGGAGGTTTTATTACTGCATCCTAAGTGCCATCCCTAGAGATCTGGCAAAATTTGGGGACGTGGCAAGCTGCGTATACAACAGGGAATAGCTGTTAACCGGGGTCATTCCTGTCTCTCTGAGCAAACTAGATTTGTCCGCACAGATAGACAATCTCCCAGATTGATCCCGGACGATCAATGCCAAGCGCCAGGACTGCGGCAGGGTTTGAAACGGGTCTGGTTTGCTTTCTGTCTGCATAAGCAGCTGTGTTTCAAACGAAAAATGGGGCCTGATCCTTGTTGTAATGAAGGACACAGCATCGTGGTGGCTCCGTGAAAGGTCTTCGTGGCGGAGGGAGGTGTTGGACTTTTGCAGAGCAGTGAGAGGACAGAAAATGGGCCAAGGGTGGAGATGAGAAAGATGGATTTGGCGGCACACACAGCTAGCACGGGAGCGTTGGGGTATCTTCGGAGCTGTTTAGCTGGCTAAATGGGCTTCATCTTCAGTCTGTCAAGCTCAGTTTGGCAAATTATTTCCTATTTTGTGCTGTCACAGTGTTCATGGTGTTTTTTTCCTTTTTTTGTGTACTTTTCTGTTTTCCATGTTTTTATTAACAGCAAGATCAATTAATAGCTTCCACTAACGCTTTCTAAAGAGCTTGTAACTATGAAATGGAAATGTCTGTCTTTCAGAGAAGCGTAGAAGTGATACTTATCCAGCAGTGCTACCCAGGAAAAAGGGATACAACCATGATAAACATTGATATAGGGCTTGTATGGCACGTACTCAGAGGAAATAATACTGCCTGTTTTCTTCCCTGTCACTAAACAAAGATGCTGCCATGAGAGCAATAGAGGCAACTTGATAGCTGTAGTTGACTCTCTGTGGCTTTAATATGTTTGAAAAAAACTATTTCTGTGATCCGTGCCTCATGTTACAACTTGTAAAAATGCATTAAAGTCGGTTGACAGCTATTTAAAAATGGAGCATTACTATTACCTGTTCTGTACCACAGATACTGAGTGCTCAGTGCAGCCTAGGCGTGATTTGTTTGACTCTCATTAACTCACCAGCGACGTTAACTTTGGTATTACCGTTCAAAAAGCAGAACCGGTGATAATGTTTTTACCTGCTGATTGTGTTTCTCTATCTCCAAGTGTATGCCTGCAACATAAAAATGGTACTTTCCCGTATTAAATTACGGGATAGAAAATCCTTTTGGATGGTGAAATATACTGGAAGTGCTTTCATTCATCGTGGTGTCTTGATGGCAATTTTGGTTGCAGAAAAAGATTTCCTTTAAGGGAAAAATCTTGGGAAAACTCCTGATATTTCTTAGGAAGCAGAGCTGGTGCTGAATTTCTGAGTACCTCTGAAATGTTTTGAACTTCTTGCTGATGATTTGGCAGGACACAGCCCGCTTTACCCTGAAACCAGTCATGCCTACAAGGCATGCACTGAGTATTTTTTACATATGAAGAAAGTTATAATGGAATAGCTGCTGCCGCCTATTGCTGCTTTGTCAATTAACCTAAAAATCCATGAAGAAGAAACTGAAGTGTTTGTTTCCAGGTCCTGGCACATAGCTTTAGAGTGGCTTAGAATGTGCTGGACTCTTTTATTGTCTTTTCAAAATATTTGTTTTCCACAAAGCCAGTCATGGGTCATTTGCCTCCAGTAATTGATACCGACACTGGAAATGTTTGTCCAGTTGATGACAAAGTTAATTTTAAGTGTTTGAGAAGTTATTGCCTCTGGTTAAACTGGGGCCAGTTTACCCACTGGGAGAAGATTCGAATACATAGCTCATCTAGTTTCTCTCCACAAAAATTTTCTTCATTCAGAAGTCTCACTTTTTACATCAATCAGTAAATAGTGAGGCTTATGTATCTTAAACTCTAATTTAATTGTTTGCATGCTGCAGATTATGTCCGAATACTGCTTTTCTCAGTACCTCTTGATTTCCCCCCTATCCCCACTTCTTATTTACTCCTTGAAGTCAATAGAAGTTTTGGGTGTGTAGAAAAATAAAAGGAATTGCATCAGACTGCAAATATACGAATGTTTTCTGCTGAGCATTCATTTAGCCGGCAGCTTGGGACATGCCGCTGTTGGGAACAGGGACAACTGAGTGGAGTTTGTGATTTTGCAGAGCCCGTGAAATAGCTGAGGACTTTGCAGTGGATGCGTGGTGGTTTGGCCGTCGTTACTTGGCGTTGTCCTTGACTTCGCTGCGTGACGTGGAGCTGCTCGCTGCATGCCTCATCTTTCCCATTCTTTAAAGGAAAACAGCAGTTCGCTACAGACTCGTGTAAAGGAGTGTCAAATCCTTTGCTAAGAAATGCAAAAGAAGCCCAAAGTCATATGGGCAGCGGGGATTGCGTATGTTTAACTGTGCTCTTCGGAAGGATTGATTAAGTACAAATAAAATCCTTATTTTTTTCCCACCAGAGCAAAGTCTGTAGGAGGGAAGGGACTTCTCCACAAATCACATTAAGATAGGTGTTAAGGCAAAGCTGCATTTATTACTTTGTAGGGGGTTCAACTCGTTTATTAGCAATTTTTATCCATCCTTTGACCCTTTACTGGACTTTTTTCATTCTGTCGATGCCCTGCTGGGTTTCTCAGTTTGCTCTTTCACTGTCTTCCTTCCCTTTTCTCCCCTTGAGCTCCTTCTGGCCATCTCCCCTCAGCACAAACTGCAGCTGATAATGTTTGAGTTCAAGTCGAACTTTCGAACCCATGACGTCAGGTTGGTTTGGAATTAGGCAAAACCAGTTTGCCCATCCCTCGTTGTAAAAGGGTTAATCCTCTAAACTATTGAGAGACAAGGGCAGGGAATTATGAAAGGAGACCCTGTTTTATAAGCATTTGTATTGCCAGCGCTTGAATACCCGTAATAAGTAGGTTGCTTCTGTGATTAATGACTGTGTTTTACATGCTGACGATGGATGATGTGTCTTATTGTAGAAGCCATTTACTTTTATTTGGTCTCCTCACCCAAGCAGTACTGGAAATGAGTTGTTAATGTCTTGGTGGGAGTATGTTTTATTCTCAACAATTTAATGAAAGGTGATCACAAAGAGGAGAAAATAATTACAGTCGTGCCTTTTTTTTTCGTCTCTGTAATGTGTGCAAAGACAGCTCATGGTGGATTATTTTTTATAATACAGGATTTTTCTTTTTCATTAAGAGATTCTTGCGTTGTTCCCCCCGAGTTGGAAAGGAATAGGAATGTGTCGTCAGTCTGAATTTGGAAAAGGCAAACTATTAAAATGTGTTAAACACAGTCTTTGTTTTATTAACTTATTTTTAATGAAGGACTAAAATAATTTGAAATCTTTAGTTATTTTGAGCCAATTCTTGTATCAGGCTGTAAGTTTCTGATTTTGCTGTAGTTTCAGTTGCACTTCTTCCCCCCCCCCACGTCATTTTGCATGTGTAAAGGAGGTGGTGGAGGAGTGTGTGTGGTGGTGTGAATACACGGGCCAGGCACAAAAGTCATCTTTTTATTAAACCTGTATGCATTCCATGTTGCATCCACCTAACTTCAAGATTTTCATTTCTATAGAATGGCTTAATAAAGGAGGGAGTAAAAAGACTCAAAAAAGCACTCATGAATTAGTTGGAGAAAATCTGTTTTAAGACAGAAAATTGGTTGCAGTGTCCAAGAAAGTCTTTCTAAAGCTCTACATAAACTGAAAGACCTTGGATCTGGCTTCCCAGCAGATCTCAGATGGAAACAGACAGCTGTGGGCATTTTGTTGATACTTGGAGAGAGAAAAAGATGAGTAGGATTTAAAAAAAAAAAATAATCAGAATTGAAATAATTTTTCATATTGGATTCACCAAATATAACTTAAAGGCTCATTTAGCACTCAGAATTTCAAAGATCCCTCATAACTATTATGCCATTGCTGAGCAAAGCAAACCAATTCAGCTTGATGGGTCGGTAGTGTTGGTTGCTTTTCATCCTATAGCAGTTAAATGCCGATAATTGCCCAACTTCTCTGGACAGATTATCTAATAACATTCCAGGTGGGACATGACCTTCATTTCAAGGCTTAATGAAGACACTGGCAATGTAAAGAATCTGTCAAGTTGTCTGTGGGGAGAGCATGGGAATGCCAAATCAAAGATGGGTTTCATCCCAGCAGTGCCACATGAAAGAGTCTGGTAATGGTTGTGTTTGGGAAATACATAAAAAATTATCTGCAGACTTACTTAGTTGACCATCGTGTGAAAATTGGCAGCCACAGCTGATCTTTGGCAGAATATCTTTCCTGGTTTAAAATAACTTTTTTTTTTTTTTTTTTAAAAGGTTGAAAAAGTTATTTTGGCTTGAAAAAACCACGCGCTGCATATGTGCCTGTTATTGGCCGAGTTCCCGTGGAAACATTGCCGGTTGCACAATAACAGGATACATACATTGCTTCAATATTAGCATATATATTAATGGCACATCAAGGAATTTCGTAACCGTGTGACACAAGAGTTCTCCATGCAGTGCTCATGCAGTCTATTAATGGGAAATGTCTTCAGCAAGCTGTGAGATAACACCTCTGCCTCCCCTTGTGGCTTCCGATCGAGTCCTTTCAACATGCAACAACCCTGCGTGGTAGGCATCGTCACCCCCATTTTCCATGTGGGGGAAGCAGAAGTCCAGTGAGTGCCAGGGACTTGGCTGAGGTTGCACATTAAGGCAGCGGCAGGGTTGGAAACAACGATGCCTAATGTCCTCTTTCCCCAAAAATTTACATCTCGATGAACCGAACTTTGTTCATTTGGTCTTTTATGGGGCCAGTGAGAGTAAACGAGACAATATTCCCGTCAGCCTGGAGTTGTTGCTCATGCTAGCAGGAGCTGTGCACCCACACAGGTGTGGAGGGAAGAAGGGGCTGCCTTGGTTTTTGTGCATCGACTTTGATGCTTGGTATTTAAATGACATTATCGAGTCACAGATGTACCTGTGGAACACAGTGATGCTGCATTCCTCAGTGCCGTAGGAGAATGGGAGGTAAATAGATGTGCTGATGGAAACCAGAGATGGGTGATAACCAAAGCTTTGACTCAAAACCCTCGAAACCTTGAAGCGAGGGAGGGTCTCCCATTTGGATCCCTGAATCAGAGCATTTCTAGGGATGTATGTGTAGTTCTAGGTCAGAGCTGTCGGAAACAGGTGTCCTTCTAATGTTTCTGTTCATAATGGCATTAGTTCACAATGAAAGCCAGCAGAATTTCAGCACTGCAGAAACCTAATTCAGTTCCTTATGATTAATTAGGGCCTCTCTCCGCCCTAAGTCTGATCTGTATTCGTCTGGAGCTGCGAAAACAGTGTCTCCTTGGCTGGCTGCCTATCAGAACAGAAAAAATCCCAGCACACTAATGTCTGACGGGAGTAAGGGCTCGTATTCTTTGGAGATCAGGACAGCTAGAGCTCACCAACTGGAATTTCTGGCTTATCCTTCTACCAGTGCTGTGGGACAGGCAGCTTGGTAGCTGGGAAAACTTGTCATCACCTTTCTGACACGTAAGTGATTGCATGCCTCCAAAGTGCTTTGCAACTCTGAGGTTGACATTTTTGTCATGGAACCACTTATTCTGGGCGTGTTCGTTTTGAGACCGCCCATCCTTGAGACATTTTTCAGCTTGCTTTTTAAGATTAAGTGAATTTCAATAGGAGTGAAACTGTTTTGTGCTTCAGCTGAGACAAAAACAGAACGTTACCCACCCTGGAATGAATGGGCTGGGTCAGTGGTGTTGATGTTGGGGGCTATGCATGTTTGTACAGGCTGAAGATCTGGTGCAGATGGTACACCTTGGTGTAGGGTGGACTGAGCTGATGTTTGGCATCTTTCTAGGTCCTTCTCCACCGAGCAGCTGGCTGTTTTGCTTGTTGCTTGCTTCTGTTTCCCTGCTACAGACCAGCCCAATAGCTGCCTTGGCTGCGCTGCTTGTGTTTTCGTCCACTGGCTGTACACTGCAGTGCAAATACATGTGTAATGCTGCAGTCTGACATGTTCTTTCCATGATGTCTGTAGCAGTGACTGCAGCTTTCCTTGTTCTCGCTGACTCCTGGGCCACGGGGCAGGCTAATTAAGTACAGATGATGAAGTGAGTGGAATATCAGTGTGCCTGGAGACTGGGGGTGTAACTGATGTGTAACGTCCATACTGGATCGTTGTGGCTGCAGGTAGAAGCAGCGATGAAGCTGTATGACTGAGGGTTCTTGCAACATCTTCAGTTCATGACTAACCTTATATCATGTAGACAGTCCTGCAGTCAAGGAAACTGCTTTGGGAATGAAGTTGCCAGCACTGATTTTTAGCAATGTTGCAGAATGGTTTGCAGTGAAAGGTTTCTATAAACTGGAAATTCAGCTGTTTGGTTTCCCCCGCCCCCCCCCCCCCCCTTCCAAAAAGTAAAAGCTTAGCTGTCCTTGATTCTGTTTGGGTTAAGACTCAATCGATGGGGTGACATGGCTGTGCTGTTACTTGATGTGGAGGGAATAAAAATAGCTGTGCCCAGTGCCAGTGGAAGCTGTGACATTGTCTTTGTCAGCTTACTCAACCAGAAAGGCCAGCTTTAGAAGAAACCCTTCTTCCAGGGTGCTCCACATTCTGATAACAGGGTTTCAGCTTCCTGGAGTAATACTGTGATGTGCATTATGCTCTAGCGTTATTCCCTGTGTGTGTGTCTCTGCTCTTTATCCCAGCCGCAAGAGCTGGGTTAAGATTGCTGATCTAATTGGCAAACACAAAGGATAGACAGGCTGTGAACAAAACCTGCTCGTCTATCATTTGCATCCTTCTAAATTGCATTGTTTGTGCAGCTGTTCAGACAAATCATCCAGAGAGTTTATTTTTGTCCATAGAGGAAACAGAGATGAGTTTTCTTTCTGTTAGGGCAGTTGCAATATCAAAGAATCAGATATGCAGCTCGGAGAGACCAACCTGTCTGCTAAACATGTCCTGATGGGGGCAAGATTATTAATAAAGCAACCCTTGAGATGATAAGTCACAATTAAAAGAGGCAAAGACTTTGCCAAGATGTGACAGGTCTCTTTCAGGTTAACACTGGTAGTTGATGAAGTCTCCCTTTCATTTCAGCGTGGAGGAAAAGAGGGAGATGTCTGTGTATTTTAAACACTGATCTACTATTCTCCCAAGAAGAAAAAAACGTTTTCCAAAAGATCCATCAGGCAAAATTTACAGTCTGGTGTTTAGGAACAATTGAACTCTCTCTCTTCCCATGTGTCACTCACCAGGGTGTTTTAGAGGCTCGAAGCAGGAAGAGGTGGTGATATTTATGGGAAGCTTTTTGCTGGAGCTCGCACAAGGGTGGGCTTGAGAAACCTGAAGAGTGCTTTTGTGTGCCTGGCTAGTCAGCTGTCCCAGGCTGGTGTTTGCTTATGGATGTTGTGATAATAATTAACAGAGCAGGAAGTAAAGGACTGACTGATTTATGCATGCATGGCATTATGTGTTTGAACTTGGACAGAAACTATGAAGTCCTGAGAGAAGGCAGATTTATTTATCAAATGTGTAAGGACATAAGAATGGTCATAATGTGTCAGTCTAAAAGTCCATATAGACTCGTATCTTGGATGATGGCCAGTGAGAGATACTTAGGGAGCAGTCTAAAGAACAGAATGTGACTTATCCTTCCATTAAACTGTACCCTCTCAGTTCTGATGAGCTGTTTCTCGATCCAAGTCCAAATCTCGCTCCTTGACCAGTGACACCATCTGGACGGAGGATGGGATTTGGCCTGCTGTGTTCCTCCCCCGCGTCCCAAGATATCTGGTCATCTGGCTGTCAGCAGCAAAGCAGAAACTTGTTGCAACTTAAGGTTGGACACCCTGAGAGCTGTGTCATCTTGGTGCAGTGTTTCTCCTCCAGCCCCAATAGACAAGACCAGAGACTGCCTGCAAATCCACTCCTTCTAGCTATTTGATTCTGTCATCTTTTTGGCAACTTTGCTTGCTAAGCCTGGGTCCAGTGGGTGATGAGCTCTAGAGCTGGGTCTTATCCTTGGTAATGGAGGAGACATTTGGCTGAAGTAGCTAACGTGACTTAGTTCAAAAGAAAGAGCTTCAGGTTGAAGTTGGCTTAATGGAGCCAGTGTCCCTTGATGCAGATGCGGTAAATGAGCTGGTGGCTTGTATCCCAGTAACTTCCCTGCACTGCCTGAGTGCCAGCGTTTATGGAGATGGTTGTGTTTGGTTTCCTGGGACTAATGTGGCCTGGTCTTAAAACTCCCTCGGAGTCCAAACAGTGAAGGGCCTGGAATGGAGGTTTGTGTCCCAACCCACCCTCCATGTGGAGCTGTTTCCAGTCGTGATGGCCTCGGGCCCACATAGCCTCATAGAAGATATTAGATCTGCTTGGGTTCAGGGCACCTCCTTTCCCACTGAGCAGGATTTAAAGGGATCATCTGCTAAAGATGAGGAAACCCGGCCAGGATTTCTGTAGCCTCAGACAAAGAGCAGGACCTCTCGGAGCTGTGCTCAGTTTGCCTGAAGACTGTGGATTTGAGTTGGGGGGTGGGGGGCTCCCTTCCGAAACACAGGTTGCCGTTGGAATGCGTGAAGCAGAATAATTCGGAATAGAAAAGTGGTGTGTGTTCTCCGGGTTCATTCTCCACTGATCAAGCCAGAGTGCTGTTACATTTGCTACAAAGGATTTCTTGAGTGCTGGCTGAATAGGTTCTTTAAATGCTTCTTTAAAAAAAAAAAAAAAATGTATCTCCTTATAGATAAATTTTCTGTTCACTGAGGATCTGACAAGGTCCTGGCACGTTCCCCTGTGTGACAGACAGCCTGGAAGAAAGGCGGCTGTGTGCAAGGAGAACAGCCTATAGGTGCTTGCTTAAATCTTTTGGACAACTGAGAAGAAGCAGCGTTGCTATCGGGTGATAGCAGGAGACCCCGGCGGGGTGACTGGCCCCGGGAGAGCAGCACCACCGGCTCTTTCGACGCCGTGTTCAACGTGCACCCCCGTCTCCTCCAACAAAGCTGGCTCGTTATAATGGTTAGTGCCAACCCTGCCAGAAGAACCCTGGTGCCATCCTGCAGGGATCTGGCACCCATGGAGACACTGATGCTGGAGGTGAATTTTTGGATTGTGTTTATAAGGTAGAGAATTGCCCCACATCCAGCCCTGTCCAAGGCAGGGTATTACACATCTGCCTGTGGCGGTGGGGAGGGAGATGAGTTCTCGTGCAGGGAGGCTCTCGGGCTCATCATTTGTTCGAGAGCAATTACTTACAGTGTGTACGGTGCCTGAAACATGTAAAAAAAGCACAACATAAATATCAAATGTCATTATTAAGTGAGGATTAATTATCTTTCTGGTTCGTTTTTGTGAAGGCCTCCAGCATGCGTGCCTCAGATGCATTCAAACTTATTAATTACTGTTATTATGTAGAAGTTATACTGAAACATTATGTTGATAAATTGCTAAAGGGGACAGGCTTGAAACAGAAAACCGGAATCTCACAGCTCCAAGTGCTGAGGAAATTTCACTCATGGCTTTGAAATCAGGCTGAACTCACCCACAGCTCCAAGTGCCCCACGGCTTGAGAACTGCAGCTGAAGCTTGTGTCCAGCTCTGCTTACCCCTGGGTAGCTGGACAGGTAGCTGCATGATGAGGGATGCTTTGAGGAAGAATGCCTTTTAGCTATAATACTTTATATTCTTTATTATAAATGTTAATGTTTACAGATGTCAGTGTTTGCCGCTGACTTAACTGAAAACCCACTGTGTGAAAAAAAAAAAAAATTGAAGAGAAAAGGGACTGTTCTCTAATAAGGGAACGTAAAATAGGAATCCTGTGTGAGCCTTAATTTTACCCACCTAAGAAGCTGCTGTCAAAAATTACCATTTGATGAGACACCACTTTTTTTTCCCCCCACTCATATTTGGCTTATCACAGAAGGCAGAGACTCCTGAAGAACTGACCTTCAGTCTGAATGCCCCAAAAAAAAGGATCGTTCTAGCTGCGCTAAAATTAGCTGCACTGCTTTTCATTTCTTTTCTCTTTTCCTCCTGTGGACACATGGAGGTGAAATCCTGGCCCCACTGAAGCCGATGGGCATTTCGCCATGGGCATCAGCTGGGTCTGGATTCTTCCACGAGGGAGAAGCCGTTTGCTCCCAAGTTGACTTCTTGTTGCGTGGCTGAGTTGCATTTAATTTTTGCAGGACTCGTGGCCCTTGTCAGGGTAGTAGGGTTCGTTGAACTGAAGTGGAAATAGAATATGGTGTGAACTGAACCTGCAGTCTTTGATTGAGGACTGCTTAGACTTTACTCCAAGAAACCTCTCTGCATGCTATTTTGGAGCACCACCAGTGTCTCTTCGTGATCCAGCTCTGCACTTAGATTTCAGGGTTGATTTTCAGGGGTGACTGCTCCGCTTTCCTGTAGCCTCTGCGACACTCATGATTCCCATGGAAGTTTTGGCTCTGTGCATTTGGGCTGAGTCTTGGGACTATTTTTGGAAGCTTTCAAAATGTCCCAGAAGTGCCCTTCAGCTCCGCTCGTCTGCAGAGGCTTTGGCTCTAGCTTAGCTATAACTGGTTTCCCCATGTAACATTTTTGTTGACGTTGGATTTAGGGCTTCTCTGCCCTAAAAAAAAAAAAAGAGAGCTAGCAGAAAAAGAAACAACAAAACCAACGTCCTTTCCCAGAACAGTGCTAGCTTGATTTAAGTGACCGAGCTCTTAGGTGCTGAGGTGCTGGAGCAGAGGAATGGCATTAAAGAACATTCTTCAAGCATTCCCAGTTCCAGAACTCCTATTTAATATGTAGTAGCCACAGGCAGATGTGATTATAGGGTTGAGGTATAGCACTTCTAAAGGGTCTGAGGATCACGTGAAGGTTTTCCAGCTATCTCAGTACTCGGAGAGGGGGCAGGCTCTGTAGGGTTGTCTTACAGTAAGGCTGGAAGGAATGAGAAGAGAATCAATGTCTGAACTGAGTGATACAAAGGGTTCCTGACAATTTACCTGTCAACATCTCTCAGGCCAAGCATTGTTTGACAGGAAAGCTAAAAAATTTCAGTTCATACATAGGTACCACCTCTGGGCTTGAGGCTCAGCTGACTCGTGCAGGGGACAGCTTGAGGAAGACTCCGTGGCCATGCCTGGACTTCGAGCCCACTACGAGGGGCAGCTAGCTCTGAAAGACCATTTGTGTCAGCGTGTGCAAGGGCTGCACTGTGCAAGTACACCGACTCCTCTCTTGAAAGCTGTCGAGCTGTCAACATAGCATTCACAACCTAATTAGCCCACCTCTCTTCAGGCCATAATTAGCTCAGGTGCAGTCGTGCCCTGGCATGGCTGTGCTGCTTGCCATTCTAGAGATGGCTGCGGGATCTGTGCGCAGCACCATGCTGCAGAGCGTAAACATCACCCAGGTCGCTTCTTGAACTTGGGATTCAAGTGTTTGTTGGTGACAGCACTCCAGTGGGCAGGGTGTCTAGGAAAGGACTGGCTCTTGGGCTGTTTGCAAGGGGGCTGGGAGGACCTGGTTGTTTCCCTCCAACCTTCTCTGAAGCACTTGTTCCTAAGGGGAAATGAATTCGCCTGCTATGTGCACAGACCAGTGCTGGTTTTCTCTTTCCTTTTGTCTTTATGTCCTTATCAGGGTGCGTGGTGGAGCACAGTGTTGATCTTGGGAAGAACCTGATGCAGGCAGCCTTCTAAGAGTTAGTAATCATAAAGCCGGGCTTAAGGAAAACATGAAGAGTAGATGAGTGCAGTTTTTTCTACTTATGCAGTGGCTTAGTTCTTTTGTGTGTTATTGGACAATATAATGCAATTGCAAATAAGTGAGGTATCTTGGTATGGCAGTGCCCGTAAGAACACAGTGTAAGCATGGGGAGAAGGCGAGCAGGAATCTCACTGGGGAGGTGCTTGGTTGGTGGTAAACTTGGCAGCTCAAGGGTACAGCTCTGCTGGCAAGGGCATGCTCCTTGTCACACTCTCTCTTGCCTGCTTGCTTTGCCTTGACCGACTGCTCGATTGCTTTCATGACAGGTGCACTCAGCAAGAGAGCCGTCAGCATGGCTATGCAACAGTGCAGTGCTGGATGTAGGCTGAGACAAGCCCTGCCAGGTGAGGGAAGGTCGCCAGTCCAGGAAAGACAGGCAGCAGTGCCCAGGGAGACGCTGATCCTGTGCTTGCCAATGCTCAGGATGCTGGGGCACAGCAAAGAGGAGGCAAGGACATGCAGGGCAGGGACATGTCTGGGGGCTGCTCAGATGGAGCAGAGAAGCCCTAAATCCAGCGTCAGCAAAAATAGATGGGGTAAGGTCTAACGTGACTTTTGCCATCAGCAGGTTTCTGATGGGTGAGAGATGCTGCAGGTCCATGTGGGGCACGCTGGCTGAGGAGGCTGAGCAGAAGGAGCACAGCCCTTGCATGGGAGGCTCGTTGGGCCCCTGCTCAGCCTGCAGCTGGCTCTAGCAACCATGAGGCAAAGGAGCCCGCGCTGACCTCGGAGGGTATCTGTGTCCTGGGGTACACAGTGGGTGTTTGGCTGTTGTCTTTAACCATCTGGCTCCTGGGCCATGTTGAGTTTCTGGGTTGTACCAGGTCCGTGCTCAGCTCTGGCTCTAGGGGTAAGGTCCAGCCAAGATCCGTGGGAATGGCGTGGCTGGCAAATCTCAGCTTTTGGGGATGTGTGGTGAAAAAATGTAGATGTAATGCCCTCCCCGCTGAATAAACTGTGTATGGTTCAACTCATTCTCGATGCTTCCTTGCTTCTTTTGCCTTCTTTGCTTCACTCAGGTCTTGCTTTTTCCGTTCAGTAGGCTGTCCACTTTTCGGCAAAATGAAGTTCTTTCCTAACTGAACTGAGCTCCTTCTTGGTTCCCTTTTGTTTTGACACTCGGGAGAAGACAGATTTATAGACCTTCCTGAGTCATAAGTTCATTTACTTTTATTATTTACCTTTCACTACAGCCCATTCTGAGTGAAATTTCATTCTGCCTCCGAGCAGGGCTGACCTGCCAAGAGGAGCTGATCCATAAATCTTTCCTTCCTTTTTCTTTCTTTCCAAAACAGAATTAGCTGAGTTTGCCTAGGAGGAAAACTGTTCTGCCATTGCCGGCAGTCAAACAGTGCGATTAATTAGTGCTTTCCCTTTTCTCTTCCCTCTAGTCTGTGTCTGCTGGGGTTGAAAGTAATCCAGGGAAGAGAGGGGGAGGAGGAAAAAAAAAGGGGGAAAAGATTTGCTTGAAGTATTTATTTTTAATTAGAACTTTTGCAAGGTGATCTGGTGTAGTGGTGGCGTACCTACTGTGTCGTATCCAGTGGTCATAAGAAGTTTGATGGAAACATCCCAGCGGATGAGCAGAGATGACTTGAGGCTGATGGAAAGCAAGCGTCCCCAGTTCCGTGCACGTAGCCGGGAGCCAGGCTCTGCTGCTTTTCCCCTTGTGTTCACACCTGGGGTAGGAGGGAACAGGAGTCTGACGTGCTGCAGTTACACCTGAGCTATCGGCTTGTTTTGGCTGGTAAGAAATGGCATTCCTGACTGAAACCTGCTGGAGAAAACGGGGTGAATTCTCTGTCCTCCTTCTTGGTGCTGCTGCTGAAAAGCAAAACAAGTGAGGAAAAAAATAATCTTTGGATACGTTGACTCATGGTACATTCCTAGGGCAAGTATTTTAAATGGGGTTAGGAAACAGTAGTCCAGGGTTCTTCTAGACCTGCGTGCCATGAGTAAGCTGATTCATTTCAAGGTGGCGTGGTCAGAGCGTTGTGCAAGGGGCCAATCAAATATTCACTGTACGGCAGATTTAACTAGCAAAACAAAATGTTTTCAGATCCTTAGAAAACACTCTACGGATCCAATGTTCTTTTTATTTTTAGCTCATGGTTAGTTTTAGCAACTGAGTGGCCAGATGTTAGCTTTGTGGAGATGGACAGAAATAAGCATTTTCTTGCTGCTTGAAATTGAGGCTATTCAAATCCTTAAAAAAATAACTACAGGAAAACTTCTGGTGCTTAAGCACCACTCTCGGTTGTGCGTGGTATGAAGTATGGATTAGACTCATGCTTCCCAAGTATTTGAGAAGTGTTCAGCCACAAAGTGAGCCCGGGACTATCCTAGACTTTGGGGTGATTAGGACGACTCTAATAGATAAAAATGGGACTTTTCTGTATAAAACCACATAGTAAGAGACCGTCGTTCCTATGAAGAGCATTGAGACCTCCTGAGTCCTAAACCCCTGGTGGCTTTACTGTTGGACTGTGCTGCCTCTTGGCTGTTTTGGACAGAAACAGTAGAACGCTTGAGGTGTGTCGGCAGGGTAGCAAACTAATTCCTCATGGTCTGGCTTATGTGGGCTGCTTGGTTTTTTTTTTGGTGGGTTCTGATTGGAAAAGGTGCTCGGACAACAATGCAGGAGAGCTTGTGTTCAGCTGGAGCTGTTCTGGAAGGCAGGTACAGCAAGGAGGAGTGCTTCATTTCCATTCCTTCCCGTTTGTGGAGACACAGCATGTCACAACAGTGCTGAGCAGACAAGAGCTGCTTGCCAGCATTTAATTTGTTGAAGATTAAGAAATTGTTCCGTTCTTACAATACCATGTCAGTCTAGAAATACCTTTGAACTCTGGGGGATGGAAATTTAGATCTAGCCTCAGATTTTGTGGTGTTTGGAAGCCAAGGCTTCGTCAGGGTGAGGACTGTACGGATGCTTTAAGGGGAGTCTTGTTAATAGTGTACCTAGAGACAATGGATTTGTTCAACTTCAGCTGCCTTTGAGCGTTGGGATAACTAGATCCAGAACAGGACACTGAACTTAGGCTTTTTAATTTGTGGTCTGGATGCTAGCTAGTGCAATGTAGAGACTAGCTATTCCTGGTTTATCTGCATTGACTGCTAAAGCATTGCCCCCTTTCTGGCCAGCCAATTCCCACCCCCACCCCACCCCAAATGTCTGCAGCCTTGAACCCCCTGTATTTCTGTAAATGCTGTCCTTACTCTATGCCCTAACCATCCTGTGTCCTCATCAGGCTGAGGGCAGAAAGCTGAGAAGTCTTATGTACGGCTGGGCTGAGCATCAGCAGATGCTTTTGTTATTTACGATGGTTTCTAAAAGCACTGTGGCAACTGTTGGTGTCAAACCATAAGCAAAAGCTTCTCTTATGAGCAGAAATGATAAACAAATATAGGACACTTGGTGTCAACAGCTTCACAAATCTGTTCACCACCTGGAGCTCGAAGCAACTCAGCAGTTGCAAACCACTACTCACACAGAAGCAGAGCAGCGGTTTCAGAAGTGCCATAAGTAAATAAGTGTCCTGACGTGGGCACCAAAAATAAGCATGTGCTGAACTTTTCTGAGCATTTGGCCAGGTCACAGCTGCTGGCTGCTGAACATTTTGGAAAACGTATCCCCTCATTCAGGTGCTCAGCACTTGAAGACATGGACCTGAACATCTCCAATGTCATCTGCTTCTCTAATAAGCAGCCACTGTTTTACCCTGCAAAAATAGCTATGTTCTCGCTGCTGATTTTGGAAGGAGGAAAGCAGTTCTTTTATTCTTGATCCTACCTGATTATTAGAAAAATGGCCTAAAGAGACTACTTTCCTCTGTTTGATGGAGACAGATCTTAAGCTCTGGGACCATTGCACCTAGCTTCCCCTCACTCCAAGCAGTCCCACGTGCTGCTACTGTGCCATATGGGAAAGCAAATATCCCTGATTGCTGTGATACCAAATACCTTTTGCTGACCTCCCTTGAAGAGAGTTCCTTGTAAAAATGCTTTTGTCCAGAGGTTTCAGTCACTTAGAGCCTTGCAGGGGTTTCTGAGCTCTGGTGATTTACGACTCCTTAAGTAATCTTGCGGTTTATGGAGAGGCCTGCTGGAAATATACAGGGGTGCAAGGGTAAAAGTATCAATTAACCAGTGATCTGGTGCCAAAAACCACCTGTGTGCAAGGCCAGGAATGAGGTTTCAGGCTATGAGATAAGGCTCTGAGAATGAACCTGCAGGGGAGCAGGAGCTGTGTGATGGGAAGGTTGGAACCAGGACCCCCTAACAGCAAGGCAGAGGTACGTGGGTCCGCTCCTTTACGGTGTCTAAGCTGGGGCGACAGTGTTTGGTCTCCTCATTCGGAGCATTGGATGGGATCCATGAAGTCTCTTAAAGCGTCTGTGGACGAGAGCCGTGATGTAGAGGAGCAGTTGCGCAGAAGGATTAAGTGCCAGGACTGCTGCCAGGCGAAGACTGTCAGTGCACCTCATTGCTCTCCCAGGAGCATCTTCAGTGGTGGAGGTGGCTTCAGGGCTCCTGCGTAGGACTCTTGCACTGGAGGTGTCCTTCGGGAAGGGAAGAGGGGCTGATTCTTTTTGGCAAATTAGGCTGGAACAGGGGAACTCGCGGGGTCCGTTGGTGGGCTGGCATCGCTTTGGCTGTCCCATGACAGCAGAAACTGTAGCGGGCACTGGTGATGCAGATACAGGCTGCAGGAGCAGGATCTGTTTTACCAGCTACCTGCTGTAGCTGGCTGGTGTCAGTGGGTGCATAAATATCAGTGAGGGCAGAATTAGTAGCGTAAAGCAAAGGACAGTGCACTCTGTCCTAATTTATGGTCTTTGAACGGCCACTGAGGTTGTAAATCAAGCAGGATTTCTGCCAGGTTACTCGGTGGTGCTGTAGATCAGCGTGGTCTTCATCTGGAAGAAAATCCGTGGAAAGAAAAGGTAGCTAACGCTTTACACGAGCTAAAGGTTGGCTTGGCAATTCTGACCTCGACTCTCAAGTATCTCCTTGGTGGCTGAAGTGGAGTAACTTAAATTTAATGGAAATATTTTGATTTTTAGTGTTGCAGAGATGTGGAGAAGAAAGCAAGGCTTAAGTTCCAGTCTGTCTAAACCCTAGTGTGTAGTCCCAATCTTGCTTAAATCCCAGTCTGTTGGGATTTACAGTGGTTTGGCAATAGTTTTCCAAGCTTGCTTTGTAAGTGACTGGATTTTGCACAGTTTGCAGTGGTTGTGGAGAGAAGTGACCATCAACGAGCCGCACCATTCTTTGGTGTACGCTGTGCGCTCCAGCTTACCTGGACGTGATGCATGTGATCGCAACCCTTTGCTCAGAGGAGGAGGGTAAGGAGTACAGGTCATCAGCAGGACAGGCTGGCAACTCCTTTCTTCCACTGAGGAGTTACTCACCAAAATAGACTCATTGAAGTCTGCAGATCATTATTTTCATTAGTGGTGATTCATATGAAGAGTTTCACAATCAGGCCTGCTGGTGTAATATGTTCCTTTCCACGGAACCATTTATCTAAAGATCTCGGAATACTTTATGTACATTAAACTTTAATCCATGTTTTACCACCAGTGAAGTAGGTAAGGAGGATTGTTTCAATTCTGCAAATGAGGTAAACTGAGGTACAGAGCAAGAAAGTAATTTGTCCAAGACCGTGCAGGTTGTTTGCAAAGTTGTAGAGTCTGTCTTGCAGCGAACGTACGTTTCCCGTGTGTGGTCCCATTTCCCTGCCCCGGAATGGCCCTGACTTGAAAGGGTTGGAGCAGAACTGCTGGTTTGTTTTTAAGGCTGGTACCACCTGGTTGATGTAAGAGTTAAGAGTCGGTGGAGAACTCTGCTTCCAGTCTATTCATCCTCATCTGCCTGCACGGTCAACGGAGCCCGTGTAGACAGCGGAGGATGAAGGTGTGATTCATCTGGCTCAGTTACTTGCTAGAGGATGAGATGAATTGTGACTTGAATTCCGTTGTCTGCGGGTGACACTGTCAGCTGAACCCTGTCCTAGTGTCCATAGCAAAGCTGAGTTGCATGAATGGGGACAGATTTCATCGTTTGCTTGGAGTCTAACTTAATTAGGCCGATTACTTCAATGGTGTGTGTTATAATAGCTCCTTAAAAGAAAAACAGTCAATGGAAATGCAGACCTTCCTTCCCCTGTGCTGGTGAAATGCACGTCAGGACTGCCAGCCCCAGGACAGCTATGCAGTTTGGTGGAGAAACTGGTCCAGAGAGGGGAGTTCACTTGCTTGTGGCCATTTAACAAGTGAATGGCAGAGCCAGGAAGGGTATTCCATCCCCCTGCTCTCTCCAGTGCTCCCATTACTTAACTGTATTGCCACTGAACTGGCCTTTATCCACTTCTGTTTCCTTCCCTGCCAGGGTCCCCTTCTCTGAGGGCATATCCTCTCATCTCCGTCATCACCAGGCAGCCCTCCGTGGTCCCTCACCTCATCCCAGCTGCCACCAGCTCCCGTGTGCTGCCAGCCCAGACTTCCTCGGGGACTGCGAGCGCAGAGACGCCTGCCAGCGAGACCCATGCCAGCAGCGAGTCAGAGGCGGAGCAGCCCGCGCCTCGGTTAAAAAAGCCCCGACGGAGTAGGACCATCTTCACTGAGCTGCAGCTGATGGGCTTGGAGAAGAAATTCCAGAAGCAGAAGTATCTCTCTACCCCTGACAGGTAGGTCAGTCTCTTGCACTAGGAGAAGGACTGAGCAAAAGGGCTGCTCTAGCCCCGCTCAGCCGTTCCCGTACCGCACGCTCCTCGGCTGTAGTGTGCTGGCTCCACGGGGATGCCTCTGCTGTTGGCCAAGGACATGGGCAGATGACCAGATTCAATTTCAAGGCTAACTCTGCCTGGGAGCAAAGGTGACCTGAACAGATTACATCAATGGAAACGCCACGTGTGTGCTAGCTAGCAGGCGCCCAGGCTCAGAGATAGGCAAGGTGCAGAGCAGAAGGCTCTCTGTCTTTTTGCCGTTCCTGCTGCACGCTCGAAAAAGGTGGAGCCTGTCTCCTCCTGGGATCTGGTGGTGGATGGCTATGTCTCCGGGGCAGCTGAGAGGTTGGCTGTAGCTTCAGCTGGCTGCTGAACTAGCTTTCACCTAGCAAAATTGGGTAGCAATTCGGTGGGAAGGCGGTGGCCTGTCCCTGAGCTTGGAAAACAGAAGCAGGGTTGCAGAGAGCTGAAGGCTGCCTTGCCCTTGTGAAGGCACAGGAAAGGACCTTGTCTTTGTTGGAGGAAAAGGCAAGTTCTTAGGGACTACTTGGCATGGAATGGACAAACCAAACTAAGGAGGGGCTTTAATTTTTTTTTAAAGGCTTTGAATCCTATTTTGCAAATTTAAATTACAGGGAAAAGACCTGTCCAGTTCCTATGAAGCTTGTAAACCTAGAGAGGGTTTGAAAGGTACGCCAGACCTTGAAGCCCACAGATGGCAGTGTCCCAGTATTTAAATTAGTTTGCAAGATAGACATGCTGTGCTCGTGCTGCCTGTCACCAAAGCCAAGGATTGCAGCTAGACCAGATTTCATGGACGTGGTCAGGCTGTCTCGTACAGTTTCAGAGTTCCTAACGCGCCTGTACCGACTCCTCGCAGCTTCACATAACCAGGTGGTTGACGCTGTTGATGAAGCACTTGAGGCTGTTAATTAATTTTATTGTATGACTGTTCCTTGGCTTTGTACATGTTAGAGGCTGAGCGATTCCTGTCCGTGTACCACTTCCCCTCTGTTTGTTTCCTCCGGTTTCCAGGCAATGCTGGTTACGCTAATGTGTGTGGCAAGAGATGGGAACTGGTTGCAGGTAACCAAAGTGTGGTAAGACACATGCGCTAAGGCAAGAAGAGTTAGTCAAGCGGTGTTTCTCTCTGTCAGCTCATGGCTGGAAACGTGATGGCAAAGCAGTGGACTGTGCTCTGCCTTTGCCTCTGCAGCTTTTGGCCTGGACAGAAGATTGTACCACCAGGAGGGCAACCAGGGCAACAGTTGGTTTGTTAGTAGTGAGGGAGTGCAGTACGACAGGATAATGCCTCTGCCAGCTTCTGCTTTTCAAATAACAGTGACGGTATCTTTAAGTCAGTGGGGTATCTCTCAGGCTTTTTGTAGTGGCATAGGCAGCAGGCAGACCAAGCCTGTAGATCTAGAGTGAATCCACAGTGTGGGAAAAGCGTGAATCCATGAGTGTCAGTTTGAGCACAAAGAGCTGGTGTGAGGTACATAGGTGTTTGTAAATGGAAGAGTGAGTCTGATTGCCCAGGAGCCCAGCTGAAACAAAAGTTTTATTATGAAGAACTTGGCCTTGACAAATATGTCTCCCCATCCAAAGGCAGGGAAATATTTGCCAAAAAGTTCACACAATCCAGAACACCTTGGAATGTGACTCTGAGGTTGAGCTGTCCCACCTGCAGGACTTGTGTGACTCCGTGGGGCGCTTGCCCAGCGTTGTTGAGGATTTCCAACTCGGTCCCTTGCGCAACTCCATTACAAAACTGCCAAATGCATGATGCTGTCACCTGTGGGGAAGGATAAAGAGTTACTCTGAGCTGCGTTTGCTTCATATCCTCGGTTTTAATATAGAAATAATGAATGGTATCAGATGAACTTGCATAGTTTGGAGATTTGTGGAGGATGAATCAGGATTATGGGCTGTCTGCCACATATACCCTAAAGCTAAACACGCAAATAATAAATTCATTTATAAGCCTAAATTGCCTATAATAGCAGAATGCATAAGAAATTAATAGATTTGGATGTACTACTACTCCATGAGAAATGGGAAAGTATTATTATTCCCATTATGTAGGTAGAGGAGATGAAATGCGATGCAAAGAGCAGCACTTTCAAAGGCAGACTGGTGCTGGGTGTCTTGGTTCTAACGTGTTGGCTTCAGACCCCGTAGACCTGTTTTGCAGGGATGTGCCGTACCAGTAGCTCCCCGCTTCATAGACGAACGTGGAGCATCAGCGTCGGAGCGCAGCAGGCTTGTGTTTCAAAGGGGGCAGGCAAACTTCGGCAACTGCCAGGCTTGCTCATTTGGCCAGTGGTCACAGAGGAGAAAAGAGAACAGATAGCCTGCAAACACTTAAATATCCTTGCTTCTTCCATAACAGCATGTATCTTCACATCCTAAATTAATTTACCACTTTTGTCTGACCTTTTCTCAAAACAACCAATTAGAGAGACAAATAGTCATCTTTTCTCACGGTTCCACTGCTGTATGCTCTTACAGTGTTAGACTGACTGCGTCTGGCATCAGAGCGCTTCTTGTCCTCTGTAGAATTATTTCAATGTCTGTTTTGTTTCCCAGGCTTGACTTAGCCCAGTCACTGGGGCTGACTCAGCTCCAGGTGAAGACATGGTACCAGAACCGTAGGATGAAGTGGAAGAAAATGGTAAGTGGGTTCGTTACCATTTCTGCATGGTCCTTAAAAACTAATTTCAAAAGAACAGATTTGGAAGCTGAACGTAGTGTCAGTGACCTGTGACTATTTATACCATGGGGCTTTTTTTGTTTTGTTTTATTCTGGATAACTTTTCATAGAGACATACTGCAGGGTGTGGTGGGCTAGAGGGGACCATAGGCAGTAGGAAGAATACAAAGCAAAGGGATGAAAGAAATGAGAACAGAAAAGAGGGAAGAACCAAAATACCTCTGCGTTTTTGGCTTTCCTGTGATCTTAATGCTTGTGGGATTAGTTACGTGCATAGACAAAAAAGGTTGTATTGCTCTATGGAAACAAATGCAGTTTTGAGAGCTAGCATCATTCATCCTTGCTTTTCATATCTTCCTTTCACCTCTTTAGCTTCATGTCCCTTTTCCATTTAAAATGCTTTTAGAAGGGACAACTGTCCAGTAAATCCTGGTGGGAACCACCATGCTGTGACATTCTCCGGTGGAGATGTTTATGTATTCTGATCTGGGAGATGAGCTGCAGTTCTAGACTGTATTGTTGAATGTATGCGACAGCTGCAGAAGTTACTGCCACTTAAAACAGATTTGGGGTTAGCTTGGATACACATCTTTGGTTGGAAGTGGCTTGTTGCTGCAGTGGTGGTGTGAAGGGAGAGGGAATTAAACACAGGAGCAGACCTGTCTTGCTGACTCCCATCTTGTACTCCGATGGGAGGGGTCTCATGCGGTTCAATACCGGTGATACTAAACCCCCACCACCACAAGACAAAAGAACCACCAAAACCAACACACCAACCAACCAAAAAGGCTATTTCAGAAGGCAAAGAGGCTGGAGGAAAGGCAGTCAGAGGGAATTTTAGCGAAGATTTATGACTGTTCTTACCTGGGCTTAGAATAAAGCAAACACTCAGGATAGGAACCGAATTCTGCGTGGAATCTTCTCTGTAGTGTTGAGGACTGGGTGCCTGGGTTGCCCTTGGGCCTCCTGTAGGGACTGACTTAGACCTCCGCAGTCCTGGGTGTCCTTGCTGCTAACGTTGGCATTTAATTTCATTCACATGACAAAATGAGTGAACGTGGATGTCCTCCCTGAATGCAGGGCATTTCTGTGAGGCTGAAATGGTGACCAGTGGTGACCAAGCAGAGGTCAAAGCCAAGTTTCATCCTTCTCTAAAGGATGTCTCACAGCAGCGGAGTGCAGATTGATCCTGATGGTTCATCTCTTTGCTCCAGGTGCTCAAGGGTGGGCAAGAAGCTCCAACAAAGCCCAAAGGCCGTCCAAAGAAAAACTCCATTCCCACCTCGGAGGAAATTGAAGCAGAAGAGAAAATGAACAGCCAGGCTCAGAGTCAGGAGCTGGAGGGATCTCAAGCCCCGGAGGAGCCTAAACTGACAGAGGAGAAGCCAGAAGTCACTTTGGAGACAGAGAAGTCTCCAGAACATATACCAGAGCCCTCCTCAGAGGAGACTACACCATTAAGTTAAAAGGGAAAGAAAGGAGGGGAAAAAGAAAAGCAAAAAATAGATACAAGAGAAAAACCAAAACCAAATATATATATATGTGTATATATATATTTAAATATGTATGTAATTGTGTGTGTGTACATATATATATAAATATATATATATATATGTAGACCTCGTGTATAAGTCTAAAGACTGGTCACTTTGTGCCTTTGGGAATCAGCCATCACGGGCCACGGTGGAACAAGGCCATCCCGTGTGAGCGGTGACGACCCGTCCCTCCGGCGGTGTGCGAGCCTTCCCGCGGAGAGCGACAGAGGCCTCGGCGTCTTTCCAGAGAAAACCGCGTCCGAGAAGCTGCGACAGCTCCTGGCAGGTGACGGAGAAGTGCAGGGCTCCCTCCAGGCGGCGCGAGGCGGATGCGTAGCGATATGGCAGTGCAGGAGGGTTCGGTGTGTTCCCTTGGCGTCGTCCTTGCCTTTGAAGTAGTGCACGTGGAGCGAGGGCTTGGTCTGGTCTCGGATCGGGGAGGGCTAAGAAACTGGGAGCTGTGACAGCACCGTTCCCTCGTGTAACCAGCACTTATTTCTGTTAGCGACGGGCCTGACCTAAGGAGCTTTAGGAAGGAGCTCAGACCCGTAGGTTTGCTTTGGCCCGACGGAAAGATCAAAGCTGCTGACGTGAGATTCCGTACCCGGGTCAGCGTTCAGATTTCATCTGTCTTGGTTGTTTGGGTGCCGTGTCTGTGAATTTGCAGTGATCCAGGATAAAACTTCATACGAGATGAGGGTTTGGATTTGAGTCTGCTCCAAAAGCTTTGGGATGCTTGGATCTGGGATTTTTTTGCTTTGGGCCCACTTCTAATTTTGTAGGTGTTTTTTTGTTGTTTTTTTTTTTAAGAACATTTAAATGTTTTCAGGGTTTTGGGAGAATGATGGATTTAAGAAGTTGCTGCAGAAAGTTCACGTTTGTTTAAGATGTGTGCCAAGAATAGATGTGCATCATGTTTCATAAAGTCTTGTTAAGGGTGCATTTTGCCCAAAGGCTGCAAGAGATGTATTAAGATAACCTTTATTTTTTAATTAAAAATGAAATATATAAATAAAACACTTGTTGTTGTTTCTGTTTCAGAATGCTATTCTGGGCTAGGTTCTTCTGTTCTAACAAACCCTGGAGAAAATGGGAGTCATCAGACTTTCCGTAACACCGCTGTGCAGCGAGCGCTGTGCAAACCTCCTTGCAGCACCTCGCTCGTGGCGGGGAGGGCTGTGGTTAATGCCCCCCTGTCACTGGGTACAGGTGAAGGTGTCGGAGTGACAGCGCTGGCGTTCCAGCTATTTTCTGTCACCTCCCCTCCTGCAGTTATGCCTGGACACCCAGCGAATGGCTCTGTGTGAGCCTGTGAAGATGATTTCTTAATATCCCTTTTATGGGGCGGTGGTAACGATTCGCAGGCATAAATCTCAAGTGACTTACCCAAGGAGTGTCGAGTGGGGAGAAAGGATTTCTTTTTTTCCCTGGTTTCTTGCCCAACAGGGTTTGGAAGACTAATTCCACCTTGGCGTTGGCTCTGCAATGGCACGTGCATCTGCATCAGGTAAGACTTTGATGGTGAAACTCCAGCCAGGGTGGGACATTGCTCCACATACTGTATTTAAAACACAGGAATCAACTTTGAAAAGTCATCTGCATGTTTAGGTGCATCTACAGGTTTACACCTAAACCAAGTACTCCAGAGCTGGGCAATGCTTGCTTGCAAGAAACTTTGAAATTCCCAGGCATTTGATGCCATTTAGCTACTTTGGGGATGTTTTTTTTGTGGCACGGGGGGGGTGGAAATGGGATAAAAGATTTCCCTTTTGCCTGTCGTGTCGCAAACGCAGGCTGTGAGTGACAAAATCTTTCCTCTGCCTTTAAAATGCGCCGAAATTTGGGTTTGAACCACTGTTTGTCCCGCAGAGCCCTGACACCCTCGTGACAGGCACAGCGAGAGGCAGGGGTGGCGGGGCAGGATTTTGGCTCTTGTCCGGGGTTATGATACACTATGTTGTTGTACATTCTTTATCTGTAGATGGGGTTTTTTTTTCTTTCCAGAGCTGTGCTTTAGTTGAACCGTATCTATTGGACTTGAAATAGCATTTAATTTTAAAAAGGCCTATGGCCTGTTTATCCAGGAATTAGATTAGATGGTCTATGAAATCTATAATCGTCCTCTGTTGTTCTTGGATACGAGCATCAGCACTGTTATCTCAAAATAAAATGTTTCCACAAGTCTTAAATGCGGCAGTACTCAGTGAGGGTGAAGAGAGCAATTTACTGGAAATAATTTGTCTAATGAATTTCACCATCAGAATGAAAAAAAAAAAAAAAAAAAAAGTCTGCAAGAGTCTCTACTAGGTTCATTTGGAAGCCTGAATAGTTCATTAAATCAAATCTTGTGTGCAGATCATTCCAGAAACTTAAAAAGCCGTTCATCAGGGAAGGCAGCAAAGATGCTTTAACTTCTCTGAGTTCCAAGTGGAAATACCTTCTAGTGGATTTTTCAAAAAAGGTTTTGAGGTGCATTTTAAATGTAGTATCTTGAAATTTCAGTATAGAGCCTTTCTTTAACCAGAATGTGTTCCATAAAACGGATAATGCATGTGGGTTTGGGGGTTTGTTTGGGATTTTGGGTTGGGTTTTTTTTGCATTTGGCACCCAGTGGATTTGTCTGATTTGAGGAATTTTGATAGATGAACATAGCAGGGGGAAAAGAAAAGTAGAAACAGGAACAAAAAATTACCTTCTTGCCCTGAAAGAGGGACTGGTGTGTGGTGTTTCTGTGCTATCCAATGAGACTGATAAATAATGAAAATAGAAAATGTCAAAAAATTTTAAAGATACATTTCTAAACCACGAACAAAGCAAAGTTGGTCATTTCCCAGCGAAAACCAAAGTAAATTTTACAAAATGACATTTCCACTTCCCAGATGAAAATAATTGTTTCTGACTCAACCCCACTTTACAGTGGGAACAGTTCCAGTGATATTTTAATTCGGAGTTTGGTTGGTTTTTTGTTGTTTTTTTTTTTCTTTTGTTAATCCCATTCTAATCACTTATGCGTCAGGCTGGGTAAAAATGCAATTCTCTAGCTGTCTGGGCTAGTTTTTAATGAGTCCCTATGACACTGAAGAGGTTTTTGTTCCTCTTTTGGATGAGTAGCAATCTTAGCATCGTTATTTTTTGATGTGATCATTTAAGTGCAAAATTAGCCCTTGAAAAGCTGTCTGATACTTGCTCGCTCCGAGTTACTTTCACTGGCTTTCCCGATAATCTCCTGAACGTTCACAGAAAGCACGTTCAGAATGCGTGTGTTTGGCTGGAGAGAAAACAGCAGGGGAGAAACGGTAAAACCATTGAACTACTTCTGGGCTAAACCTTCTCGTATTTGTTGTCTGTTGTGTGTTACATCTGCCGCTGGAGAAAAACATCTAAAATTCTAGTAGAATTCTAGTAGAATTTTAGTAGATCTAAAAATTTAGTAGAATCTAGTAGATCCCAGCTGTTGTTGGTAGGCAAATGCTCCTTCTTGTTTTAAGATTTTCATCTGTTGGGCTTATTTTTGGTCTTGTGGCTGGAGCGGGAAGGATTGAGCAGCTCTTCCCCTTGGCTTTGGGCTGAGCTGAGCTGGGCTTCAAGGCTGGGCTGGAGAACGCCTGGCTGTTCGAGTTTGGCCTTTAAAAGGGGCTGTGGTGATGCCCGGCTCTTGTGGCTGCAAGTTTGTGTTTGCTTCGTGCTCCTGAGACCCAGAAAAGACTTGACAAACCTGGGTTTAGGCACCCTGGTCCGGTGTGCAGCCAAAGCGTGCTGCTGCCTGCAGCCAGAATTGAGCAGGTCTGCACAAACAGGCTTCATCTCAACCCAGAGAGTGGCAGCGAAGCCTTTGCTCTGGTCTTTATTTCTTTTTATGTCATTTTTATTTCTCTAAAAGGCGATTAGCTGTTCTGTCTCCCAGGCACCGAGATCTCCTGTCCTAGGTGTGCTTGTCACCGGCGGAGTCTGATCGGAGACGTGTGCCCTTGGGGTTGAACCTTGCTGATGTTTCAGGGGTGTTGGACTTCCAGTTCTGACAGCAAGGAACAAGCCCCGATGTCGAAATCCCAACTCCCCTCCAGGGATGGAAAGTGCTCATATCCGGAGTTCTGGCTGGGACCCACCTTTTATTGTACCCGCTGTTTAGATAATTTGGTAAAGCACTGAGCTCATCCTGCAAGGTGGTAAGTTCCCCCAGGTCCCAGCAAGGATGAATGGGCTTTCGTCCTGTTTTGCAAGAGGGAAAAAAAAAATTAAAAAAAAAATAAAAATCCATGTATTTGTTCAACTCCAGGCTGGTACAAAGAAATCTGTTGTTTGGGTGGGTTTTCAGTTCCCCCTTCTCTCCAGCATCTTTCTTCAGATGCAAAATGGAAAAGGGCAGTAAGGAATGAGTGAAAAAAGAGGGGGGAGAGAGGAGGTGAAACAGCAAAGGTGAAAAGCTGGACTGTATCAGCCAAAAACTGGGGAGAACAATAATCATGATGAAAAGTCAGTATTTTTTTGGTAAATTTGGACAAAGCTCTGGTTCTGTAAAGAGAGATTTTCCTGGGGACTAGCTGCACGTGCAGGAGTGTTGGCTGACAGGGTTTCTTTCCATCAGTGTCCTCCTGGGCTGTGTAAGCCAGGATGTAGCGGAGCGAAGAACAGTTGGATTAGGCTTCAGCTGCAGGATTTGAGCCCAAATTTGTGTCTTGGCATGGCAGAGATTTGATGAAGCCTAGATCCTATGGAATCTTCAGATGTTGGGCATGAGCATCCTGTAAGAACCTCGCTCCTCTTTCTTCCCAAGGTCTGGTACTGCCAGGTAGGATTTATCACGTTTTCCCATAAGCTGAAGGTGCTTTGGGGGCATAAATCTCTGGAGCACAGTAGCTTTATAAATCTCTGCAGCACAGTAGCTTTCCTTTTTTTATTATTTTTTTTTTTTACAAGAGTAGCACATTGCAAACATAGTAGTTGCAATTCAGATCTCTTAAATTAGTGATACTTGGTTAAAATGACAACAACAAAAAAAAAACATCAACTCCTCTGCTGGCTTGTTGTGCTTTAGGACTCTGTAACTAGGTACCAGCTCGCAGACTTTGAACCCCTGGAGCTGAAGTTCATGAGGCTGATTTTCAATGGAGGGGTTTGAACCTAAAACCTAAATACATATTTTGTCCTAGCAGAAATAGATTAATTCTCTTTTTTTTTTTTTGTTTTTCCCTCCTTATAACCAGAGACCCTGTGATTTCTAAGCTTTCCCCCCAGTTCCAGTCCCTTCCCATGTTGCTTATCTCCTTGAACTACTGTCCCAACACCACGGAGTAACCGCTCCGTAGCGTGGCAGTGAGAGCGGGGAAGGCACCTCTTGTCACTGCTGGGATCTGTGGGTGCCAAAAGGGAGAGGTGCACGGCTCGGCGGCTGCTGACGGGGAGAGCAAACCCCTCCAGGCCGTTCTGACATGTCAGTTAACTGCTGGCAACACCGAAGCTCTTGTTTTGTCGAACAATCGAGAGTAATAGAGACAGTTCCTGAAATAGAGAGGTTCCTGAAATCATCCCAGTCCTGGCCAGCCTACCTTCCTGCATGCAGCTGGGAGGGTTGGTTTTTTTTTTTTTTCCTCCCTAGAGATTAGTGAGAAACAAAAAAGAAATATCAAAAAGAAATTTCCTAAGCTAAAATTTCCTGGGGAAGAAGGCTGCTGAGCATGCCAGAGCACTAACAAAAGCAGAGGAAGCGATGGTTATCCTTTGGGCAAATGCTTCTAATATTTGCATAAAACCAAAGGAGCCAAACCCTTGTTGATAAAACCACAGCGAAATATCTCAGGCCTTTTAGGCTTCCCGTAGGAGGCTGTTCATGCTTCCCCGAGCAGCAGCTGGCATTGTTAGCAGGTGGCGGATGTTACGAGGTCCCGGCCGCTGGAGACTCACCGTTCTCAGCACACCCACGGCCCAGACCTTACCGATGCTACGGAGAATGGTCTGCACCGGAGCCGTGGTACCCATCGCTGGGGCTGCTGCACTGGGGTGAGCTGGACTGGGGCAGCCCCACAGACCAGAGATGCTACTGGGGTGTGTTGGGATAGTGCAGACCTCCAGACCAGAGATGCGGCTGGGGTGGGTTGGAGTGGGGCAGCCCCACGGACCAGAGATGCTGCTGGGGTGGGTTGGACTGGGGCAGCCCCACGGACCAGAGATGATGCTGGGGTGGGTTGGAGTGGGGCAGCCCCACGGACCAGAGATGATGCTGGGGTGGCTTGGACTGGGGCAGCCCCACGGACCAGAGATGCTGCTGGGGTGGCTTGGACTGGGGCAGCCCCACAGACTAGAGATGCTGCTGGGGGGTTTGGCCTGGGGCAGGCCCATGGACCAGAGATGCTACTGGGGTGGGTTGGACTGGGGCAGCCCCATGGACCAGAGGTGCTACTGGGGTGGGTTGGGATAATGCAGACGTACGGACCAGAGACCTTTCTGGGGTGGGTTGGGATAGCACAGGCCAATGGACCAGAGACCCTGCACCCCTGCGAGGCAGCAAAGGGGCCATTGTGGCAAGTGAATCCAATCAGAACAGGTCTGAGAGCTGCTTTAAGGCAGCCAGGTCCCAGTATTCATGCAAGGAGGAAACTGCTGGGAGAAAGCTTTCAGCAGCATCCTTCCCTGTCACAGCTAGGTGGCTTGGGTGGCTTTTCCAGCAGTGTCACCTCGTAATTATGGTATTGCAGTAGTACTTTTTGCAAAAGGGCAGGGAGGAAGAGGTGTAAACTGTCATGAAAACAGCAGAGCTTCTTCTTCAGACTGCTGGATACAAACCCTGCAGATTTTTGTAGCTCTCAAGCGCTTTTTAGCAAGCTAAAATTCAGGGGGGGAAATTATTCTTAAAGCCAGATCACATAGCTGCTCTCTGGAGCTTTCCTGGGGCCTCTGGAGAATATAGACTCTCCTGGACGCCTGGTTGCTAAAGGAGAAAGAAACAAGCTAAAATGGTGAATTAAAAGCGATAAATACACTGACAGGTCACAGGTTGGGGGCTTCGTGCTCACAGCTGTTCTGCTGGGAGGTTACGGCACCAGCTCGGTGAGACGAAGGGAACTTTTCCTCCATCACCCATCCCTGTCCTTAGCGTGTACACACACGTACCAGCCTTGGTGCTCTGGGCACCACGGTCCTGGAGATGTGGGAATCTCCCTCTTCCTACTGCAAGCTCCGATTGCCTGTAATTCCAGCTCCTCTTCCAAACTCTCCTACATCTGCCCCTTCCCAGCCAGCTTTGCTCCCGCAGGTCCTTCAGGCTTCAGCAGCTGGGGATTGCACCTTCTAGGATTCCCGGAGCTGGGATCCACCTGTGCTGCCAGGGCTTGAGCAGCAGACGCCCCAGTCTGCTCCCAAACCACAAGCTGCCACATCAGAACTGCTCTGCCTCCGGGACAATTGCTCCCTTTTTTTCCATGGCTGTGCCTGGCCCCGGATTGATGTGGGATGATCGAGGAGCATGGCTTCAGTCGGAGAGGACTGGTCCCCTGCAAACAAGGGATGCACAGCATCAGCTCTCTGCAGACCTCAAAGAGAGCAAGTAGGTGGAATCCAGGCCACCTAAGTAGGGAGAGCTGGCTTTCTGTGCTGGGATTTGCTCGTAGGAACATTTTCCTGATGAAAATTAAATGCAATGAATCTATAACGTCATCTGCTTCTCCACACGGAGATATTTCTATTATTTGGGTGGGGAGCATGACTCAGAGAAATTATTTCCTCTGTTGTCCATTCTTCTCATTACTGGAAACACAATGGTATTTTTCCCCTGTGTTTCATTATTTAGGATAATGATGCTGAGGAGGTGTCTGATAATGGGATTAGAAACCCAGACTGGGAGTTACTTGCTTTATTCTCTGCGTGCCTGAGTGAATATTTACCCCCGAGGTAATAATTAGATCCGTTTGTGCAGTGGAAAGTCACCCACTGTGAGCAGTAAGATGAAGATGTCAAAGAGCAGAGGATGGCTTGACGTTTGCCCTAAGCTTTTGCCAGGAGAGACGGGATAACTCATCTGTGAAGCCTCAGCCAGGACTGCCCCGCTAAATCTGAGGTTCCTTATTCCCCTTCCCGAGGACCAGCCCCTCTCCTTGTCCCATTTGCCACCCAGGGAGAAGTGAAAGGCCATGAACTTGATCCTCCCCTTCGTAAAAGCTGTGGAGCGGTCTCTCTGAACCCCTTCCCGAGGAATGCTCTGCTCCTTGGCTCCCAGCCCCGGTCTGGATTAGGCCAAAGGCGCTGACCTTTGGGCTGTGGTACGGAGCCCATCATTTCCAGCAGCGATCCGTGGAGAGCCCGGGGGAGCAGTGAGGGGGGTTGTAGCCTGACTTCGTCAGCACTGTGCTGTTTGTGTGGGACCTGGGCCCGGGAACAAGGGCCAAGATAAGTCTACAAAGTCTGAATTTGAGACACCCAAGAGAGATCCTGGTTTTCAGGCAGCAGACGACCCTGCCTCTGACGATGGAGCTCTTTGGAGGGCGTCACACACGCTCTCCCGCAGCGGTCGTTCTCCTAAGTCAGGAGTTACTGCAAATCCATTGCAAAGGCAGGATGGGTGGTTTGGTTTGGTTTTTTTTTTTCCTTTCAGAAAACAAAAGCTTTCTACCTTTTGACTTTTTTCTGATGGCTCTTTGTAAGGATCTGCTGTCGGCACAGAAACTGAGCTCTGGTTCCGACCGACAACTCCAGAGCAGGTGAACAGAGGAGCGCTGCCGACCCGTGATGTTCCCCGAGTGCTCCTGAGAGCCGTACTCTCCTCTCCGGAGGTTCCTATTTTTATCAGTTTCATTTCCTGCTTGTTCTGTCTAAGCGCTTCCTTTGATTAAACCCGGTGTAGCTGCAGCGGAGCAGGAGCTGGATGCCTGTGAAACGTGGTGCAGCTGTTGCCCTTTTCCCCGTGCGTCGGGATTCTCCGCTGGGCGCTGCGTTCTCCAGGTGGGATCCTGTGTGACGGCAGGAGATAAAAGCGGGGGTTAGCAGGGTCTGCTTGGGTTAGGAAGACCAGGTTGTTGCAGTTGCATGTGTTCATACTTTCATAAATATTTCCATCTCTGTTTAAAAACCTCTCTGCACCTCTCCGCAAGCCGTTTCAGAGGCAAACGCCTGTGGCCGTCCTTCATTAATTTCTCTGTCCATGCTTACATACATCCCATGTCACTGGTTTAGATTTTTCTTTTTTTTTTTTTTTTTACTAGCACTGTCCAGTAGCGTGAACAGTCCTGCTCCCTCGCTGCTGCTTCTTTCTCTCCCTGGGTATTTATAGCTGGGGATCGTATCTCCGTGCAGCCCTCATCCTGCTGGGCGCTTGGAGGCTTGTCTCATGAGATAACCTCCTTCCCCCCATCACTCTCGTATCCTTTTGCTGCTTCTGTTCCAGGCTGCATTTATCTTTCTCCAACACGGGTGATGAAAGCCGGACACCTTGCTACAGACAAGGTCTCCCAGCAGTGAGACCTCCGGCACAAATACCTGATGTGGCTCATTTTGGAGTTATAGTTGTATTATGTTTTAATATGGGCCACCTGATTTTGGTCGCCAGAAAGCTTGTTGAATCATTCACTGATTGCCACACTCCTGGTTTGCTCCTCCCTTGTCTCCCTTCTCTGCTCCAGTCCTCCATCTCCTGGTTTTCCTGCGGCTTGTACAGCCCTTTTTGGTAATGGCAGTTTGACTCAGCTTTTTGTCATCAGCAAACTTTGCTGGCTCAACTCCGCTTTTTCTGCCCAGGGTTTTAATTAAAGACTTACATAAAATTACTCTCAGTCTCAATCCTGAACAGTTCTGTTAATAAACTTCCTTGAGCCCACTTGCCTCCCTCTGAACACGTTTCCCTTTGATCTCTAGCCACCCCTGTACCCTCTCATACAAACCCCCACTTTTGTCAGTGAAGTTATTAATTCCCTATACAGAATTATACAGTCTGTACAAATAGCTGGTGTATTGTGTTTCCTTCATCTAGAAAATCCATTATCTTATTGAAGACAGAGATTAGGCTCAGCAAACTTTCCACATTATCCCACTCCCCTGTATCTCCTCTCCATTTAGGGTTGCTTCCCCCCACCACCCCCACCCCCCACCCCAACTATTGAAACCTGTGTTCAGTGTCTGCTTGTTTCACATTTTCTTTCCCGTTCTTAAATATATGTGACATTTCTAAAGTGCCACTTTTGTCTGGATCGATTTATTGAAACTTGCTCTTGGAGTTTGCGGTTCTGTGATAAGCATCTTGGTTGTGACACAAGAGCTCTCTGAGATTTGTTTCTTACTAGTTCCAGCTTTTCTGCCCTCAAGTCCCCCTTCAGCCTGCCTCCTGCTTTCAGCAATTGGAGCATTTGCATTCATTTTTCCTATATGGAGTCAGAGTTGCCATTTCATAAATGCAAATGTTGCTTTCTGTGAGAGCAGAGCTGCCCTTTCGCTAATTCAGAAGGTCCCAGTGGGAGCGGATACCTGCACCCAGGCACGGAGGGATGGAACCACACCATCTGCAGCAGATTTATCCCACCAAATACAGAGTTCCCTGGCATCAGCCGAGCCCGTTTTCTGCTGAGAATCCAAAGGTCGGCCAGCCAGGGGTGGGAAGTGGAAGCAATCCTGCACAATACCATTTCAAACAGTTTTAACGACTATATCCTTGCATACCTGCCAATGTTGGGGGGTGAGGGGGTGGGGGTGGTAATTTATTTTTTTTTTTTTAGCTCTGGCGTTGTTAATCTTTTTTTTTTTTCCTTATCCTCTCTGTTTATTTTTGTTGCAGATTTATTAGGTGTGCTGTTAAGTGCCATTTAGCTTTGCAGAACTGTCATCGCCAGCACTTTATGAATGGGATCATTCACTGACAGACTATTTAAACGCTAAAAAGGGGGAAAATTTACTGCTGCAGGTCAGTGAAGAAGCCAAGATCAACTGAAACTCAGCTTCGTTTCTCCTTGAATATAGGAATGTGACAAAGGCGCTCAGAGTTTTCTTTAACGTATCCTTATTCTTAATTTATCCTCACACGTCAAACTGAATGTCACTCTGTTTTGCAGTGGTATTTTAACTAAAATAATGCCTTTCTTTCTGACAGCTTGCAAGAGCCCGGAGATCTAAAAATGTGGCTCAACAGGCAGTCACACACCTGCTAATTAAGGCTATGAATAAGCTGTGACCAGTCATGCAGCCACTGGCAACCAGTTCCAGGCAGGGAAATTTTTAGGCAAAAAGCGAGCAGAATTTTGTGCATGAAATGCAATCCTGGTTACGGCAGCCTGGGAGCAGTTCTGACCTTTTTCTCATGATAATCTTAAAAAACACCTTAAACACCTCACCATCTTGTCATATTTCTGCCCCCTGCCCGGCAGAAGGGCGATGCTGTGTCCTTTCTGCTACCACTGGATTCACAGATTTGAGATTTGTTTCTTCCACCCGTGCAGCACGGCAGCAACTTCTAGCCCAGGAAGGTTGTCGTAAGGGCTTCTCTCTGCTCTTCTCCAGCTGAAACATCCCACAAGCAAGGGGAGTCCTGCAGGAATCGGTGCCTGCCTTATTTTAAATGTTCTTATTGAAAGGGAATCGTCTCCTCGATTTTTAGTGTCAATCCGTGCATAGAGAGCCTTCAAGAGGTGGAGCGAGGTTGTCTGTTTGCTCCCTTTATTTTGTGTGTTTAATCATCTCCTTCGCATCCTGGTCTTTCATAGTTGTCTTTAATTGCTTGCGAGTGTGTAAATATATATGTTTTTATATATGTGCGTGTGACACTGGATTTGGAGGAGGACTGGACGAGCTCCAGGAACGCAGCCGGTGGGGAGTGCTGGGTGCTGGGCGAGGGAGGAAGGTGGCCTCAGGTTTCCCATCTCTCCCGTCTCTGATGCTCGACACTGTGAATTCCGCCGTTTTTTTCCCAAGTGAAAGTTTTCTCTTCACCTGATCCCGGGATATCGCCAGGCTTACAGCTCATTATACATGGGGGATCAAGTTGTATTGTGAAGTTGACAAAAATGACTATTTTATATATTTTTCTGCAGCAATTCCACATTGCCGTGCAAGGCTTCTTGACTAATCCGCTCCGATTCAGAGTTAATCCTCATGCACTCGGTATATTTGCGTGTAGGTATTTGAGAGATTTAAATGGACACCAGTAACCCCTATGGGGTCTCATTTCTTAACATACCTTCGACACTTAATCTGATGGAGGAAGATGAGACACAAAGGCTTCTTTTCTGTAGCAATCAGCTTTAACTTTACTCTCCTTACAGGGTGAAATCAAGAAAACAAGAACTCCACAGCCACGATTTTAAATGCTTTAGCGACGTTAGTTGAGGCAAAACTTCTAAAGTGAGGGTGAGGTCATATTTTGCAGATATGGAAGCTGAAGGCACAGGGAGGTGAAGTCCAGTCCTCAAAATAACAAAGACAAGAGTAGCAAGAGTGCAAAGCCCAGGGATGCTGTCTGAGAGCGATAAGAGCGTGGACATGCGTTCAGGCGCTTGTAGGAAATGTATTTGAATTCCTTTGAAAGGCTTTGGCTTGTGACCAGGGTGTAAATCTTGCCAGAGTTTCTTGTAAATTCTCCCAAATCCCTGTGCGCTTTTTTTTATTATTATTATTATTATTTTTTATTATAACAGACTTTCAAGTAGTATTTTATCCCCTGCAATTCCCGCCCCAGTCAGCAGGACCAGAAGGATGCGAGAGGCAGGGGTGGCAGCAAGCTGTAGCATTCGGGTCTGGGGCTGGGTTATGAAAACCCACAGCTGTGGTGGAGCTCGCTGGGGGCAGTGAATTTGTGGGGGCACCCAAAGCTGGCAGTCAGTAATCTCAGCGTGCAGATCATGTAAGTGCTCCTGTGGGGCCGCGCAGCAGCTTTAGAGAGGTTCAGGTTGAAGCCACCAGCCCTTAATGTCTGAAATGGGATCTTCACGCCCATCTCCAGTGGAGCCACCATCAGCTTTACTGGCCAGGTTGGGGTCCGAGCCCTCTCAGGTCCCATCACTCTTTTGCTGTAGTGTAACTCCCACACACAAATTGCCTTATTCATTCCCGTTCTTAAGTCGAATAAGCTCATACCAGTGTGTTTCACCTGGATTTAATAGAAATGCTGCCGCGGTGCCTCGGTGGCATTGCTGTCGCTTACCCTCTTTTGCTGGCTCCTTCTCCAACATTCTCCTCCAGTTTCGCTTGGTAGTTGCATCACTTTATCATATTGTTGTTGCTTTTACGGTATGCAAAAAATGAACCCTTTCAGGACTGACAGTGAAGAGGTGAGGGAATAAACTTTGTACTACCTTTTTTTTTTTTTTAATTATCAAATTTTTCAGTTCTGATGTTGAGAATCAGTCAGGCAACACTACACAGCAGCGGCTTGAAACACTTCTCGCTTTGGGTGGGCTTCATCTCTCCTGCCTTTGACCATCTACAAGTTTTCTGGTTAGTCTGAGCTGACCATCTTCTTCCAGTATGGCCAGTGCAGAGAGCGAGACAATTTCTCCTGCCCCCCACAGAGGTGACACTCTCCGGAGCCACCTCTGACTGTCCAAGGACGTGAACTTGGTTTCCTGAGCTGAGATTGCTGATGCTTAGATAACGTCTGAAGCCACCAGACCTTGATTTGCATGGAAATTAATGGTCCCCTGGTAACCTCCAGCAAAAGCAGGTGCCTTAGATTTTGACTGCTGAGTTCTCAGCCAAACGGCCCCCGCCAGAGGAATTGGAGAATTTAGCAAAAGAGGTGTCCGAAGAGCAGGCTGAGGTTTGTCCCGTGTCAGCGGTGGGTGCCAGGGGCTCAGGGGGAAATACAAGGCACAGTAGCAGACAGATGCAGAGCAATCTTTCTTCCACAACGGCCCTTTTCCTAACCTCTAACAGCTGGCTTAACCCCGGTACATGACATGGTATATGCCTTCCAACTGCTTCTTTCTTCTGGCCATAATGACCCTAGGTATTATTATCCACATAAATTACACTTTGGCTCTTGGGTTTCAGAAGCATCGTGTGGCAGCGAGCCCTGCAGCCTCATTAAGCTCTCAAGTACGCCCTTCCTTCTCCTTCTGCACCGAGCCGCTTCTCGCTCGTCGGGGATGGGTGCGTGGACATGCCCCGTGCAACCCCTCACGTGCCTTCGGGTTCACAGACCTGCCCTCCCTCCCTCCCCTGGCACCGTGCCCTCGTGGTGGCTGTAGGTGAGAGCAGAATCGGGCCCATCAGCTCTGTAATTGCTGGTGGTTATAATTAATAAAGTTCTATTTTTATCCAACTTTTTCTTTTTTTTTTTTTCAGAAGCGATGGGGACTTTGGCATTATAACAGATGTCGCATTAAAAATAGGTGATCTTGCTAAACAGGCTGTGAATAGTTACGTTCTGTTCAGCCTTTGTTTTTTAACTTGGGGAAGGAACAGAGAAATCTCTGCAGTTGCTTAATGGAGTAATAATAACTTGCTGTTACGGTTATTCCATTTGGCAAACGTGAAAATATTCCCCCGTGCTCAGGCACAATGTTTTTGAATGGAGACAGCATTAACGTGGCCGAGGCTGTGCGAAACCTTCTATTCATAGGGCTCAGCTCCTTGCTGTGCCAAGTCCCTTTCCCTGCATGCTAGTTATATTGTCAATGAGTTCATTAGCTCTTGGTCTAGAGTCAGAAGGAAAAGAGCTGTAATTGCAGCTTCTGGAAAATAATATCTTGTAGGGGAAGGGTTTTTTTTTTTTTAATTAACATTATACTTTTTCTTTTTGTTTTTGCATTAAAAAAAAATGATGTTGAAGCTGAAATGACATGCATCTCATTTTTAAATCTACTGGCTTTTCCCTAATGGACAGAATGGATGATGGAGACGGCAGGAGAGACGTTTTAACAGCGAGGCTAATTGACCATGGAGCAGTGTGCGTAGGTTACGGTGGATTTTCCATTACTGGAAATGTTGATATCCAGAGAAAATTTCGCTTCTTAAGAAACTTCCTCTAGTTAAAATTAATTCTGTGCCTGTGTTATAAGGGAGATGAGAAAGGGGGGATCACACTAGTCCCCCCTCCCCGTGTGACATTACCTCCCAGCCCGGTGCTGGTGGGATCACCGGACCCTTTAGGAGAGGGACTGAACCCCCCCCCCACCCCCCCCCCAGGCGCGGGGGGCTG
>JAVJGJ010000036.1:4232850-4253552 GCA_035590215.1 Microhierax caerulescens | reverse complement strand
CACGCTGGCCCGACACGACGCTCGTCCGCTCGAGAGGGCCTGCACCCCCCCCCCCACCCCCCCCCCGGAGCTGGTGGATGCTCTCGGCCGTGCCCGTGGGTTGGTACCAAGCCTCCGGCTGCACACGGTGGGGGGCACCGCGGTTGCTTTTGCATGCAGAAGCGCTGGCTTGGCAGCGCCTGGAATTGCTGCAATGCAGTTAGGCTTAATCCTGCCTTGGCATCGCGCGTTTACCCGGCGTGCCTCGCCTGGCAGTCCTGCTTTATAAATAGAGGGAGCAGAATGCAAAAATGGCAAGCGAGGAGAGTTTAGGGCCCGTGACGTGATGTCATCGGACATGAATCTGCAGTGGGTGAGGAATGGATGACATGGAGCTGCGGGATCTGCCTTGCCAGAAGCCCAGCACCAGGTTTCTCCTCTCGGCTTTAGCCCCCCGTCCCGGTCAGCAGGCATCTCCAAAGGGGCCTTGGGGAAGCAGATGAAAGACAGGAGGAAAAGAGGGGGGGGACAGACATCTGCAGGTTGGGTAGGAATGATGGAAAATGCGGACAAGAGGGTGTCTGTTATTGCATAGGTTTTTGCATCTCACCCATTCTATTTCTGTAGATGTTTCCTGAAAAAAAAACAGGTTAATTTACCATTTCTTGCAACACCCAGTTTCCAGCATTCCCAGCTTCCAAGGCCTGCTGTTTGCAACCAAAACACCAAAGGTTTCTTGAAGTTTCTTCATGCAAACGTGACCCTTCTACCCAAGTCTCTTCCTCTAACGCAGAGGCATCTCTGTGTGCTGGCCTGCAGGGATGCTGCCGCGGCCGCTGCCATCCTGCTGTGTGCAGCGTTGTCCATGCGGTGCCATCCTCCGATGGCTGAGCATGGAAAACAAACGCATAATACAGGATAAAAACCTTCAGGGACTTAGAGAAACAGCTGATGAAGGATTTCTTTCTGGGGTTTTTTGTTGGTTTCTGGGGTTTGGGTGGGTTTGTTTTTTTGTTTTGTTTGTTTTTTTTTTTTTAAGAAGCTGGTAAGATGTGTTCTGTTGAGGCAGGAGAAGGAAACAGCCCCTCATTCTTTTCACCTGTTGCAGTAGCTTGAAATTTTTGCTTAGCTAAATTTACTGGGTTCAAGTGCAGCTCAGTGCAATGCTATACAGCAACCTAAAGACGTAGTCGAGTCATATTTTCAGCTGACATAAATCAGTGGGGATCCATTTATACCCCCTGAGCATCTGGCTGGGTATTAGGTATTCTACCCTCTGTCCTCGCTGCCAGCGGCTCGCCCCGTGAACAAGGAATAGCTCTGACCCAAAGAAATGAGAAAGAAAGGTCAGGGTCACACACCCCAGCTCCCCCGAAGTCAGGGAGGGTGGGAATTCGCAGCGGTGCCTGCTCTTAACGCCACATGGGTGGGAAATTATTTACCTCTTCGTTCTGGAGAGGGAGGGGTGTGCGCCCCGGCGGTGCAGGCAGCCGCGTTTCCCAGGGCAGAGCTGCCGGACTGGGATGGGGATCGTCGTGTGGAGAACAAAACCTACGGGAAAGGCCAGTGCTGGGGAACGACGGGAGCCTTAATTGCAGATAAACACTGGGAAAGCCACACGAATCACGAGCCCGTGCATTAAATTGTTACACGTTTTGGAAATAGGAAGGAAGAGCCTCAGCCAGTGAAACCTGGCGTTGGCAGGAGAAGCTGTTCCCACCTATTTTCTTTGAGGCAGAAGAAGGGTGAGGAAAAAGGGAAGAGAAAGTAGAAACCACACATAAGTGTTAATTAATGCTCTCCAGGCTGCTGCTTCTTCTTGGTCACGTTAAACCTTTAATCCCTGGGATTGAAGACTGTGGTGCTTTATTTTTTTCCAGATAATAAGTGTGGAAAGGGAGCACTGCGGGAAAGCCTTCGCATCCGACCCCTCGCCCAGTGGGCGCGTAGCCTGCATCCCATGGGAATGCCAATGCCGAAATCCGCTCCACTTGCACTCACCTGCCCCATGCTTTGCATTAACCCCTTTTATTTTCCATTTCCAGTAGGTTAAGAGAGTCTACAAGGTCAGCCACACCGCCGAAAGGTGCCAATGTTGCACAATCCGTTACATCCCCGTTGTTCACAGGTATCCTCATGCTCTTCCAAAATGGGATTGTGCCCGGCTGTTCCCGCTGGCCTCATGGCACGGCGCGGAGGGAGCAGGGTGCTCGGATGTGTCCCTGCCACGGTGGCTAAAGGCGATGGGTGGCTGCTGGCAGGGAGGTCTGGAACGGATTTCTTCTCCAGCGATTACTGCTGCTCCTTGGCAAGGGGAAATGCTCCCTCACTTGAACTCTTGAGGTTAAGCCGCATCATTCCTGAGTGTCATTCAGTGCTTAAAGGTGCTGTCAAGGAGATGACACAAGAATTTGTTAAGAAAGTCATGTTTCCCCTCATCCCCTGCTCTGCCTTAGGGCTCGCAGGCACCCCGGCCGAGGAAGCGGTAACGAGAGGGGAGGAATTAAATCGCGTTGCAGCTGCCCCAGAGCCCACACGAGGGGCTGGCTCCAGCCCGTGCCTGGGCTCTGAGTCTTTGAGGGGGAGGGGAGGCAGGCAAAACAAGCTCTGCACAGTTTTCCTGGAGGTATCGATGAGTTTCACCCCAATTATTATCATTTCTGGGACGGCTGATTGGGGGTTTCATTAATGTTTATTCCAAGTGACTTGGTCTAACCCCATTTTGCAGGTGAGCGACTGAGACCTGGCCACCTAGCATCCTTGCCCAACCTGACTCGCTCTTTCAAGCAACAGGTAATATCAAGGTAATTTCTGTTTCAAGAAATAGAAAACAGATATTTTTTTTCGTGGCTGTCTCTGGAAGCCAAATACGCAAGACACACTCATCCCACCGACAAGTAGGAGCGAGCCCAAAACGCAGCCGGGGAGGCTGCCCAGCCCGAGAGGGTCTCCTCTTTCAGAAGCTGTGCTCTTTTTTTCACGTGTGGAGCAAACCCTTCATTTTCTCCGGCGAATAATGATAGTGTAGGGTGAAGATTTATGGCATGGCTGTTAGTTTCTTGATGGTAGATATGCAAGGCGATTTAGCTATTGCCGAAGGTGAAAATCCATAAAGATGATGGAAGAGTCTCTCCCCAGACAGCACAAAAGGTCATTTGTTTTCTTCCTGAAGATCTCACCGAGTTGGTGATGCTGGCGGTTTTCGTCTCCTCGGCACACGTGGCGCACATTGCTTTGCTCCTCCAGTTTTGTGGGCGAGAGGGCTGCAGAAAAGGTACTTCAATTTATTAGCTGCCCCTCTCTATTCATATTTCTCCCCGAATGTTTCTTGCTCGGGTTCCAAGTCCTTCCCAGGCTCCTTCCCATCCTGCTCACTTCACCCCGCTCGGAAAGTTTTAGGTGTTTTTTGCTCCGTTGCTTGCTTAGTTCATGAGTTCCCCTCAAAACCACACATCTTTCTGTTGGGAAAACAAGGTGAGGCAAAAGCAAGATCCTAACGTGTTTGTTGCTGGGTATTTCAGTAGAAGATAATAATAGTAATAACAGTAGTAGTAATAATGATGATGATGATGGTGATATTAGCAACAACAACAACAACAACAATAATGCAACAGTTGCTGGGGCTGCTGAGGAAAACAAGTGCCCTGTCAAAACAAAGTTTTAGACAAATTTTTCCCACCGTTTTGGGTTGCAAGCGGAGCCTCGAGCAGGCAGAGCCGCATCCTGCATGTCCAGACCCTTCTCCCCCGTCCCGCACCTCCCGGCTGGCATCGCCCATCTCCAACTGCGCCGGGGAAGAGACAAACGTGGCGATAAACACTAACCAGAGGTGACCTGGCCAAGCAAAACACAGGAGGTGAAAGCCCCGGTCATCATTTTTGTCTTGGAAAAAAAGGATTTGAGAACACGCACTGGGGAGCGTGTAAGCGGGACGGAGCTGTGCTAATGCTTGGCACCCTCTGGCACGGCAACGGGGGCGTGTGTAGCCCCGGGCCCCCGGGGAGGTCTGTCCCTGCACGTCAGGTGGAATTTTTCTGCTCGTATCTTTCATCAGTGAAGATGCATGTTGGCTTCCCAAAAACCTGAAAGATAGGTGGCCTCTAGGAAAGGGGCTTAGCCCCACGCCTCGAGCGAACCTGCCCAGCATCCACCCAATTTCAGTAAGAGTGACATTTTCAGCAAGCATAATTAGAAAATTAGAAGTTCTCCCCTCCCGAACTCCTCCCCGTGGGGAGCAGCGGAGGGATGGTGCAGCCAAGCCCTGGATGCCAGCAATGCCCCTCCGTGCCAAAACCTGCCAGTGACCCGCCAAATGCATCCAGCTGTGAAATACTCGTTTCCTCTCACCGCAGGTGCTCCTTGCGACTTTCAGGCTCGTTTAGTCCATTAAATAATTGGAATTGCTTCATGGGTAGGCAAGAGGGAGCAAACTGGGCTTCTTTCTCCCCCCTTTTTCCACAACTTTGGGTGTGATGTTGACTTAGCTGGACAGAAACCACATCAGCCCAGGAAGATGGGGAAGCGGTGGCGTGTCAAGTGTGAGCTCTGACAAAGAGCAGTTGGTGTTTGGCACGCAATCCACCACCCCGAGCCCCCAGATAAGGCAAACTGGGGACTAACTGGACTCTTCTTGCCCAGTTTCTTGGAAATTGCAGCCAGAATGTGCCATGGAAGATGGGAGAGCTTGGAGAAGACACTCAGCAACCCAAGAGCAACCCTTGGTGAGGGCCTTTTAAAGAGAATTATTTCAGGTTCTGGCCTCAGTGCTCCAAGTCTCATTTTAGAATGACCCTTAAAGAGAAATAGAAAAAATATGCACTTGGAGGGGGGGGGGGGGGAGAAAGGATGGGTAAAACCATTTTCTATCAGATCCCTGAGCAATTTGTTTGACCTCCTGCGGAATGTAATCCTTAGACCTTTATACACGGTGCCTGTGTCAGAAGATGGGATCATGGCACTAACTGTTGTACCAGCAAGTGATGGACCATTAGAGGCTTCTCGTCCCGGGGGACTTGCCGTCTCAACGTGCACAGCAGGAGGAGAGAAGGGGAAGCAAGGCAAAAAGACTCGTGCAAAGCTGTGCTCCAAAAGAAGGGTCTAAGACATGCCCACCACTGGATTTAGCTTGGGTGCCTGAAGCATGAGTGCAAGAGGAGACACAGCTCTTTGCTGTGCAGATGGTCACCAAATGGACAAGGGACAAAGTGAGTAATGGCATCAGCTGCCCACTCCGTGTCTTCTTGATCGTGGCTCTCCTGCCGGGAGCGGGATGGGAAGGAGCTCACGAAGGGTGTCTCCTTTGCCTCGCCACTTACCTCTCTGGTGTGGTGGACATTCATTTTCCCATTAAACTCTCGGGGCAATCATGCTCTTCTGCCTTCTTCACCCAAGCCTGCATACCAAACCTCTGCTCATCAGAGGCCAGGCGAGAGCCAGGAAGAGCTTTGCTCTCCCTGAGGCATGGAAACCCTGAGTGGAGCACTAGCCCTGCCTGTTCCTGGATGCTTTCAGATAATGATGTTTTAATAAAAGATCTGTCACTCAAATATTTCCGAATCATTAAAGAAAAAGGGAATGAAAAGGAGTAATTGGAACCCTGAGCCCAAAGGGGTAATGTAAAAAAAGAAAAAAAAAAAAAAACGAACCAAAACACAACCCAACCACAAAGTGGTTGAGAGACCCTAAACTTGAAGCTCAGCCTGAAAATCCCTCTGGGAATTATTTTCTTGTCCAAAATCCAGAGGGGTCTGTGATTCATCGCCTAGCCCTGCCCTGCCACAGCAGCTGCAGAGGGCAGGAGGTGGATTCAGGTGTTAAATCCTGTCCTCTGCCCCTCACGCTGGCTTTGAGCTGGGAACGGAGCAGTGGGAGGAGAGCCAGGAACGAGTGAAACATCTCGAGATGGAGCTGATGAGGGCCAGACCTCTCACTCCCGCTCCGGCAGTGCTCCCACCAATGGGAAGGATTTGCCAGCTCCTGTGATTTTTTTTTTTTTCCTGTATGTCAAGGATAGGTGGTGTTTGTCCAAAAAACTCTGGCTCTAGGAGTCATGGGATCTCCTGAGAGCCTCTGTTCCCGGGAAAGGTGGAGATGGAAATAAACCAGGACATTTCTACTTCTTGGAGTAGGTGGGAAAAGCTGGAAAGGGTGCCTTCTATGAGTGAAGAGCTTAGGAGGCAACCTTTATTGTATTCAAGATCTCGTCACTTTAAAGCTGATCTCATTATCCGTGGAAATGAGTCATGGGTTTTTGAATTCGTGTGGGTGGCAATATAAAAATTTCCTCTGAGTAAGGAGAGCGGGGTTTGGCAAGTGGGCAGCTGGTACTTTCTCCTATTCTCTCGCAACGAGGCAGCGCCGCTTCGAACGGCGATGGGGTGAATCATTTCTTCTTCTTTTAATGGCAGTTCTGCCTGAGCTGCCCGTGCACAGCCCGGCCCTGCTTCATTATTGTTTAAAACCCATTTAATGTAGCTCTTCAAAAATTATCTCTATTTGCAAAGGGGGGTTCAGCAAGAGGGGGGTTTGCAGGGTGGGGGAAGGTGACAACGAGCCCCTGCTTAGCCAGGAGCATCTTCTTTGCCTGCTGTGTGTGGTTAATTCAGGGATGGTTGGAGAGAAACGTTTATTTTATAAAATATTGCAGGGTAATTAGCCAGAACTCATGGCTACGTAGCACTGCAGGCACTGCTCTATCGTCACTCGCTGCGCCTCGGGCTCATTTCACTGTCACTTGGTAATGCACCTCTTATCCTGTGAAATACAAACTTGGGTGGAGCTTCCCTTTTCACCCCTTTGATTGTTCATCTGGAATCCCAAGGGACTGGAAATGAAATACGTTGGCTTTAGTGACGTTCCCCAGATCAGCAACTGGATCCTGGGAGGATGCCCTGGGGCGGTTTTCCACCAGGTGGGAAGAGAGATGCGCCTGGCTGCTGCACTGACCCCTGCTAAGGCAAGCACATGCTTGAGTCACCTACTTACTTTTATTTGTGTGATTTAGCGCAATAAATCACGCTCGTCTTTCCCAGGCTCCCCCGTGCAGCAGTCCGGATACTTTCCTGCCCCATTTTAAAGCGCGGCGCTGAGCTATCCATCACCCTGCGCTGCCCGGGGACCCGTTTTACCTCCTGATAGGCATCTGCATCCGCAGCGCTCGCCCCTGGCAGGTGAAGGATGCACCTCCTGCCTTGCCAGAAGCTGCAGAGGGGAAAGGACTTGTACCCTTGACAAGAAAATAGACCCTACCCAGCTTCTCGGAGCATAGTTTCCATTGAGAAGTGGAAACATTAAAGCAGGGAATTTATTCCTTGAAGAAAACAATATACTGGGTGAAAATCCCACTGTAAAGGTTTTTATCCTTAAAGATATCTTGGCCTTATCCTTCCAGCCCATTGTTCTGTGAATGGGAACTCAAATTAATCACTGCCATCTTATCCTCACAGATGTTACCGATAGTTCCGTCTGGCCCAGGTAGGTGGGACCCACCATTTTAGGCACCATCTGGCAAACCAACAGCATGCCTAGAAATAATCCCTAAACATCATGAAATTCCTTCCTTCCAGTACACAGAAGTCGGATGCTTTTGGGTGTTTATCAGATTAGCTATTCTGGAAGAATTATTTTGGTAGGAACGTTTGTGTTCCATGTGAGTGTCTTTTTTTCCTTTTACCTTTACACAACGTGGAAGGCAATTTCTCCATATCTGGCGTTAGGCAACTTCTCACCAAGACAGTTACACACCGTCATGTGTGTGTTTTACACACAATAATATTTCCCTCTCCAGCTGGATCTTAATGCTCGAGGATTTCCAGACCTTTGACGGTTCGCAGCACCTTCAGCGAGGTGATTCAGGGTTGTTTAATCTCCTCCATACAGACAGGCAGGACTCGGTGAAGCAGCTCATGGTCTTGCTACAAGGGGACCCGAAATCGTCATGTTTGATTTGTTTTGAGCACGGCACCGCGCTCCATCCCCTTGCACAGACGGGTGGGTTCCTGCAGACGTACCCAGGGCCCGTTCAGGGTCTAAGGGTAGGAGGGGCAGGGGACACCAGTGATTTCCCACCCCCACCCCCAGCACCTACGTGCCTTGCCGGGTGATCTCTCGCACGATGCCACATGCAACTACGCGCACATAAACAGACGGAGGAGGCTGCTTGATCTGCCTGCCCTAATTGAGAGCGTAGAGGTCTGTTGTGGTGCCTGTTGCTATAAACACGCTGGCAATTTGCACAAGTATGTGACATTGTAAAAGTTCCTGAAAGATTTTATCTGGTTGATTTTGGCTGAAAGCCCTTTATTCACATAGAAATGCCAGGTAGGGAGACAATAAGCGTGTATCCATGTGTGTATTTTCAACTTCCTAAAGGCCATCAAATTGGAAAGGGAGTGGGTTTACTTTGCTCAAACATCTGAGTTGAAGACAAGGTAACCCCGGAAAAGCTTTTCCTTTAAAAAAAATTAAAATAAATAAATTAAAAAACCCTGTTCCTTCTCAGTGTTAACTCCCTGCACAGATTATCTGGGCAATCTTTAACAATCTCTTGTACCTCTGAGTTATTTTGATTTTAAAATAGTAGTTCATAACAAATCTGAAGCTGTCAAAACTAAAGGATGGTGCAAAATAGCTTCAAGGTTACATAAACAGAGTAGCTGGGAAACAATTCAGTAATGAGTGTTCATCTCGAGAGTAGGAGATGTTTACTTTTTAAAGAATTTTTCTACCTGAATACTGGCCCTCTTTGTTTTGGGAAATGTTGCTTTAATGGCGTTGAAACGCTCTGTGTGAGGAGTGGGAGAGCACGTGGCAGAAGGCAAACTGGGCAGAGGAAGGGGGAAGCGGAGCTGGGGCAGCACTTGCCCGAAGCGTGTTCGATGAGCTTTTTAACGAGAAGCAACTGGGAAAGGGTAGGAGCTGGGAAGAGCAAGTGGTATAAATTAGGGCAGGCTGGTGCTGATGGGGGAAATAATTGGGGAAAATTGAGAAGTTGAGGTAAGTGTGAGCCTGGGAGAGGAACAGGAGCTGCTGGGGAGGTCAGTAGGGTGAACTGTGGGAGATTTGGGTCTGAACAAAGGTGAAATGGAAGATGTTCTGGGATTTTGTGCTGGAGGAGGGAATGGAGTAGTAGAGCACGAGGGGGTCCTTTGGAGACAGCAGGTATCAGCTGTACCTGCAGTGCTAAGGGGAACCCCATACTTCTGCCCTGGCTGGATTTAGGACAACCCACCTTTGGAAAAGGATCCTGGGGGTGGAAGGGAGGGAGCTATGAGCTGGCTGTGACCCACTTGCTCTGAGCAGCTCCTGAGGCTTCCAGGGAAGGGAAGAGGTGGGTGCAAATTAGCAGAGCAAATTTCAAATAGGGTATGAGATGGAGGAGGCTGGACTGGAAAGTCATCGGGGTCTGGCGTGGGAGAGAGAGCTTTGTACTTACACTTGCCACGGTGGGAGGGGAGGGCTGGGCTGGAGATGGTAAGAGAGGCAGGCAACAGCGATGGGGGGGGGTGACTGGGAGAACGTGGAGCCCGTGGTGGGGACAGGGTGGGGAAGGAGAGGGACAAGGGTGATGTTATGGTGCGGAAGAGGGGTGTGATAGGACAAAGCTGGTAAGAGGACATCTGGCAAAATTCCCCATTCCTGAGGGCCCTCTGCAACCACCTTCCCTCCTGGGGCAGGAAATCTTGGGGCAGCAGGGCAAGGTGCCAGCAGGAGCTGCCCCTCACCCCAAACGTGCGTGTTTGTCCCGCTGAAGTGCATAGGAGCAACAAAAGGAGGTGCCTGTCACAGGGCTCCATCTGAGCCAAGGCTCCAGCTGTTTTCTTTCCTCCTCTTACTTGTCCACGTTATTTTTCTGGACATTTTTTCCCCAGCTGCAAATCTCTCTGACCCACTCAGTTCATTAAATTAGTATCAGCGCGGCTTCCGAGATGCTTACAAGAGATGTGTATTTATATTGACCCTAATTCAGCAAAACACTTAAGCACATGTCTGACTTGCAGCAGCTGAATGGGCCAACGTGACTACTGTGTAACTAAAGCTCAACATAACTTAATGTCCAGTTTATTGAGGGCCTACTCAACTAATTAGTTAAATCTTCCACGAAAAGTCACTAGGATCCTTAATAAAGCAACGCTCTATAAACAGCTGTTGTGTGACTCTGCCCAGGTCACATTATCTTGTTTGCAGTTTAGATGCCTGAAATATCTGACTTTTTTTTTTTTTTGAGTGTGTGTGTCTGGGGTTTAATTGTTCATGAGAAACTCTTCCTCCTTCCCCAGTAAGATATACTAAAGCCACCAAACATTAATCGATTTAAAGACACATGTTACCTACTAGGTAGATGCGGTAAATCACTGTTGTCAGGTAATTAAATGCAACCCATAAATCACATCAGAGCATGTGAACCAAGCATTCGGTGTCGATGCTTTTAATTAATGTTGTAAAACAATATTTCAGGCTTAGATCAAGTGTATGAGGCAGATAACGTATCAAATTATGGCTAATAAAATACCAGCAGTGGATATGGCACTAATAACCAGTAGCTGCTGCGCTCCTAAATACCCAGGTTGCACCCCAACAGGTGGCCCGCTTTGAAACGCGGTATGCAATGTTATTGCAGGGGGATTAAGAGTGGTCATTAGACTCTCATTGCTCTTGTAATGCTGGATTAATTAACCAGCAAACAGAATTATCTGCCCCCGGATCCATCACCTGCTAAAATGTACCAGCAGGTCGTGAAAGATTAGACCTGGGGGGAGGCGCTGGTTCTGCCTGTCCTCGCAGCATCTGTGTGGTGCCGGTCGTGGGTTGCTCCCCCCCGCCCCGGGGTTGTTTGCACCCCTGGGAGGGGTGGTCCATTAAAGGAAAAAATTATTTTCAAGCCGTAAGGAAAGGGTCAGATTTTAAAGGAGTCTTAAGGAGCGTGATGCTGTGTTCGAAGAGGGCAAAGCCTGGTGGTTTTGCAAATCCTGTGTTTGTCTCCCTGCTGGTCTTGGGTAGATGTCAATGGCTCTGAGCAACACTCTGTCTGCAGAGGGATGGGGTGACCAACCCAGCTGAGGCAGCGCTGGTGATACCCAAGGTTTTGGATGCAGCGAGCCAGGCAAAACCCTCGCGGGGCCAGACCAGTGCCCAAGATGCTGAGGGTGAAGGTCCAGGTTGGGTGGTGCATCCCACGTCCTGCAGACCCCTTGGTGGTGGTCTGCCCAGGTTACAGTAACCCCCCCGCTGTGAAAAGGGACTTTGAGGTGGATTAGAGAGTGGAAAAACTTTGCTTAGCCATGTGGGTGTCTGCTGGGGCACACGGCCCATGACCATTTATGCTTCAGACGTCCCATTTGGTACAGGAAGGCTGAGGGTCTGGATCAATCAAAATATGTTGCATTTGAGAATTGTTGATCAATTTAACCGGGGGAAGGAAAAAGAGGGAGAGAGAAAATGTCCTTTAAAAAAGAAAAAAATTAATGCTCAGTGTTAACAACCCTTTTCGTTTTTACCAAAAGATTCCTTTTTCAAGCAGAAATCCTCATTGATAAATTGGTGCTTTGCTGGTAAAGCCACCAACTAGAACTTTTTAAAAGCCATTGAAATAGAAAAAGCCTCGAATTTTGAAGAAGGAGCAATCCAAGCACTTCAAGATGCTCAAATTTCATATTACGATCTTTTTATTTATTTATTTATTATTCCCACAAAAGGAAAAAATTTCATCTCTTAGCCAGTTCCTCATTTCCTTCTGTCCACCTCCAACCTCTCCCATGCTTTAAAAAACTGTCCTCTTCCCACGGAGCATTTCAATTCCATCAGGCCAGCATTTCCCAAAATAAAATGAGCATTTCTAGGAGTTGCTAAGCTGGTCTCCTATTTAACTTTATTTCTAATTGGTCTTCTCATCTCTCCTTTCCTCTTCTCTCAGCCATTTAGATATTGAAAGTATCCAGATAGTCTTTATAACCCCTTTACATACAAATTATCTGTAATTTATTAAGGATTAAGGCTTACCTAAAAAACACTGCTTTAGTCACATATCCATTACGCCACCGTGAATTTGTCTTAAAAGTGCTTTTTGGCTCGCAGAGCTTCCCGTGGGAGGAAGTTTAAGTTCAGACCAAATTTATCATGTCCTAAATGCATGGTTGGAAGGAGCCAGCGTCGTCACTCACGATTTCTTGCAGATCTTTGCAATTTAACAGGGCTTAAAGTCCATCATTAAAAATACCTGGGAATTGGTTGTGCAAGTGAAACGCTGTCCCTGTGATGTTTGTAGCCGAGTTGTAGTTGGTGGCTTGGGAGTGGGTTTTGAGCACGATGTGGGTCCTTTGGGCTCGGGGGGATCCTACCCTGTACCAAATTATAGGGGACTGGCGTGGAAGGGACGTGGAGCTGAGCATCAGCTCCCTGCCCAAAGACAGAATTGGAGCCATTCCTGGCAGGCGTGTGTCTAGCCCGGTTCCTGGGAGCCGAGATGGAAACTCCCTGCCTCCCTAAAGAGCACGGAGGGATAAACTGCCCTTTGAATGCCATTCCCAAAGCACAGACTCTGGGCTCTTCTCCTAATTCCTGGCTGTAAAACTCTTCTGCTTCTTCCCTTGCATGGATTTGGCCCTTCTGCCCTGCTCCACGCTGCTTTTCTCTTCTCCCTTTTAAATAGTGGAGCCGAGTCCCTTGGTTTCACCCTCGTTTTTCAGAGCTGCTACTCCTGTCCGGGATGTGAATGGGAACAAATAGGCTTTGTGTAGTTTCTAGATAACGGTCAAAGCCCTATGGGTTAAATATTATTTGTCTGAAAGGCAAAAGGACTCTAGGGAAAAAAAAAAAAAAAAAGAGGCAAATAAATATTTTCTCCCTCTGTTGCACCTCTTGTTTTGTTTTGTGAGATGTTGGTTAGTACAGAGCCTGGTGCTTGCTTACTGCTTCTCGTGCCAAGGGCACTCAAAACATTTTCTTCCCTCAAATTTATTTGCTTATTCTTTTTGTATCCTTGCGTGAGGAAAAGGTGAACAATCCTCTGGCTTTTGAGATGCTCAGGCAGGAGGCTGGCCGAGGGCATCTTAGGTCTGAACGGAGCTTTTCTCTCGGGTTCACTGCGCACCTTGATTTATGATGCTGGAGCAAGATGCTGTAATCAGGATGCATCAATTGAGGCTCAGTAGGTGCAGAGAACATAGGGCTTGGAGAAAGAAGTTTCAGGTTCTTCCCTGGATTCCCACTGCTCCCTGTGCTGTTCCAGACACATTTCCTAAATATTTTTTCTCATGGGCACGAAGGACTGGAAAATACTTGCGAGCAATAGCTGCCTCTTTCCTTTCATCTCTTTGCAGCCTCCCTCCTCCTCTTGCATAGGCAAAGGCTGCCCGCTCGGTACGTGCTCGCTCCCTGAAGAGAGGTTTGCTTGCCTGCGTTCACGTTGTTTCAGCGCTTGGCACAAGAGGGTCTGTGAGTCAGGTTTTATGGGTTCCACGATAAACATACTAAAGAATGATGCTGCTAATGCTCGTGGAACCCCCGAAAGCGGGGCGTGAAGAGAACCCCTTTCTGCTGTGAGCTGAGCACCGCTGGCTGGAGCGCTGGCAGCACCGCTGCTGAAGCGCAGGTAATTTTGTGGCAGAAATGTCATGCTGGGACCTCTACTCTCATTTGTATTCTCCTCCATTTTCCTGCTCTTTTCCCTTCCCTTTTTCTTGTTTGCTCCATGTCACTTGCCAACAGAGCAGCAAAATAAATCAGATACAGCCTCGGTGGCTTTCCCCCTCTCCTTAGCAGGCAGGAGGGATGCTAAACCTCCTGCAACCTGGCAGCTCTGCTCGGGGGCAGCAGGAGCAGGCAGGAGTTGGGGTGCTGCATGTCACACACACCCCCTTTAGCAGTTAGCAACCCTTGAAATGCTCAACAACTGGTTGGAAATAACCTCCCATGCAAATTGCCGGGATGTTTTCAATATTGCAACAGAGCCTTTTGTCCCTTGAGCCGAAGCAATAACTTGGGGTTGTTGGAGGCAGCAGCCTGAGGTGCCCTCCTGGGTCGGGCACGACTTGTCCCCTGGGCGCGTGTCACTCCTCGCCTGCACTTTCCAACTGAAATCTGCTATAGGGCTGGATGGAATAACTCACAGAGCTTAATTGTTCTTCCACAGCTAAGTAATTTCCACCCCAGGGCTTAATTGTTCCTTCGCACTGATTCCCAGGTTTGCACTCCAGGGCTTCCTGTGGATTTTGTGGGCACCGCTCGTGGAAACAGAGGAGCGGGGACAAATAGGGCAGGAGTGAGTGACGTGCCCATGGCTGGCTTCCCCCCTCTCCCTTCCCACTTTCCAAGCCCTTCTCTCTCCAGGCACGCATGTTGAGACAGTTCGCAATGATCTAGGTGAGAAGCTGGCAGAGCAGAAGCTTAAATCTCAATTACCTTCCTTCTTGTCCGTTTGCACAGGATCCTTATCTCCCTCCGTGTAACTCTCTGTATTTAATTATATGCAATGATAATCCTTCACACACTAAGCGCATTATTAAGCAATTCCCAAGACAAGTAGTTTTCTGGATTCCCTATTATGATCAGATATTGGCAATCAAGCTGTCTTCCACTCTCCCTCCTGGGGCTAGCCTGCCAAAACCAGCCTTGTTTGGGTAGGTGAGACACAAGACCCGTGTGGGAAGCTGCCTTGCAAGGAGAAATTTAGAAGAGGGACTGTTCGTGGGTAAAAGATAATATATGGCCGTGCAAGTTTCCATGAAGCCAGTTCAGATGTTGACTTGGGGATTGCTTTGCTGTCCCGGCAGACAGGCTGCCCAGAGGCAGCAGGAATCTTCCATCTGTGTATTGCACGTCCTGCTCCATCGTTTGAGCCACAGGGGTCACGAAGCTGCTGCAGCTCTTGGGTTCTGCGGTTCCCTTTCCAGCCCACGCCCTGGCAGCCAGAACGAGAGCCATCTCCTTCTGCAGCCACCCCCCAGCAGCCTGTGGCATCGGCTTTGTTACAGCTTTGAGGTCTGAATCTGAAGACGAGTGGAAAAAAAGTTTCTTCCATCTTGGCGTGGTTTGTGTTCCCGGGTCCTCTGACTGTTTCTGTGGAGCTCCTGTGCCCACTTCCCACCTGCCCGGTGCTGGGAAGATGAACTAAAGGCTTTGCAACTTGGTGAAGGTTTTAGCAGCCCACCGTGCTTCGGTTTAGCTAGGTGGGCTCCTCCTTGCACTCCTGCTTTATCCCTCCCAAATACCGGCACGCTTTGCAGAGCGGGATGAAGGTCACCAGGCTGGCACGTGGAGCTCCCAGTACCCAGCAAGGGGATGCGGTCAGGCTCCGTGGCCAGCAGCATCCGTTGCTGCAGTTTTCCTTCTTTTTTTCCCCACTCATGCTACAGCATTTCTGGTGCCATCTCGGGTTGTTTCCTCGCGGTCCCCTCGAACAGGCAGTCCCCCACCCTGCACGTATGAGACCTGCAGGATGCACAGCGTATCATCACTGCACTGCAAGAGGCGAGGGATTACGGGGATCCCTCCTAGTTCTGTACAGGCAAATGCTGTTGGTAAGTGTAATCGAGAGGATGGCTTTGGAGTCAGTGACTCTAAGCTTATGTTGTAGGTGGATCGTGTTTCACCTCTTTCAAAGCATTTAAGAGCTTACAGAAAAACAAATGTCATTGCTCAACCTGCAAAGTGTCTATAATGCAACTTGTTGTCTCAGTTCCTTCCCTCCGAGATACAGTGGAGTCTGATTTATTTCACTTTTCAAACTTCCCGAAGGTTACGGTTGTCCCCTCCTTCGGTGTCGATGCATACACCTGTATTTGTGTACGTGTGTAAAGTGCACGTGCCTGTGCACTTGCTAAGGGTGTCTTCGTCCACTCTCCAAGTATTCCTGGTGAAAGAAAAATTCAGTTCTAGCTGTTCACAGGAAACCTTTAATCTTTGAAATACATGCGCTCCTACAAATTGCACAAGGACAGATTCTCCGGCAGCGTAAGGGAGTTGATGCTCAGCGCAGCTGAACATCAGTCTGTAGAGCATATTTCCCCCCCACACCTCGATATCCAGTCGTCATTAGCTGAATCCTGATCATTTGCACCGTAACACGCCAATGTGGGGGAGCAGCTTAGATAACTCCCACCTTATAGAGTCTTCTGCCCTGCGTTTAAGAATCGTCAGCCCTCACGTCCGATCGTGGGGCTATCAAAACTGCAGAGGCCTGCGTAAAAGACTTGAAACGTTTGCAGCTTGCAAGCATTGAACAGGAATTCAGGGACGGGAGGGCCAAACCCATGAAGCTCGACGCTGAATTTGCCGCTTGAAGACCATTTGCAAAATGTGGAGGTGAAGACATCTCTAGCAAAGAGTAGCAATGCTCAGGTGCTCCCTGATAAGGCATTTTTTGCTCTCCTGAGCACAAATCTTATAGTGGAAGAGCCCTGGTCTGACAGCATATTTCTTCTGCAGTCAAGGCTGATCCTGCCACGTGCCTGAGCTCGTAGATCTCCACTCTTGCACAAATTGCATCTCCATCCCGGGCGAGCTTTGCACACCCAGCACCATGTGCAAGCTCCGTGCCCCAGCACCGCCCTCCCTGCCCGATGCCTTCACACGGCTCAGTCATTTACGTCCCTTAATGAGAGAGCAGTTTGCTGGCATGCAAATCATTGGGTTAACCACCCCGCTTCCCTTCAGGAGGAATAACAATTGTGAAACAGCACGGAAGGTAAGCAGACAGCAAGCAAAGAGCTTTGCTAATGCTCCCCGGTGCGCCAACAATAATACATTTTCTGCAGTACTACCTCGCGTTTTGCTAGCACATTTCATCGTGCCTCTCACGGCGTTCTGCAAACGTTAATTAATTACAGTCTCATTACATCTCTGTTAGATCCATTTATTTATTTATGAAGAACTTTCCATCCCCAAGCGCTCTGGAATCTGTTAATCACCTAAAGGCAAACAGCATGCCCAAAGAGATGGGATCTGCTGCGAAAACGCTGGGGATGAACACAAAGATGCTCTTGTGAGCAGGGCTGCGGGCGCAGCCGGGATCCTGCGTTTCTGCAACCCGGGCCACTTGGATCTGGCCGGTTTTTCAGAGCTAGGTGTAGGGGATGAAGATGCTCTGGCCCATCCGCTGTTCGAGGCACTGCGGGGTACCCTCCTAATCTGCTTTGGCACAAATTCTAATTGATTAGTTCAAACCACAGCCCGGAGAGTAACCGCCTGGGCATCTGCCTCCGGCTTAGCTCTGGCGTGGAGGTCAGTGCAAAAACATCCTTTCTTTGCTCTCCGTCTCTTGCTTCCCTACCTGTACCGCAAGACCTGTGGGATGGGAAGGGGCCATTTCTTATTCTGTGCTTGCACAATGTGGAAAATAGGTTTGGTTTTGTTTCTCCACGGTGCCGTTTGCAGCTTTAATCTACCAGCTTTGAGCACTGGAGGCGGGGAATACTAGAGGGAGAATTTTTGGCTGATGGTGAGCAATGAGGCAGGCAGAAAGAACAGCAGGATTTCTGGGTTGACTTCGTGCCATCTCCTCACCATGGGAGTTTTAATACCCGTGGCAGCAGGCAGGAGCAGGGTTTGGCGAGCTGCGCGGTGTAGCTGCGACTCCAGCTACGAAATACCCGCTGACTATGAGTCCAGGCATCACTCCTGACTTTGGGAACATGCTCAGCACCCTTTGCTCACCCACAGTAATCAGGTTTTGCCAGGAGGTAGCAGGGCTGGTATTGCCCCGAGACCTTGGCCACCCGCTGCCCAAGGGACTGGATCATTAGACGGCCAAACGTCTCTGCTCCAGGCGCCGAATGAGTCCCTGGGGAGAAGAGCGAGTGGGAGATGCTGGGATAAAGCCAGCTTCACACCTGGGAGCGGGTTTCCAGCTGGGGAAGGGTGGTACCCAGGGCTGCCCCGAGGACTTGGCAGCGCTGAGGGTCCGGCCGTGCCCGTCACCCACTCTCACCTCCAGCCGTGGTTCTCCTCCAGCTCCGGCAGCTCTCCTCCGCTCAGCTGGATGAAAACACGCGAAGAGGCACCACGCAGGAGCAATTAGCTCCCATGAAACATTCCACCATTAGGAACAATGGCTGGCTTAGTTCTCATCTGATTGAATTAATGATATTCTAACAAGTGACGGTTTTTTCCTTTTAAATTTTCTCATTTGGAAGGAATTGCTCGTCGTAAATTACACTTATAAAAATTAGGCCGGTGTTTTGTATTGTTTACAACAAGCACTTCAGGGTTATGGATGTTACTCATTGATTTATAATGTTTAATTCCTCTCCCCCCCCGGTTTAAGCTCTTCATAAATCAAGCAGAGATGTCAACCCTGTGTCAACATTTCACTCAGCCTGCAAGTTGCAGGCAAGTTGGGACAGCCGATCGTAAAGAGAAGGTTGACTCTTCTCCTTCACTGTCTTTCCCATTTTGATGAAACAATAAGAAGGTGAGGCTGGCACTTGTCAGTTATTTCTGAGTCACTTTTCATTAGGCCTTTTTCAAACACTCTGGAGAACAATGTTGGAGGCAAGCGTTCCAAACAACTCATGTTCCCGCTTGTGCACTTGTGGGTTAGGGCAGCAGCTGCTGTGGAATTACACTGGGAGGCTCAGCAGGTGTCTGATGGTCCTGGACTGGATCCGGATGATGTCAGGCAGCTCTCATCCTGGCAGGCTCCTCTTCCCCCCAGCCCCATCGAGCTCCTGGGGTCATCATTTTGAAAGCCCAAAGAGGTGGTTGGGTTTTTTTTAAATGGTTCTCCAAGAAGCAGTGAAGCGTCCAGGAGTGTCCAAAGCAAGCTGGGTGCAGCTGGGTAGAGCCACTGAAAATCTGAGTGTGACCCAGAGTTGGTGCTTGGGCAAAGTCCAAAAGAAAGAGGATTTAAAGGGTTTTGGTGAGCAATGTTGCACAAGTCTACCATGTAAGGGGCTGAGACTTCAGTGAACTTAATGAGAATTAGGGACTGAAGGACCTCTGAGAGCCTCTGTCAGCACCTTGCTTAGCCATACCGTAAATCAGTCCCTTTAGAAAATGGGAAGAAAAACTTGCTTTCCCCAGAGATTTTGCTAAGAAACGCCATGGGTCTAGCAAAGACTCATGTGCATCAGGTCAAGCCTGAGCATTTTTGGCCCTTGACTGAGGTCACATTAGCAGGGAGCTGCTGAGCCCTCAGCATTGCTCTGCTGTCGTGAGGATGCCCCATGTCTGACCTCCAACGGTCGCAAAACCGGTGATGATGTCCGATGAAATCCATCCTACCGGGCTGAACATCCATCTTTCTGGAAATGAGGTCTTGGATTTAGCTTGGGTTGAACTTCAAATGAATGACTAACTCACCAGGGATGGTCCTCCATTTCTCCTGCCTGTCTGCTCCGTACCTACATCCTCCTCAGGTGCTTTAGGAGGAGCCAGGCTTCACCTTAAACCAAGTGCCTGGTAGGTGCAGGTATGTGTGTGTGGGGCTATCTCGTATAATTCCTGCCTACACCGTGCCTACACGAGGCGGTCTTATCGGCCTGCCACTTTCCTAAGCAATAGGGCTCGCCCAGTTGTAATAACAAAAGTAAATAAATACATTTTAATGATCTGATGCCAGTAATTAACAATGCTGAAAAACAGATGTCTCCCTGAAGAGCTCATAAGGCAGCCGGTTGCATAAGCCGGCCCATTATGTGGCCATGGGTTGATTATTAAAAGAAAACATTTAGCAAATGCAGAACAGGATATTCATCTGCTATTACATAATGGTAATAAGCAATTGAATTCAGGCAGCGATACAGTCTTCCAGCCCTTACCGAATGCCGAGTGAAGTGTATTTACGGCCCCCGATGTGAAATAGTCCTCCTTGTTTTTCCAAGACGAGGAGAGATCTTTCAAGAGATAATATATAAAATAGACTCCAGTTGCTTTAACATGAAGCAAGATGAGTCCTCTGGATTAGTTTGGATTAGTCTGTTGCTAGTGGCACGGAGGTTTGGCACTTGGCCATTTATTCACCTAGAATACGTACAGCTAATTGGAAAAGCACCTGCGATGAGATGTAGCTCACCACCTGCACTTTGCTGAAATAAAATAAGCCTACATAATTGACTACATTACCTATTAATGTTACGAAATCACCCCCAGGCATTTTATTATTATTATTATTATTATTTTTATCATCTCCTCCCCCCATCCCCCCTCCTTCCCCAAGCTTTTATGAACTGAACTTTTGTCTCTTGCTTTTTCCTTGGAAGCTCCAGGGTTGTGCCGCCGTATCAAGACGAGGACTGCTCTGACAGACTTGCTTCTCCCTGCAGGGGAAACCAAGGAAATTAATCCTTCTTGGTAGGGAGAAGTGACAGTTTGACATTTACCTCCTTGTTCTCAGGGGACACAACCTCCTCCTGGTCTCTCCCCTTTCCCCAAAGGAAGTCCAGTGGGAGTCTTTTGACTGACTATGCGGCTGTTGGCATAACCCAAAGCATGATGATAAAAAACCTTCTTGTTGGCTCTTTTGCTGGCCACAGCAAAGTGCACGGGGTGGACTTTGCCTGGACATCGTTAGCAGAAGATGTTTTGAGCTTGGTGTGGTCAGTTGGTTTGGAGCTGGGGGTGCTTCCTGCCTCATAACGGCCACATCTGGAAATAACGTGGGGGGACGTCATCCCTTGCTGGAAGACTTTGGGCCATGAATTGCAATGGCTGGGTGCAACAGATGGTGGCAGGTGGGTGGCGTCAGGGACCTGCACACTCAGGACAGCCCTGCTCCTGGCAGTGGCCGA
>JAVJGJ010000036.1:4219094-4231079 GCA_035590215.1 Microhierax caerulescens | reverse complement strand
ATGCTCCACCACTGCTGGAGCTTGGGGGTCCTCTCATCCCCCGGCATGTGTGCATAAGGCCAGCTCCAGTCTGGAGCTGCATTAAAATATATTCTGCTTCTCAGGTCCCCTCTGAGTTTGCATTTTGAGGATTGCACCTAGATATACCAGGCAAGGACACCAACAGGATCCCAAAGGATCTGCCCTGCACAGCTTATCCTACCCCAGACCTTTAGGCAGGAGTCATCCAGCAACCCAGGACCTTATTGCCAGGGGGATGAGAGACCAGGGCTGTAACCTCAGGACCTGCCAGGCATCGTGCAGGGGACCAGGAGATCCCACTGCCCCTGCAGCCAGAGCCTTGGTGTCCTCCACAAGTCCAGGTAAAGACTCAGTCACAGCACTCTGTTTCCAGCCTCTCTGCTTGTTCAAAATTGTTTTATTGGGTTTTTTTTTCCTTTCTGATTTCCAGGCAAAAGAGGAAACAGTTGTTTTGGCTGGTTGTCCTGGTTGTTGAACGCCAGCGAGGTGTGTGTCCGTCCCTGTATGCCTGTGGGGGAAATGAGGTGCATCCCTCAAGAACGTTGAAGCCAAATACAAGTTTCATGTTTCCCACAAAAAATGCAAGTCCTTGCCCCACCACGAGAAGCCCTTGCAGACCTCAGGCATCCCACAAACCGGAGCAGGACCCCAGCACAGGGCTGTAGAAGGCACCAGTGGTATCTCGAGGTACATCCAGGCAGGGAATCACAGGTGATCAGGTCTTTGTGGTGCTTATGGCTAAGGCTCAGCACATTCCCAGCAGGAAGGTGGCTCCAGCGAAGACTTTCTGCCTTTGCATCCCATCTCCGGGACAGAGAGGTGCCCACGGGCGCTGTCAGCGTTGCGGCTGACCGATGGCTGCAGCTTGCTAAACTGCCGTAGGTTTTCCCCATCACTGATGCTTGGAGCTCGTCTGCATCCCAGGGCAGAGCCACAGCTAAAATGAACTCACAGACACACAGAAGTACAGAAATTCCTACCAGGGGGACCAGCACCAGGCCTCTTGCACCACGGCCTAAATATTCAGTAACTCAAACCCCTGGCACTGTTGTGATAGGGTTGGTTTTTTTTCTTCCTGAGGCTCCTAAATATTTTTGCTCTTATTATTTTAATTGACCCCTGAGAAAAGAGCAGTTTCAAGACAGGAGCTCAGATTACTGAAGTTATTATCCTGTTGTGTACAATGAGTGATTATTTTATATAGATAGATATAGACACATATAAACTCTTTTTTCTGCAAAGGCAGCAGTTCAATAAATAATTAATGTTTCTTAATCCTGTAGCTATTTCTCTCGCTGTAAAAAATTAATTGGTTTTCCATCATCTGTTTCCCTCTGACCTGGAGGTATCTGGCACGGCGTTCGTGCCCCTGCTTAAACATGCTCCTTGTAATCTTTGTCATGCCCATGGTACAGAATCTGAGGGATAAACAAACTAATCAGAGATATTAGAGGCACCTCCAGGAAGATTTAGTCATCGTAACACTTTGCGCTTATGCAGCATCCATCCGTCTGGGAATAATTAAGCCTCTCAACCCCTAATGAGGTAAATGCTGCGCTCGTCGGTGCATAGACTGGTAAATAGAGTCACAGAGAGGTTACATGGTTTGCCCCAGACCACACAGTAAGTCAGTGGCACCACCGAAAAGGGACCGTTTTCCCATTTTCTCTGCTGCTAAGAGGCCACATCACCTCTGAGATGTGCTAAAAATTCAGCGATGGAAGCGAAAGGGGCTCCAAGGAAGCACCAGGCGAATATTAAATAGAAAAATCTTGGACTTGCTACATGCAGACTCAGCGAAAGGCAAAACGGTTCTTAGACTGAAATGTTTTTACACCACCGGCTTACAAAAAATAACTGAACTGTGGAGGGGGATAAGGCGAAATAACTCAGAGGTCCAAGGCAAGACTGCAATGAATTAAGGGCTTGCTCCTGCTCTGTTGGCTGGTCCTGCACCCATAACTGACACACAACCTGTCACATAACTTAATCCTGCTCACGAGCACCAGCTTGAACCTGGAGCCTATTTGGGCTTCACATGTGCAGCCCCTTGCTCCTTAATTCCCCTGCTCCTAGTCCTGATCCTACACCACTGCAACCCCACGCTGCCCTGATGCTACTGGATCCATCGCCAGCGAGGAACACTGGAGGAAGGTAAAATTTACTTAACAATAAGCACATTTAAGATAGATGTTTAGAGAAAAAGGTATTTTAGGAGGAAAAGGGACTTGCTTTCACTGCCTGTCAACTTCTTTCAATGCTCTAGGGCTACTCCGGTCCCAGCCCACTCCCCAAAGCATCTCTAGTCCCTGCTCTTCTTTTTGAAACACTGTTGTCCTTTTGAACTTCTGTATCTTCCAACTTTCCCCCTTTTTGCTCCGAACTTTGCAGGTTGGCGAGGGAAATGAGAAGCCCTTAAAGCTTCTCAGCGCTCTCTCTGACAGCCCTCAAGTGTTTGCTGCAGGTTGTCTTTGAGACATCATATTTTTCTCCCAGCTTATTTTTTTTCCTCTCTGCCATGTGCAGGTGTGGAGCATCCTGCTCGCTAGGAGAGCACACGGCATTCACGAAGCATCCCCGAGCGCTCCTGCATCATGCTTCGCCTGAAGCTTCTGCCTTCCCCAGGTCCCGAGGAGGACAGCTTGCTTAGCAAGGAGCTACTGCCCCCATTTAACAGAGGAAAACGTGGAACTGCACAGAGAAGATGAACCTGCCGGTAAGCTGGAAAATATGATTTTTGCACGTAGTAGTTCATGTCCTGGCTGCGTTTCGCGGTCTGCAGAGAGTTGGGCTTTTGGGGTCTAGTGTCTCCTGTATCTCAGCTACTGGTGGTGGCTGAAATGGCCGTGGCTGCTGTTCTTTTACCGGTGTCACGGAGATGAAGAGCTGCTATTTCAGGCTCCTGTGGTCTCACATTAACTGGTGCTGTTGCTCCCATTTTGTGTGGGGGACCGGCGGGGTGAGCTGGCTGCCCTGCCTGGGCTGAGGGCAGCAGCTTGCTGTGCTTCACTGGAGGTGGATTCAGTGGTTGTTCATGAATGAATTGTGCCTGAAAGAGTTAACTGATGGGGAAACGAGAGCCAGTTCAGCCTAGGGGAGATAGCAAGTACAAGCATTTTCCCAATATGAAGCTTTGTTTAATTATGTCTGATGAAGGCTTCAGTGGGAGCCATCACTGCCATTGCATTTTCTGGAGCAAATTCCTTCCCTTTGATTTGTAATCTGCTACCGTCCTTACCGGCCGATCTTGTACAAACAGCCCTACAGGCTGTAAAATCTAATGGAAAATGTGGGCTCACATGGCACAGTCAGAGTCTGAGCCCACAGGGCATGACGGGGAGGCCGGGAGGTTACAAGGTAAAGATTCATGCTCCCACCATCCCCGCACATGTCCGAACCGAACTCTCACGGCTGTCTGGAGTGCAGGTCCCGAAGCCCAGCACTCCCAAGAGGCTTGCCACAAGTTCAGCTGGATGGTCCCAGCATCCCCCAGCCCCACGGGAGTCATGGAGCAGTGCAGCCCTGGCACCAGGTGCTAAAGATGCTCCGTGTCAGCCCAAGCACCAGAGATGCTCCGTGTCAGCCCAAGCACCAGAGATGCTCCGTGTCAGCCCAAGCACCGAACCTGCATCAGCCTCGTCACACCCCTGGCCGTGGAGCTGAGTTTCACCATGAGATGTTTCGGTAAAGCTGGCTCAGGAGGGGCTGAGGCTGCTCCGGAGCACAGGTGTGATGGCAGAAACATCTGTCACACGGGGTGGGTGCAAGCGCAGTCCTTGTCCTACAGCAGGGACACGTTAGGGACATGTGTGCCCCTTGCCGGGGCAAAGAGGGTGAGAGCAGTCACAGCCACCGGTCACCTGGGCTGGGTCACTCTCCCCCCTACAAACAGGGGACTCAGTGTAGGAGCAGGCATTTGGACCAGCAGGTTATAAACAAGGGAGTTACCTGGCCCACCAATCTATAGATATTCCTTGGCCATCAGAAGTCAGACAAGCTTAAAGTCTGGAAAGCAAAAGTGCACAGATAATTTTTTTTTATATTTTTTTTTCTAAGTGCATCGACCCCCCCAAATTGCCGATGACTGCAATCCAGCATGCGGTAAGTGGTTAATATAGCCACATTGATTTTACAGCCAGAAGCAAATGTAATTATCATCTAGCCCAGCTTCTGGCTAAGCCCAGTCCAGCAAGAAAAAATATTAATTCCTACATTAAGCCAATCGCTTTGGGTTCATTTATAATAGCGCATCTGAAGAGAAGACTTGTCTGGGAAACTGGCAAAAATACCTTGCGCTACATGAACTCTTGATCCAGTGGCTAATTACTTTATCTCTTACCCCTTACATTTTACTGTTAATCCTGCTTTTTTTTGTGTCCTCGAGAGACTGGGATCATGATCCTGCACCACATAACGCACAGAGACGGCAGCATTTCCCGGTAGGAGCCGAGAGATCGCAGCATCATTCCCCATGGGAAAACAGGTCTAGGAAACTTCACCGAGACACAGACTTCATAGAATCATCCCAGATGTATTTATATATTATAACACAGCAGCAATGACATATGCTAGCATAAATAATTGCATTTACTCATTACTCATACTTTGCCTTTGGAATTTTTTTCTTCTTTTTTTGCTGCTTTACAATAGTAGCAATAGCAGTTAGAGCAGTAGCAGTAAAACTACAGAGCATCCATCTAATTACATCTCAATTTAATTATCGCCTTTCTTCGTGGCTCCATTCTAATGAGGTCTTCGGGTTGTTACTGTTGATGATGAACTGGCTGTAGAGGTGTTATCTGTTCTTCACCTGAATAAGCCATACAGGGCAGAGCCTGGAGAGGGCCCTTGGAAGGGTGCAGCCTCGCTCTTTCTGCCTTGCACACAAAACAATCCAGATTGTGAAATGCCTGTTGGAAAGGCAGATAAAAAAATTGAACAGCCACAGGGCACCCAGGTTGGTGGATAGGTTCCAGCAACATTAGGTCATAGATTAATTTTTTTTTTTTTTCCTCTCTCCCAAAATACACTCCGGCACTTTTCCAGCAATTATCAAAAGTCACTTTTTATAGCAAGGGTGTCTTCTACAGCACAGTTCTCCAGATTCTCTTCCATTGGCTTCATTCTCATCCAATTTCATAGCTTTTATTTATTTATTTCACATTAAGGTGGAATGACTCTAGAGGCAGGAACTCATATTTTCCTCCCGATCACCCCAGCGTAAACCCAAAGGAACACCCCTAAGGTCAGTACGTCTCTACCAGAACAGACTGTCCTTCCTGGAAGCGGGGCAGAGACCTTGCTACGTTTGCTTGGCTTGTGCTATGGCCTCTGCCACTTGGGAGGGATGTATTTTCTGTTGACATCCCAGAGGTTAAATAGCAAGTGGGGTGGAACCTGCTCCTTCTCCTTTAAGTGGTTATTCCCCTAGAAAAGTGAAGACCCGATTAACAGTCATTGCAACAAAACTGTGGAATTCACCCGTGGTGCATTACCACACTGAACAAATATCTATTGCAAATGCAGAGCAATGACATTACTTTCAGCCCAGATAGTGTTGCTAAAGTGCTGCCCGGCCCAGGAGCCAGTCACGCTGTCCTTTGTAGCACGTCCCCAATCTGGAAGGTGGGAGAAGTGAAGCGGTTTAACAAGGGCCATAGGAATTGGTGGCAGACTTTAGGGGAAACCCACCGAGAACAGAGTTGACGATGACCTCAGACAGCAGAGGCGGCCTTTGGGAAGCTCAACGGTCTCATCTTGGTGCATGGGAGCAGCAATCCCATCTTCTGGCTGCCTTTAAAGCATCCCATCCCTAACGGGTGCGATGCGAATGGCAGGGTGACCTCATTCATCTCGGGCAAAGAATCTAGCTTGCAGACCAAACGCGTCACCGTGTCTCTGTTATTTAGGTCATTTGCTTTCAGAACGTCTAAGATCAAGATTTGGGGGCAGAGCCAATGTAGCCAGTCTTGATCCTACCTCTTACTTCTAGGCAGCAATCCCACCACATTATCCTGCTTTAATGAAAAGAAGGAGGAGAGCTGCTCTTATAGTATCTGCCATAGACTTTAGGATTGCAACGTCTGCAGACTGGTTAAGTACGTGTCTGCACAGCCACTTCAGTCCCAGTATCGGCAATGTTGTGCCTGGCGGTTTTCTAGCAAGTCGAGAAAGCAGGGATGGAGAGTAACCTTGAAGCACCACGTAGCCTACCTGCCCCCGCAAGGCGTGAAGGCAGAGACACCTCTGTTTAATCCATGTGTGACACTTTTGCGTATCCAGCCCTTAAAACCCACCAATAACTCCAATTCCATATTTCTGTCAGGAACCTCTCCTGGTTCTTCATTATATTTAGATGTTTCCTAAAGGTCAGTCTGAGCCCCTTTGTTCCAGCTCCGCTCCATTCCTTACTTATCCTATGGGGCTATTGCACTGGCTCGCTTAAATGTTTTCGCATGGCTTTAATTATTCCTCCTTCTCCGACCCCCCTTTTCTCGATGGAGCAACCCCGTCTTACTCAGTGTTCTTTCAAATGTCATGTTTTCTAGACTGCTCATCAATCCTGCTGCTTGCTCTGTTGCATAAATCAGACAGATGATTGTCCTCAATCCACAAACTGAAATTCATTTAAATCTAAGTAGATAATTGAAGCTTGTTGGATCAATATCAGGCGATGATCTAATATATTGACTAGAGATCTCTATCTGAGTAGCAATGGGTTACTCATCAATACGAGCATAAATGACAGGGCCTCTGTGGGCAGGTTCAACCTGGGCTTACACCATCCACATCCAGGTCATCTACGTACGTAATCTGGGCTGCCACTGAGCCTGCAAGCCCTTGCCCAATGATGGGGGATGAACCAAAACCTGACAAAACCCCCACGACCTCCATGGCTTGAACTAGGGACCCAGTGGTGGAGCCATTACATGCTCATGTCACCTGTCGTGGGAGACCGTCACAAGGGGGTGAGACATAAAAGCTGTGGATTCTCCCATGTTTTATATAGGGCTCAGCCTTTAAAAGCTTTTTTTGCCTCTCCATGCAATCACCAAAGAAAGACTGCTGTTGCCAAAGATGATCAGGGTCGTTTGAATTACCTTCTACCTGATGCCTACGGAGAGCCTAAGCCCTGAGGTTAAGCATGGTGGGATGAATCTGGGGTACCGGAGAGCGCCGTGGGATTTGGGCACTTTCATATTCATATCCAGCGAAAATCTTCCCCAAAGGTCCCTGCTGCCTCCATCCTTAGTCCAAGCTGAGTGAAGTTCATTGAGCACCTTTCCGGGAAAATTGCGTTGCGTGCTTAAAACATCAGATCCAGGAGCTCACAAGCCACAGGGTATCTTCTGCCGCCTTAAGTAGATGGTGAGACATGGGAATCTGAACACGACCCAAATAGCCTGAGATATATCTTATATCGTGACGTGGGTTTAAAAGAAGAAGGAAAAAAAAAAAGGTATTAGCACACAAAATATTAAGTCATTCATATTTTCTGCAATTAATTTATCTGTCATCAATAGACTCATAAACTATTTGACTCTGTGACAGCTTGGAAAGAGAAGATGCCAACTTTTCCTGCAGGTGTGCATCTGGTTGGGAAGACATCAGCAATTGTACGTGCAGGGAAGGAGGGTGATAGGAGGGAGACAGGGGTTGTGAAATAAGATGGGAGTGAAAGGGTTGGCAAAAATGCTCACTAGCTGCATTTGTCCTCCTTAGACATGGGAAGAAAGGTTTGCAAAGCACTGGCTTCAAGCAGCATTCCCAAAAGTAGGTTGAGAGCTCCTTGCTGCACAGTTTCGTTAATTTGGCTTCAGGTGATGAAGCCATGCAAAGAGCCCAGGGCATTATAGAAATGCTTCAGCCCGTGTCCTGTGTTCAGTGTGATACTCAAAATATGTATCCGGGGCCAGATACCCGGTGCTTACGTGCCAGTGCGATTGTAAATCCTACTGAGTTCCCCGGGATGTAGGTTCCTTGATGGTTTTTGCGTATTTACTCTTGGGAGCTTCTCCCTTGGCACTCGTGTGGGCAGCTCCACGCTGAGCCGGTTTGATGGCCGGGAACTACAAGACTTTGGGGCTGGGGAGGTTTGGAAAATGATCCAAGTCAGGACAGATCTAATGGGTCCTGGTAAAGGTCAAGCAGGAGTGGGCGAGAGGGTGTTATAAAAAAGATATAATATAGCTATATCTGTAACATAACATATATAAGGTGTTATGATGTAACACTAGATATGTTAATGTATATAGACAGGGTATGTGTTACCCTGTCTCCTACGAGGCTGGACAAGTATGAAATGATCCTCAGCTATTTTAGCAGATCCTCAGGGTTTTCTCTGAGCCAGGACGACAGGGGTCTGGGGGGATGGGAGATGCATGGCTGGGGAAGAGACCTGAGCGTGGCCAATGGACCTTGGTGTTTCCAGGTACCTCCAGGTGAAACCCCTCTGTGGCAGCAGCTGATGAGGGTGAGCCAGCAGCATCCTGCCCTTCCTGCTGAAGGGGTCACTCCTGCTGCTGGGGAGAGGTGGACTGTGGAGCTGAGAAAATCTGGGAGGCAGCTACTTGTGGCCCTGGGTGAAAGCTGCCTGGTGGGGTGATGGAGGACGGGCTGGAAGAGGACCCCCAGTTGACAGGGATGTGGCTCCTTTGCCCACCTCTTGCTTGGAGCTGGTGTTTTCCAGATCTCGGTCAGCTGGAAGTGCTCGGAGAGGTCACCCAGTGGCTCTGTCCTGTTTTGTGGGATCTCTTGGGGCAAATGTTTCTCAACCTCCTGTTTTCCTTACATTTAAGTTAATTAATTTTAATAATCAGAAAGGTTCTTGTTCTCACAATGGGTCCACATAGTTCCCTCATGCAATTCGGCAAATTGTGGGGTTGTGGGAGTTTTGCCTGTCTGGTAATGCTGGCAGCATGAAGTTCCAGATAATCACCTACTAATTTCTATTTCTTTTTTTTTTTTTTAATGAAACTGGTGCTTGGCTGAAGCTGATGCCCAAAAGATTTAAATGGCTTTGCATTCAAACGGTAAAATGCTGTTCTCTGCTCGCTTTGTTCAAAAAAGGGAAAAAACCAAAGCCCTTACAGCCACAGAAACAAATAACCCGGGTGGAAATCTGGAAAAGCCCTGAGCTGAAGGCTCTGTCAGGAAGAAAAGCGGGTAATGAGTCTCAAGGGCTAAGGAAAAACTAGGAGCGAGCAGGGTCCTGGCTACCTTTTTGCCTGCCTTGTGGCTGAAAATTAAGGGGGAACATAAAAGCAAGGGATGATGCTGTGGTGTGGGTACCAGAACAGGATGGCAGGGAAAATATGCAGTGAAAAACAAATTAAGATCCGGACTTGTCAAATAATGAGGATGCTTCGCTTCTCCTGGAGCCCAAGCAAAGCTGAGGATGCTTTAAACTGAAGCCTTCCAAGTATATGTTTGCCCAAAGAGCTCCTGCCATACCCATCTATATCGTATGTTTTATGCATTGCAGGCTCGTTGGGCCCCCACTGAAGCTTTAACGTTACGTGTGACGTGAGTTTATGTCCTCCTGGACCAGAAGGGAGTTGGGAATGCAGCCAGCTGGACTCCTGCTCCGTCTCTGGTTGTTTCCAGGTGCGATGCCATCCCAGCTCCTACCGCAGCACACAGAGACATCTGAAGGCCCCATAAGATATGGCAGATGATGATATTGCGATGCACGGCGTCTGAGTGGTGGCTTGGAGCAGGCACCTTGGCAGAGGAGCCCCAGCGATGGCACCCTGTGGCCGGCGTGTCCTGGGGACCGCAGCCTCGCCAACAAGGTGTGTGCCTCCGTGCCGGCCGGAGCGATGGGCTCCGTGATGGATAATGTGTTTGGTATCAATATACCTGCCTCAAAACTCAAGAGAGAAACAGCTGCCGGGTGGCAGAGGCTCCAGATCAAACCCCTGGTAGATGTTGCCTCCTCATTGTGATTTTCACGCTTGGCTAAATCCAGCTCGTGCAATGGGCGGTGGGTTAGAGGGGAGATGCGGAGGTGCCCACAGCGGAGCTGGAGGTGAATCCTCGGATGCTGTGGGCAAAACCCAGCTGGGATGCGGGAGTGTTTCCCCTTGACCACAGAAATCTGCAGCGAATGGCTGCTTCGTTCAGTCCGCTCGGCTCCAGCGGCGCATCCCACCCCTGAAAAGGAATTAAAGAAAAACAGGGGGAAAGGGGAAAAGTGAAGAACCAAGGCAAGGAATTTCACTCCACAAATAGGGAAGCGTCTTGAACGTGCCACTGGCGTGTTGCTGCAGACAGCTTAAGCCGAGAGAAAATTCTTTGGCAGTGACATCAATTCAGCAGTAAGTAATGCATTTTCTAGGGCTGAGATTCAATTTAAGGTCTCTCTCCAGTGAATGGAATGATTGAATGGTACTTAGGAAAAAAAAAAAAACAAAAAAAAACCAACAAATGAGACTCCTTTTGTTAAGCTCTCGTCAGCCCATAATTTAAGAGAGGGTTTTTTTCCCCTTTTTTTCCACTTGAACTATGGTCTGTGTACTGAAGTCTGCTAGAACTGCCTTGAACTTGGCTTTCTGTAATCACCCCCCCCCCAAATCTAGAAACTGACAATAATGTTTTTAGATGCCGAGTGACTCATCCAGAGCTTTGAGGATCTTTAGTCTCTCCACGCTCAGCCCTTCTACCTACAAGACCCAGAAGAAACCACAGATTCACTAAATGCCAGGGAAGGAGAGCAAGAAAAGGACAATTTTGAGCTGTGCATCCTTGAGAAACATGGCACAGAATGTTCTTTTTTTTTTTTTTCTCTTTTCCTGGTAAATTGTGCAGCTTTCAGCAGTCTGTTTTATGATCTCCCTAAACCGAAACTTGCCCGTAGACCACTGGGTTTAATAACCCCCAGCAAATCTCTCCTTCAGAAACTGCCACATTTTTTCCCTCTACAATAAAAAAAAAATAATTAGAAATTGCTATAATTTGATAGGGAGCTCTCACTGCCTGTGAATTTAAAACTAGCTTGGATAATGTGCTGGTGAAAAGGCAGTAAAGAGTCGTTTTGTACCAGCAAGGGAAGGGCTTAAAAGTTTATTTTCTTGCTGAGTGACAGGAGTTAGGCAAAACCCATCCCCAAAGGTTTCATTGCTGGTGATGCAGCTGCAGGGATTGCCAAACACATACTCAACAGAGGACTAGTTTTCTAAAAATAGTGATTAGATCGCTAACTCTGTCTCTCTCCCTTGATCCAGATCAAGTCTGAGGACAGACCTGGAGCTGGTGTGAGGGGAAGGGAGGGTGCCACTGAGCGTGGCTCCATCCACCAGCTCTGCCCCCTCATCTCCTGCAGGTCAGGACTAGGGGGAAACCTGCGCTGACCAGTGTGTTGACACCACCAGATCTCCGTCTTTGAATTCGGTGTGGTTTAGGCTAAGGCACTGTCTCATGCTGGGGGGGGAAATGGGGGGAACCTCACGCTTGGGCTGTTTTGGTGTGAACACGTGTATGTGATTTTGATGTTGGGTTTGCAGGGTCTGCTGTGCCTGGCCACTTGGGTGACCAGAGTCTGCCTCTGGCTGGGAAAAGGGCTTTTATCTCAGGGGGCTGTTTGGAAATGAGATTTTAATCAAAGCTGGCTGTCTTGACTGTGCAGCGAAGGGAGAGAGAGGGAGGTCAAGCCAGCAGCTCACCCTAGATGTTACAGACACGTCTCTCCAGCCAGGGTGAGCTCACCTCCAGTGATGCTCACTGGGTTTCATTCCTCTCTGGGTGTCTGTGGGTGGGTTGAGATGGTTTTGAGGTGGTCTGTGGGGAGGCTGAGATGTTTTGAGGTGGTCTGAGGAGGGTTGAGAGGTTTTGAGGTGGTCTGCAGGGGGGTTGAGATGTGTTGAGGTGGTCTAAGGAGGGTTGAGAGGTTTTGAGGTGGTCTGTGACGGGGTTGAGATGTTTTGAGGTGGTCTGTGACGGGGTTGAGATGTTTTGAGGTGGTCT
>JAVJGJ010000036.1:4183351-4208939 GCA_035590215.1 Microhierax caerulescens | reverse complement strand
TCCAGGAAACCCTCTCCCCACAGAATCACCCACAAAACTCTCTTTAAGTGCCCCAAAATGTGCAGATCGGGAGGAAAACCAGAGTCTGGGGGACTGCCCTGTTTGGGGGATGGTACCCCCCTAGCAGGGCACTGTGGGGGGGTGGGGGGGTGGTTCTTCCTTCTTCCTACCAGCTCGTCGTTAAAAACCGCGTAACGTCGCGCTTCTGCAGCAGGGTGCCATCGCCGAGGCGCAGGGCGCTTGCGGAGGTTTGTGTCAGGCAGCCACGGATCTATTGGATCATTAAATCGGTGCTCAGTCACCTTAGGCTGTGTGTTTAAGGTGGATAACGGGATGTATCGGGGATATATCGCAATGGAAGTGGTTTCTTTAGTAGCTGGTCTTGGACGGTTTTCCTTGTGGGATGTGGAAGGCGGCTGGGAGACCTGCGTAGCCTGGGTTGCATCGCGGGGCAGTCGGGACCGTTTTATACTGAGCAATTTTCTCCTCTGCGGAAAAAATACCAATTTTTGTGGCATTTCTGGTGGTGGTGATGCTGGTTTTGAGTGGCTGTTTGGGTCAGTACTTGTGAGGAATAGGGGTTGGGGGCGTCGGGGACGTCCCACCATGGCACGTGGCGGGGCTGGGGAGGCAGTTCAGCGCACAGACCTTGGCTCGCCAAGTCCCATGGCAACCACCACCTTTAAAAAATACTTAAATCTCTTTGGTGTCACGCAGAGGCAAAGAAAAATGGCTTCTAAGATGGTAACACGCATTTCCCAAAACAAATCATTTTGAAAGTCAGACCTGGTTGCCTTAAACCCACAAATAAACAACTGTAGGTCATAAAGAGAAGCAAAAGGATGACGAAGCTCCCGCTCTGAGCCCCTGTAAGATGGCTTTGGCTAATTTATTTCTCTGCTTTCTCTGCTTGGCTGTAACTTTGAGCTGCTTCTTGCTGCTTGCCTGATGGTGGGGCTCAGCACAAGGGTAGGGATGGAGAATCCAAAGCAGGGACTTGAGAAAAGGAAGGCAGAATATAACCTCTCCATCACCAGCTTTTCAGTCCATCTCTCCCCCAGGGTCTCTCTTTAGGTGAGTCCGTTGTGTCTATTAAATCGACCTGGGGTCCAGCATCCCGAATTTGAAGCTTTCATCTCAGTTTGAACTTCCACATTGATTTTTCCTGTTCCAGGGGGCCTTTGTTTTCAGATTACCTCGTGTGCCTGCCTGCAGCCGCTGCACAAGCTCCGGCAGCACCTGATGGTCCTCCAGGTATTCCCCGGCAATTGAGCCTAAGAGGCTCCCATGCTGATGATCATTTTTAACCTAAGTCTAAACCCACTAAGGATCCTTTAGAGACAGAAAAGTCACTTTCCCAGTTTTGCCGACGCAGCTGGTCTCGTGAGTATTAGTAACAAGTAACGTGATTGCTCAGTGTCACTGTTAATGCTCCCCGGTGCGGATGGAGGCAGAGATAGAAGAAAACTCGATGATAATGGGATGAAATGGTTCAGAGTAGGGTTTTACTCTGACATTAATGCATTAGGGATCCAACTCCTGGGGGAGCTAATGGAAGTGCTGCTATGATTAGAAGTGCCTCTGCAGACAAGTAAGACAGCGCTGGTAATGGAGCGAGGCAGTGCAGGCGGGCAGCGGGAGAGCTGGTATTTGTAGGTGATGATGCCTCTCCTGGCATCTCTTGGGTGCCTCCTCTGCCCTCTTTCTGTCTCATCTTCTCCAGCGGTGGGCTGCTGCCGCCCTCCCAGGCGGAGCGGTTGGGCCGTGGGGTTATGCCGCACGCGGAGCAGGGCAGGCACCGGGCTGGCGGAGGATGCTCCTTCGGCCAAAGCGCTGCGCTGCGTGCGCTGTCTGTAGGGCTGGGCTGGATGCTGTCCTGCAGCCTCGGGGGCGGCAGGAGGAGACCCAAACCACCTCTAGAAGGTTGGAAAATAGCTTTGGTATTTCCAGGGATACACCTGGCTGGCATTCCCCAGCTCAGCCTGAGCTCAGCCTTTTCTTTTTCTTGTCTTTTTTTTTTTTTTTTTTGCATGCTAAGAAATTTCTTCAGTGAGGGTCTTCTTCACTGAGTCAGCCTTTTCCCGGGGAGTGTCCCTGTCACCGAGGACACTCCGAGAGCCGAGCAGCAGGTCCCACGGGAGCAAACCAGCTCTGGTGTGACTGAATTGCCTGATTTGCAGAGGTCGAAGGGCACAGCTAATTGCAGGGGGGGGACGGCTGCGAGCTGTTTCCAATGGCAAACTTTAGACTGTAACTTCCAAGCTGGGGAAAATGGGAGCGATGCCCTGACCTAGATGTTATTGATGCACTAATAAAACCTTTAAAAAAAAACAAACAAAAAACAACTCACAAAGAAAAACCAAACCAACCAAAAAAAAAAAACCCAAAAAACCACCTTGGTAAAGCAAAAGAGACCTTTGGAAAACTTGAAAGTTTTGGCTGGAAAGGGATTATCTGTGGCTGCCAGGGTAGAGCGAGAGGAGGAGGTGAAAGCCTCGTCGGGCTCGTCGCCATCCTCCCTGCTGCTCCAGACGCCTCCCCGGGTGGCTGGGCACATTAGCTCTGAACCAAGAGAAACTGGCTCCTTTGGGAGGTGGTAAGAGCAGACCAAACAGTAAATCATTAAGCTGGCACAGCACACGGCATTGTAATAAACAGGGGGCAAAGTGCACTAATTACAAGCCAGCAGGGATGCGGGTGCGCTATCGAACGCGCAGGTTGGGCGACGAGGGAACGAGGCAAAGCCACGCTTTGCAGGGATGTCCTGTGATGGTGCTTGTTGCTACCAGCCCCACCACCAGCTGGACCTTGAGCTTTTCCTTTTCCCCAACGCAGCTGATAGACGGCAAAGCCTCGCTGCTTTTGGAGCTGGAGGGATAAACAAGAGCTGTTTGCTCCAGGGCGCTCGCAGTGAAAAACAGAATTGTTTGGGGTTTGTTGTGGGTTGGGTTTTTTTTTTCCCCCACTGTGCTCACCTTTTGCACATTTTTAGAGGAGGAAGAGAAGCAGGAGAAATAGTTTTGCTGGTCACGCGTCCCACGTAAGTCGCCCTGCTTCCTGCTAGCGAGCCGTCGGGTGGGTACGGACGGCAGCAACCCCGAAACAGCCCCCCCACACCCCGCCAAGCTCAGCCCACCTCACATCAGCGCTCCAAGGTTCAAAACGTTTCCGTTTCCCCACTTTGATTGATCAGCGTATCCTTTTGGTCATCCCACTCTGACTGCACCAATCTCCCATGGGAAAATATCAGGTCCCGTTAAATCTCTGCCTTTAAAACGTCTCCACTGGAGCCAGGTCACGTATTTGACTATATATTTGGCTATATATTCCTGCGGGAGTGATATAATTCTAACATTAATACGGCGTGATATGGCTGCAGTACTTCTTGTGGTGGTATTCCAGGGTCGGGTTAGTTCTGCTTTCGGCCATTATCCTGGTATTGGAGTTCCATGGATGTGATGGGATTCTCTGCTCGCCCAGAAAACAGGGATTTTTCAGCCACCTCCCCGGCTCAGGTATGCTGCTCCCTTAATCACAGGGATACAGGTGGATGCTCTGATTCCCCGATTGTCTCTTTCAAAGAGACCATTGTATTAACCCACTGGACTGTGCTCGCATTCCTGGTCAATGGCGTCCTGCTTTGATTTTGTGTTTAATTACCCAGTGCCCCCTCTGTCAATAAATCTCTCCTTTTAAGTCATGAAATAAGGCAGAGCCTGGCAGCGCTGCTAACAACTGCCTGCAAAGCTGCTAGACAACACGGTAGAAAATAATATTTCCATGTACAGTTTTTCCACTCCGGGATTAAATCCCTTCCTAAATCTGCTTGCGTGAGACCCACCGTGATAGCTGCCCGGTGCGTGGTGGGTGCAGGACCAGCCTGGTGTAAGCCACAAGGACGTCAGCCGTGTTTGCTGCTGCCTGCGGCTGCCTGCACCGGGGTGGTGTTTGCACGAGGAGGCAATGTTTGCTCACCTCCAGGTGTTGGATTAGCTGGTTTGGTTAAACCAGTTCACATTGGGCAGGTTGGCAGCAGGGTTTGAGCAGGTCTGACCTAACCCGGCGGATTTGCCTGCCTCTGGGAGTGGTATCTGCACCCTGCCGATACCGCGGGCAGGGGCTTCGAGGGGCAAAACAAGGCGTTCCTGGGACAAATCAGGTATTGATAAAATACCTGAAATTAGGTATTAATAGAGGCAAAGCAACCACCCACCTCTCTTGAAGACTGGCAGCAGCAAGCCTTGTCCAACCTCACACCCAGATTACCCTTTATGCAGCAGGCAGGCAACAGGAGAGTAAGAGCATTTTTTAGTTTAAAATTCCAGCCGGTGGGAACTGAAGCCCAAAACGCAGCTGGGGAAGGTGGTTGAAGGATAACCGGGTCGTGGGCTGTCACAGTACTCTCCAAACTAGCGGCTGCAGCAAGGTGTTTTACCATCTCCTACTGGCACACACTTCATCCCAGTGCCTCTGCTGCCTTCTCCTCATCTCACCTCCTCACTCAGGGCATGCTCTCTCTTCTCTTGCTTCTTCCTCATCTCAACTCCTACTGCTTCTTCTTCTCTCCTGCTTCTTGGTTCTCAACCCTTAACTTCACCAGCCACACCTGCACTTACCTACATCGACCAACCTGCTGCCCCTGAAGCCAACCCACAGTTGCATATTATCAATGCTAATTAACCCAGCTTCATTCCTCTACAGTGGGCATCTGGGATGGGGGGGTCAGTCCAGCGATGCAGCCCCTCGCTCTGCAGAGGGACGGCACCCACCCCACGGGCGAGCTGGTTTCTGCCCAGCGCTAAGCGGAGCTCGGAGCGGAGAGGAGCATTACTCAGTGGAGAAGGAAGCCCTGGGCGCCAGCAACGCAGCCTTTGCTATCAATTAAAAAAGATCCTAATTGACCAGCCTGACACCACCGACCTGTGATCGCACCGAGGCAGGCCTCCAAACATATGCTCGAGCCCACATGAAAGAGCTAATCGTTTCTTCACCCAATTAAGCAAACCAGCAAATGGCAAACAGGAGCCGGCTGGGTTTTAATTGCTGTAATTCTCCTAGGAAACGGGTCCCCCGGCTCTCCTACAAACCGTGCACGTGTGCTCCGGCACCAAGGGGCACGGAGGCTCGAGCAGCTCGGCTGGGATGCCGGGGCTCCGCGCGGTGCAAATCCGGGCTGAGCGATGCTCCAGAGCGAGAATAAGGGGCGGGAGGCGGCGGGGATGCCGGTAGCACGTCGGTTTGTTTACCCAAACCCAAAATGTTTGGTTTCCAGCAGCTTTTATTTCTGAAACTACATTTTTAACAAAATGCTTTGGCTTTGTGAAATAGATGTGGGGTAGGTTTGTGGGTTGTTGTTTGGGTTTTTTTTTCCTTTGCCCTCCATGGGCTAAATAATTCCAGGAATTAAAAAAAAACAATAATGGTTGGGCATAGCACACCATTTCTGTGGCTGTTCAAGGAGCTGCAGAAACCCACAGACATTTACCCCTAGACCTTACTCTTTTCCCTGTGTGTTCTCTCTCCTCCCTGGTCCCAAAAAGCCCACCCTGCCCTGGTCGGCAGCGGATGCTCTCACTCATACCTGCAGAAGGGTAGGAAAAGCAGAGGCCACTGCTGGGAGAGGTCCTGGGGGATGCAAGGTTCAGGCTGGGATGTGTCAGAGACCACAGCAGATATGGGGCCTCTGCTAAACTAGTCTGAGCTCTGGCTTTTGTGGATATTACCCAATCTTGGGGCAAGGACCTCAGAGAGGTCCCAGATGTTCCCACCTCTCCCCCTTGGAGGCTTTCCCCATGCTCCTTCCTCTTCCCATGTGCCTGGTCAAGCCTTTTCCAGTCCTTCCTGAAAGGAAAATCCCATTTCCCCCCCCCTAGTGTTATGTCAAATAACTGGTGTACATCATATAATGACGTTTCTCTTTGCCTTGTAGTGAGAGGAGGTTGTCAGGATGGCGAACTTCAAGGGTCACGCGCTCCCAGGCAGTTTCTTCCTGCTCTTTGGGCTCTGGTGGTCTGTGAAATACCCGCTGCAGTATCTCAGCCAGAAAGTAAATAAGAAATACCACAGGATTTATTGCTTCCAGCGCTTGGACGCCATCGAAGGGGGAATCAAAATCATCTTTGCTCTGATAGGTAAGGGTTATATTTGACTAGCGGTGCTGGTAACTTCCCAGCCAGTAGCAACGACCCGTACTGGAGCCTTTACTCCAGAGAAACCTGTCCAGATGCGGTAGGATGCATCTTTGATGTTCATCTTGTCTTGATCTGTAATAGAGTTTGATGTGATAAGACCAAGTCTCTCACCCCTTCCCCAAGCTGAGCAACCATTAGTACAGGCAGCCCTGATTTTTGCACCCATTTTTTTCTCCCGAGCGCAAACCCATCAGCTTTTGCTTCAGACCCCCCTGCAGCAACGAGTAGCACCAACCACCACGGCAAACAAACCATCAGGAACACCGTGGTCTTGTGTGTCCATGCAGGGATGCTGGCGGAGCAGTTCGTCCCGGATGGCCCCCACTTGTACCTCTACAGCGGGGGGAACCGTGACTGGGTGAAGCTGATGAACTGGCAGCACACCACCATGTACCTCTTCTACGGCCTCTCCGGGGTGGTGGACATCTTCACTTACACCTCCCAGGTGGTGCCGCGGGGTCTGGATCGCCTCATGCTCTCCGTGGCTGTGTTTGTTGAAGGTCGGTAGAAGGTGGCCCGTGACTCGTGGCAGGGGGGATGTTGGAGCATGAGTCAGAGAGGGACCAAAATTTGCCAGACTGAGATAGTGCTCTGAACGCCCCTGAAGATAAAACACGTTGTAGGTGATACATTATCGAAGGGTGGTCTGTAGCAAGGTGGGAAATACAGGCATCGATAGGTCCTGGCTTTGCCCGGTTTGGGATTTCTGGGGTGACAGCGGTACAAAGCAGCAGGCTGAGTTTCCTCATTATGATAAATGCCTGGTGGATGCTGCATTTATCTTACATCTACAGAGCTGTTCGCATGCCCTGCGTTCCCCCCCGAGAGCCATTAATTGCACTGCAGGCAGCGTCATCCTCATCTGCTTGTGTTGCACGTGGCAAATTCGAGTGACTTATTCCAGCTTCAGTACATCATGAGTATCATTTTGTCTTCAGGCTGTCTCGCAAGTCATGAGCCGGGATTTCAGACCCCTCTTGGATCACATGGGGAAAAGACACTGGGAAATTAAGGTCTTGCTTATCTAGAAAAGCCCTTAACGAAGGCGTTAGCTGTTGTTATTTTCCCTTGGCTGATCCCAGCGGTTTCTGAAGCAGAGCAGGGGCAGCTCAACAGGCGCAGCTGGGCCGGTTAGAAAAAGGAATCTATCATTTACAGCTCCCGAGAAAGTGGCGACGTTCAGCAATAGAAAAGCAGGACACGGCAGGAACCCGGCTGCGAGGGGAGGGTGATCAGAAGAGGTGATGGCACGGGAAGAACCCCCCCTTCAGCTGTCCTCTTTGGTCCCCGTACTGCTCAGACCCTCCTGCCCCACAGCTGGGCATCTCATCCCTGCAGGCTGGTGGGATGCCAGGAGACCTAAAGGGATGGTGCTATGTGGAGTCCCTTGTTCTCATGGTGACCCGTCTCAGTTTGCCAACCGGGTGGGTGATTTACTCTGCCGCACCTCCGTGGTCACGGTGCTGCTAACACTACTAACCACGGTTTGTCTGTCTTTTGGCAGGTTGTCTCTTTTATTACCATGTCCTTCACCGCCCCATGCTGGATCAGCATATCCACTCCCTGCTGCTCATCGCCATCTTTTCAGGGGCCTTCAGCATCATGCTGGAGGTCTTCCTCCGTGACAACATTGTCCTGGAGATGTTCAGAGCTGGTGTCACCATCGTCCAGGGAACGTGGTTCTGGCAGGTCAGTTCTGCCTTCTCATGTGGAGCACAGCACCGAGGTAGGAGAGCAATGGGAAAAGAGGAAAAATAGCTGTACATCACGTATCAATCGCACGTCTCTGAAGGATAATTTTGCCAGGCTCGCTTCATAAATAGATCATCACCCAGAATGAAAATTTACTTATCACAGGTCATCTCTGATGACTGCTCCTGCTGAAATAGCTGTTTGTCTTGGCTTATTGCTTCTCTGGGGGGAACAGCAAAAGCGAGTGCTTGCAGCGAGCGAGCAACATTTTACAGTATCTAACAACCAAGGACTAATTGCTTAATGTGTCTAATGCACCCTGCAGCCCTCCCTCTGGTTTAGTGGAAAGATGCAAACCCCATCAAGCAATAAAATGGCTGAGTAAAAATACAACCAGCTGCTCGCTTTGGTAGGAGTTGGAGCTAGCTGCTCCCAAAACCAAGCTGCCACCAAGAAATGCGAATTCTCCTCCTCTTTCTCAGCCCCAGGTCTGCTGCGCTATCTCAAACCAACCTTTATTCAGAGGTTAAAACTGGGCTGAGCTTGTAAAATACTGAATTTGGAGGTTTTAAAGGATGGCTAGGAGCCTGCAATGCAGAGGGACTATTATGTGGGGTTATTGTACAGAAGAAGAGAGACCGCAGGCACAGACCTTGCTTGGTGTGGCCTCTCGTTGCAAGGCTGGACCTCAGTGAGGCCAGCACAAACGAGCATCCCAGTCAGGGCTCCAGTCCCTTGGTCACCACGGTGGGGACCCAGATGGACAGAGGGCTGCCGCAGGTACATTGGTTCCCCAAGGTAATAAATCGCTTGTATCCACCCAGATCGGTGTTGTGCTCTTCCAGCCGTGGGGAGGCCCCACGTGGGATGAGAAGGACCACAGCAACATCATGTTCCTCACCATGTGCTTCTTCTGGCACTGGGCAGCCGCCGTGGCCATCCTGGCTATAAACTACACCCTCGCTTACTGGTATAGCTGGGGCGTGAAGCTGGGCAGGAGCAGGGGGGGTGGGGGTGGGGGTGGTTGCGGTGAGCTGCGGATGCACTATCCCAACATGCAAAGTCACAGCTGAATAAGCAGCCCCTGACTACTGCAGGTTTTAGGGCACGGCGACAATTTGTCGAGTGCACGGAATGCAAAATAGTGCCAGCAAGAGGCACGGGTGCTGAAGGTGGAGAAGCAAATGGCTGAGCCCCTGGAGCTGCTCCTGGAAGTCACACTGGTTTTGTTGTGTGGTTTTTTGGTTTTTTGTTGTTTTTTTTTCTCTGCACACAGTGCTGGAAGTCAAACTTTAATTCAATAGAAAAATCAAAGCATTACCTGGATGCCCTGACACTTAGTCCCCTCCCTTGCAAGGATTTCAAAGCGGTTGACAGTCACTGAGTCGTTAGAGGTACAACAGCACTGTGATGGCTAAAACATCACCAGCCCCCAGCATGGCTTTTCCAAGGGGATGGGAAGGGGATGTTATCCCGCTTTCCAGGGTGCTCCTACCACCTGTGAGCTTCTAAGGGGTGCTGCATGGCTTGCTGAGACACAGAAGGATCAGTCCAGTCTATGCAAGCAAATAGACTCTATGGAGAATAAAAAAACCAAACAATCCCCCCCCTCAACCAGCATTTGAGGACCTCTGTAATAGTTTCTGCCGCTCTGTGTATTCACCACAAGTGCTCCTTGCTCCCCTGAGCACTCTGGCATTCGTCTGGGGGTTTTGCTAACAGCGGTTTATCGCTCCTGTGTTCCAGCTGCATCCAGAGGTGCGGGAGAGGCAGCGCAGAGCCCTACATCGGTCTGGGAGTCCGGCAGCAAAAGTGTGACATGAGCTCCCAAGCCGCCTTCTTAAATGGATCTGATGAAGAGTGAAGAGGGTGCAATCTCCTTCTCCAAATACGTGAAGAATCTGTTTTCTAGAAGGAATCAAAGAAATCTAATTACATATTTGTGTTTTGGAAGAGCGAAGAGAGGCGCCACCGTTCTGCTGCTGGGAAGCACGTGGAGCACACGGCAGGCAGCTGCCCTCCATCCCTCCCTGAACATCACCGTGTCTGAAACAAGCACAGTTTGGGGTGATTTTTAGCAGCCAAAATAAGCACAGAAACTGAATGTGATGAGATGGCTTCGTCCGAAGGGTTCCCATGTGTGTTTCCATAGTGATGGAGGGCATCCTTGGGCCAGCTGACTTTTCCAAGAGCCTGGAGGCTTTGACCTGCCGTGATTGAAGTCAGGGAAACCTCCAGGCTGAGGTCAGGTACCTCTGGACCAAAGCATCATCCCAAGGAGGAAGAGTAGAAGAGTGTTGAATGTGAGATTGTGTCAAATTTGCACAGCCACAGCTTGATTGTGTGCAGTACTGATTTTATTACCGAAGCTTTGGACTAAAGAGGGCTTTTGTTAATAGTTTTCTCATTCGCTTAAAGGCTGAAAGAGCGAATAAATGTGAAATAAAAAATCCTTACTGAGCTGATATCCTTAAATTTAAGACTGATAAATTATAGAGTGTGTAATAATAGCTTAGACAAATCCATCCCTCAGACCTGTAAAGCCTGAAGGACTGTAAGATACACGGCTTAGCAGCAGGGATTCGTAAAACGTCCCAGTTTCCCAATGAAAATAAACCTCTCAGCTTGGAAAGTGAGCTGAAACAGGCACACATTTTGTTTTTAGCCTGCCTTTGCCACCTAATCTCTTGTAAAAAGTGACTGGAAATGTCACCTCCTAGATAGGAGGAAAATACACCAGTAGTGAGTGCGGGGATTAAACAATCTATATCTACATTTATATATAAAAAATAAACACCAGCACAAGCTGAATCGCAACTCTCCGTGTCTCGAACCCTGGGGCTGGAAGGATGCTCTGCAGTGAAGTCTTCTCACTGCTGCGTACCGGGGGGGGGTGGGGGGGTGGATGGCAGCCGGGTTTGTGCTCATGCTCACGCTCGTGATGGAACAGAAAAGCAGCTGCTGGCAGGTCCAAGCGCTTGCAACCCCGCGCGCCCCCCCAGGGAAGGCAAAAGTGTCCTTGAACACCCTCTCCCCTCGTGCAACGAGCCTGTGGCAGACTAAGGGGGCTGTAGCAGGGATTTTATGGCTCATGGACAGCACTGTAAGGGCTAACGTTTCCTTGAACGCCAGCTTTCCCATCTCTCCACCACCGAGCCGGTTTATTTTGCACGGCTGGATGTCGGGAGGTGCACGCCGGCTCGGTGCGATACGTCTCCATAAATCCACCTGGTACAAAGGCCGTGCCATGAAGTCTGGTGAGTTGTAACCGCCGACCACGACGAGTGTTTTGCAGATACTTGTTTTTCCGCCGAGTTTTTCTGAACTGCACCGATTCCTCTCGCCGCTACGATGCCGGCCAGAGCGTTTTGCAGGGCACCGCCTCGGAGCGCGCAGAGAAAACCCATTCGCAAGGTGACAAACCCAGTCACCGAGAGTGCTGCCAGACAGAAATCAGCCCAATCGAAGAGCGAAAAGGCTTTGTGTGGCGCTCTGAATTATTTCTGGTCCCCTCTGAACGATTTGCTGTCAGAAAACAGCCCAAACATCCCATAATCAGCGTTGAAGAGCCGCGTCAGGGCAGCAGCAGATGGCAGAGCTGGGGCTGGGCGCAGGCGCGTAGCCCAGGCTGGCCGAGGTCCCGGTCACCTTGCAGCCACCCTCCTCCTGGCTACCCCCAAAAATCAGGGGCTCTTTCCACCCGAGGGCAGGCGGCTGAAAGCTGACCTCGGTTTTTAAAAGCACTCCTTGCTTTCGAAGGTGGGAGAGGGTTTATTTAATTCTTCTCCTTGCCCCCCTTGATCTCGCTGTCCCCTTTCACCCCGAGGTTTTCTTTGTCCCTTGTGACTGTGTGGCCACAAAATACTTTTCCCCTCTGCAGCACCCGGTGTCTGGAATAGTTTCTGTCTGCCTCATTAACTCCCCGCTCCTACAAACATCCCAGGACGGTCAGTATAGCGCTCGTTAATTTGTTTTCCAACTCTGGAGCACATTCTTTCCCGAGGTATGAAGGTCAGTGAAGGAGGAGAGATACAGCCTGTGATTAAGTCAGAAAATACAGGTGGCGGTCACTTTGGGGTGAGAATTAAGAGTTTTCATTTCAGCTAAAACCCACATTTGTAAATAGCTCAGGTACCCAAACAAGGGCATGAAGGATGCTGGGCGCACGGAGCAGTCCAGGGATGGCGTGTCACATCGCGAGGTGCAACCACAAGCCGTCCTCATGTTTATTTCTTTACGTGACAGACACACCAGCGCAGTCCTCAAGGGACTATTGCTTTTAACACAACCTTAATATCAACCACTTGTCCTGGATCGTGATTTTCTCCATACAAACTGAGTTACCAGCCTAGTTAGTGGCTTTGTACAGGACCCACTGCCCCGCAGCTGGAGTGGCCGGGGGTGGGGGGGTGGGGGGGGTGTATAGCTGTGTATTTGCAGCCATATCCACAGCTTTAAAATGGCTGTGATGCCCTAGGAGACATCTCAGGGTGCTTTTTTGTCTTGTAGAACTGCAGCTTGATGTTCTTGGACGGTTGTCGCTCAAGTGACCTGCGTGTCCGAGGCAGGAGGGAGCTGCCAATCCTCCCAACGGCGATATCTAACCTGCCCTTAGAAAGGAGCCCGGACAACACCCCCCAGAGCAGCCACCTATCTCGGCAGCTGGGTTTTCCTCCAGCTGGACAGCCAAGTCCTCGCAGGGACCCCAGCACAGCCCCTCCACGAGCCACTGGCTCCTCAGGCAGAGACGGCATCTCCCACTGCCAGCCTTTACGGCCGCGTTTATGTAAGGCTGAAACGATGGTGTAGGCAGCAGAACAAGCCCTGCCTCTGCTTTTACCACCTGCTTCACCTCCTCTGTTGCCTGTTTATGAAAGCTGGTGTTAGCGTTCGTCATAATAATAATAATAATAATACTTTGCACTTCCCGAACAACCATCCATCTGCAGCACTTGAGCTGCTGGCAAACCTTTAATTAGATTGTGCCTCCCACCACCCCCGGGAAGCAGGCAGACATTATCACATTTTTTCATTAGCACCGAGGCTGATGATGAACCTTCAGGGAGAGGATGTTGCAGTTACAGCTGAGAAAAAAAGAAAAAGAAAAAAAACCCCAAAACAACCAAAAAACCAGAATCGAATTCAGCTCAGGGTTAGGCTTGCAAATATTAAGGGGGGTGGGGGCACAAATCTGCCTCCCCTGGTCTCTCCCCGGGGAGGAAGAGGAGGGCAGGCACATGCTGGTACAATCCCATAATACTCCTCCGTGCCTCAGCAGTTTGCAGCTAAGGAACTGTAGTGGACTTGCACCCGTCCATGCCCGCAGCGATCTTCACACACCGGGCGCCCGAGCGACGCGCTCCGTGACTCGGAGGGGGTTTGCCACCCTTCCTCCCGTACCCCCTCCTCTGGCCGCTCTTCCCAACCACTGCTCCCAGTTTCAAGTCTCACATTTACCATGGGGGGCATTTAAAAGGCCAGAAACCCCCTTTCCCCCCACCGCTTCACATCTGTATAACTTTTTGCACTGTCTGAGCTGCAGGTACTTTAACAGAAGCCACCCTGCTCATAGGACCCCCACCCCACCCCACCCCATGGGCTTCCCTCTTTGCTGGCCCTTCAAACTCCATGGAAAAGGCACCTTCAGCCCCTGAGCAGATGCGTTTCAGCTGGGTCTCGTTCCCCCCCCTCTCCCCCCAGCTGCTGCCCTCCCAGCTCACATTTTCCCCCTTTCTCCAAGGACTTGACTCGTCCTGGGTGGGGGCAGTAGCTTTGTGCTTAGCTGCCCCTTGGGGTCTGCAGGGCTGGGTGGCTACAGGAGGGGACACCGAGCTGTGCAGAGGTCCCCAGCGGTGCTGCTGCTCTTTTTCCAGTGAGAAAGGTACTTTTTTCCTGGTTGTATTGGTTTTAGGGGTGGAACTCTAAGGACAGAGCTCCTACGGGGGCTGCTTTTCAGTCTGTGCTTGGGCTCAGTGTGCCCACAAGCTGCTGAAGCTTAAGCTTGGGTGAAGCTGCGTGTGTTTGTGGAAGCCCCTTGGTGGCTGCGGGCCCCCCCCTTGGTGGCTGCGGGCTCCCCCCGTGCTGCAGGACCCTTTGGCACGTGTACTCGGCCCCTTCGCAACGTGTCTTGCTCCCCGAGCGCCGCCGGAGTCGAGCAGCCACGGGTGCACGGCTGCGTGCCAGCACCACCGCCAGCTTCTTGTTTTCCTTCCACCTCCTCGCTGCCCCTGATACGGAGATAATGGGTAGAAAAAGAGCTCCTGGCTGTGGCTTGGTGGCTTTTAGAGCCGTGCTGGAGGGCAGCCCATCGCCCTGCGGAGGGTTGTGCAGGCTGGGTCCCTTCCCTGCTATTCCAGCCGTGGGGCTTCCCTGGGGCGATGGCTCACGTGTGGCTCTTGGCAAGGCTGGGCATGGCTTTACCCCGCGGTCTCGCTCAGGGTTCCTTTGTTTTGTTTTGTTTTTGGTTTTTTTTTAAGTTGTACAAGGAGTTATGTGCGGGGTTGCAACTCGGAGGAACGCTGGGTTGGGAGTGGGCTGGGTGGTCGCTAGTGGCTGCCGTCACTCCTCGGGTGGTGGGGGGCTCGGCAGCGCTCCGGAGCAGCGAGGTTTCTTCACCATCTTCACCAGTGCTTTGGAGGGAGGTGGGGATGCTGGGGTGGCCCGTGGTATTTAGTTGCCTCGAGGCGCTTGCATTGCTCATCTCTGCAGCCCACGAGGTGCTACGGCTGGGCGCGCAGCCACCGGTGATGTGATGTGCAGCGGATGGGTAGTGGCTTGTGTCGGTGGGGGCTTGGCGTTGGGCACGGCTGAGTATCACATAAGTAAAAAGGAATGGAAACAGGCTGCTGTGTCCTGCCAGCCCATCTTCTGGGGGAGGGAGGGCTGGCAGACCCTCCTCTTGGCTGCTGTGGGCTGGGAGATGGAGCTCACAAGGGCTCGGCTCTGGTTTGGAGCTCCTGGCCCCAAAACCTCCTGTCTACAGGCACCTTTTATAAGGCCAGACACCCCCCCCCCAAAAAAGAGTTATGGTGTAGCTGGTAGCCCAGCTGCGAGACTTCAGAGCCCCTCCAGCAGAGCCTGGCCGTGTTGGGAGATGCTGCAGCCTTATCTTTTCTTGGCTCCTTCCCCAGACATCCAAAAAAACCAGCAAAAGAGCTGAATATACATGGTTGCCATGGGAACGGGAATTGGCTGCTCATCCTGATTTTTGTGGCAAACTCCAGGAGACTTTTTTTTTTCTTATTAATAGCAGACACAAGGTGTTCCAGGTTGTGAAAGCCAGTTGACTCAGCCTGCTTTGAACTGGCCTGCAGGATGTTCGGCTCTAAACATCCTGTCTGAGGGCCACCTCCCCTTGGTGGCTTCTCCCTTTATCTGCCTCTTCTGAGTAATAACTGCTCCTCACTGCCACATCTGGAGAGGGAGAAGGACAGGCAGGAGTCACAGGTAAATTCTTCTACCCATAGAGAGAAATATGTTGACGAGCAGCTGTGCCATGGGAGGTGGCTGCCTGAACTTGGGAAGAAGGGATGTGGGGAGAGTCCGTCTCTGCAAGGCAAAGGTTTAGTGTGGTGATGCCACGGATGAGGCTGATGGAGGCAGTTTTCTGGCAGTCTGTGGCTTTAGCCCTTTTTTGTGGGGGTTATCACATTTTGGGGCAGTATCGTGGCAGAGGATCAGCAGCAGAAGGAGCTTGTGCCTCTTCCATTGGGGGAGGGCTGTTGGCACAAGAGAGATGTGCCTGGGTAGCAAGGATGGAGGAGGATCCACAAAGAGAAGACTCTCCATGGCCAGGCACTGAGCTTGCCCTCATGCCTACAGGTTGGCTGTCCTAGGATGCTGCCTGTCAGGTCGGTGCTTGCACCCGTGGGTGCTGGTAGGGGCTGCTCACACACCCACATGGACAGCATCCTCCTAGCAGCATCGATCTCCCCTGCGTCAGCTCAAGCAAGTCCCCACACCTGGGGCCAAAATCACGGATGGTGAGGGACCTGGAGCTGCCATGGCTCTGCAGGGAGAGCTTGGAAACGGGCAGAAATGCCGTCCTTCTGGAGCCGAGCCCGGGGAGGCAGCGAGCAGTCAGCGCGAGGCACCATAAGCAGAGCAGGCAGCTCCCGTATGGCCATTAAGCAAAAGCATCGCAGCCTGGAAGCTGCGGAGGGAGAAGGGCAGCTCAGGTAATAACTTCTGACTGCAGCCATATTTCAAGTCCTCTGGCAGACAAACTGGCTCACAGGAAAAATAAATAACCCGGGTGCTTCTCCTCTTCCCCGGCTGTGGCTCCCTCGGAGCTTCATCAGCGTTTATGTGAGCGTGGACTCAAACGCCGGGGCTGGGGGAAGCTGGTGGGTGGGAGCTGGCAGGTTGGGGTCCGGTGGGCTGGTCGAGGGGTTGTGTGGGTGTGGGGGGGTTGTTTTTCTGCACCTCCAAGATGTGAGCTGTGCAAGTGGACTGTTGCTTGGAAACGTGTCTGCTTTCGCTGCAAAATCATGGCTGTTGTAGAAAAGAGGGTTGGGTTGGTTTTGTTGGTTTTTTTTTGAGTGGGTGACGTGCAAGCTTCTGCTTGACCGAAGGGATGGGTTTGGGACATCGCTGCTAAGTGAGAGATGCTCCAGGATGTGTGATGGTTGCTCCAGGGCTGTGCCCAGGTGGTGGGAGGCAAAGAGGGCTTGTGGCACCTACCGAAAGCCTTGCTGGATGGGGCTGCTGAAAGGTTGCAAAGCAAATGGTCCCTGGCCCTGTAAAGCAGAGCAAGGCTGCTCCGCTGAGGAGGGGGATGGTTGGAGTAGGACATCCCATGGGCAGCTCTGAAATGGAGTGGTTTGGGTCTGCTGGTAACTAAGGTGAAGGGGGGATGCGGAGGGATAAATCCCTGGGCTAAATCTGGATGCCGGTGTGGCTTGGAGCAGCCTCTGGAGCTGCAGGCAGGACGTGTCATTTCTGATGTCCGGGCACTGGGACTTCTCTGCTCTCCTCCAATTAAGCATGTCAAATTAATGTTCCTGCTATGTATCTTAATCAGGGTACGCTCCTGACTCCAGCTTCAGGCTGTTGCCCTTGCAGTCACAGTCCCTGTAGGACAAAGGGAAAATTTGGTTGTATATCGTGCAATTGTGCACCACTTAAAAGTGCTTTGATAGCATTTGGGTTTAGTCGCTTTAGCATGTAGGTACCTGTGCCGGGAAGATGTGTGCCCTGGACTGGGTGTCCAGGCTATAATCAGGAAAGACATGGGACTTGAGCAGTCTCCGCGTAGCGCAGGCATCTGAATTAGAGCAGGAATCCATCGCCGATCCCCAAACCAGCTCCTGGGGTGGGGCGTTGCTCATCTACCTGAAAGGCTGTTTAGTAACTTCCCTCCTGAAAGGAAACCTGAACACGGTGCGAACAGTTCTGATTCTTTCCCAGGTCACCTGTGTCCGGAGGTGCGACGGGTGACAACAGTCTCCCCACCCAAACACCGCGCTCGCCCACGCGGGGCTGAGCCAGTTTGACCGACTCCAGCTCTGCAAAACCCGACCGGGGACGTCTTGCAGAGCTCTCCCCCACCTCGGGCGCTTGCCACGCCACATCCTACCCTTATTTTGCAGTGCCTAATTACTTTCTAGTGTGGGAGGACTTGGAGAACGTGCTGGAGTTGTTCATCCAGCCTCTGCAATTCGCTTCGGTATTTATAAACACGACGAGGATGTGATTTGCGATGCAAGGGCAGGTCGTGGGGTGGCTTTGGGGTGAGTAATGCCGCCTTCCCTGCACATCCGACCCGTAGAAAAGGACCGGGAAGCGCGTGGGGAGGCTGAGAGTGAGACCTCCTCAGGTGGTAGATACGTACAGAGAGCAAGGAGAGAGGTGTTGCTGGAGGGAACGAGACCATCCTAAGGTAATAGCAAAAGCTCGCTGTTATAAGCATTTAGATTGTTACTTATTCCCTTCTGTGCTTGCCGTTCTGGGATTTCTTTCAACAATTTGAGTATGGGCTTAAATAGTTTCCAGGCTATAACTTTGCCGGTCACGCTGCTGTGCCTTTGCTCCTCTGCATCCCTGCCGGTACTCAGTGTGCCGGTACTCAGTGGTACCAGTACATTGGTCCAGCTTAGTGGAAGGCAATTTTCATGCCTTTATTCTTCTAGCTCTTCCTGTTGGAGGTGCAAACTCTTTCCCTGGTGTCAAATCACCGCTGGTGTGTGACACAAAGGTTGTGTGGGATATGCACGAGGCTTCTGTTGGTAATGGTGCCTGGGCTGCCTCCTCCAGCAGCACCCTGCAAAGCCTTGGCTTGCTGGAGCTGCTGAATGCACCGACTGGATTCACGCCCTGGTAATTATCTAGTTTGGAGGCAGTTTATGTTCTAAGGAAATAATTGTCATGTTGCTTTTTTATTAGCGAAAACTTTGTTATGGTTCCTCTTCTAATAGCGTGTAGCTGTTGTGCTTTCTTGGGTGCTAATGTATTTTTCTCTGGCATGATGAAGTCCTGCTGATTATGTGCATCCAACCACATACATATATATATACACACACACACACACATATACAGTGGTGCACAGCGGCAGCTTCTTCTTGGTGATGTCACATCTCTGGTATGACCTGTTTGCAGCTGATGGCAGAGCCACACACGCCCGCTCTGTCGGGATGCGGATCTCTGGGGATGCTGAGCAAGCGAGCAGCCTGGTATCTCTTGGGGATGCTTTGGGTCAGTCCCCAGGCACTGTTTGTCCTTGCAGGTCCAGCAAGCAAGCCCGATGCCAATGAGTTTCCTTGGCAGTGCCCTCCGGGGCACCTTCTTCCTCATTTTTGGTCTCTGGTGGTCTGTGCGATACCCCCTGAAGTATCTCAGGCGGAGAGGCAATGCCGAGAGCCAGCCAAGCTATGGGGTCCAACGCGTGGAAGTCTTTGAAGGGGCGGTCAAAGCTTTCTTTGCTCTAGCAGGTAAGAGGTGATGATGATCTCTGCCCCCACACCTGCTGGCATTGCAGCCACGCTCTGCCACGAGACCGGGGCTGTTTGTAGTGGGAAACAGCTGTAGCTGGTGTGGAGGGGCTTGGGGACGTGCTCGTGGCACGCTCCGTGATGGGACCTTACTACCATTCTTCTGGGCAAATACCGCTACGTGTTCACCATTGCGCAGAAAAGTTTTCGGTGAGCTTGTTCTTTTCCCTGTGTAAAAGGCAAAAAAAGGTGACCTCTCTGCTCTCTGCCCAGGGATACTGGCCGAGCAGTTTGTTCCCGCTGGCCCCCGCCTGCAGCTGTACAGCTCCACGACGCGCAGCTGGACAGACCTCACCCACTGGCACTACACCACCATCTACCTCTTCTTCCTCCTCTCCGGCATCGTGGACGTCGTCTCGCACTCCCCGCTCAAGCTGCCGCCGGGCTTGGATCGGCTCTCGCTGGCCGTGGCTCTGTTCATCGAAGGTGAATCGCCCGCGGTGGGGGGTTTGGGGTGGGGGAGGCACCACGAGGGTCACGGGTGTGCAACAGCTCCAAAGCCCCGGGTGTTTCGAGGCTCTGAGCAGGCGGGCAGGGCTGTGGGGTGTGCAGGTATGCGATGGTGCTGGCTGAGTGCCAAAGTTGCCCCTTCCCCGTTTCTCTCCAAACGTGAATCTGGCCGTGGCCGGATCCCCGTGTTCATGGGGTGTGCGGGAGGACCCCGGCGTGTGTGCTGCTGCTGGTGGTAAGCAGCTGGCGTGCTCTGGGACTGCAGAAAGGTGTTGTCCCCCCACCTCGGTTGGACGCAGAGAGGGATGAGCCCTGGTACAAAGGTCCCTGCCACCTTCTGAGCTGAAGGTCCCCATCACCGTGCTCCTCCTGATGGCCCTATGGTCCCGTGGGCACGGGGAGCCCCACAGATCTGTGGGCAGAGCAGACCCCGGCACTGCCGAGGGAGATGATGGCAGGAGCCTGTTTGCTGCCTGGCTCTTCCCACCAGGCAGGTCACAGCAAGACCTGGAGCACAGTCTGAGATTTCAGATTGTTATTTTTTTTCTCCAGCAAACAAATCCCAAAGCATCCTTTTCTAATGCCATGTGAATCTCGGCAGGTTTGATCTTCTGTTTCCGTGACTACAGCGATGCTGTGCTGGACCACCATGTCCATTCCCTGCTGGCCGTGGCTATCTTTGCTGGAGCCCTCTGTGCCCTCCTAGAGGTGTTCCTCCAGGACCACATCATCCTGCAGATCTTCAGGACCAGCTCCTTCCTTCTCCAGGGCTCTTGGCTTTGGCAGGTCAGTGTGTATCCAGTGCTCCCCTCCGAGCAGGGGGCTTCATGCCGAGGGAGGCACGGGGAGGGGGCTGCTCTGCCCGTTATGGCGCATCTGTTGGCATTAGACTTGCAGGCTGGTTGGAATATCTTGGTAAATAAGAGGAGGAAGGGAGGCAGCGTGCCAGAGCTGTCATCATGGAGATACGCACGTGTCATGTGTGCAGCAGGGGCAACCCTGCCTGCTAATTGGAAATTAGACCCCACCGGAGTGGGAAAGTACAATCATGAGGTTTTGTTCTTTTGATTAGATCTAATTTCTGCCTCTATGTGTTCCAAACAGCTGAAGATATCTGCAAACCTGACACAGGGTTTTGGGTCTGTTTTGGGTCTAGGGAGGAATGCACGGGCTGGCAATGTAGCCTTTGGGTCGTTGTCCTTTTCTGGGGATGCTGGGCTGCATTGTGAGCATCCAGATGCAGAGCATCCCTCTCCTCCCGAGGCGCACCCCTGTGTCAGTCGGGGGGGACAAGCGTGCCTGGGGGTGCTGAGGGCAGCAGTCCAAGTGTTACTGGGGATTATTGTGCCTCGAGTCCATAGTCAGCTGCAGCAGCCTGGCTGAGATCAGGAGGAAAAGGGATGTGCTAAAGCCTGCACGTGCCGATGCCTAACGTCTCTTCTGTCTGTGACCAGATCGGGTTTGTGCTGTCCCCTCCGTGGGGAGGACCGGGCTGGGACCAGACCGACCGCAGCAACCTGATGTTCCTCACCATGTGCTTCTGCTGGCACTACGCCGGAGCTCTCGCCGTCCTGGCAGCAAACTCTGCTGCGTCTCGCTGGTACGTGGGGGAGAGGGGTCCTGGGGGGTCCCAGCACAGTGCTAGGATGGACAAGAACAATACCTAGACCAAATACTGCTCGGGGAAATCCAGCCACCAGTGTTGGGATAAGAAAAGCGGGTGCTGATGCACACCCAAGCATGGACCAGTCCGTGGCTTAGCTGGAAAGGATGGGCTGATGCTGCTGCAGAGCAGATGGTCCTTCAGAGCCTTCCCCAGCGGGCTGGGGTGAGCCGACGGCTCTCGCTGCCCACAAATACCTGACTGGTGTCCCTGTCCCTCCTGCAGCTGCAACGAGTCCTGCCAGCTGAAATTCGGGGACATCGACGTGGAGCTGGACTGTGGCATGTGCATCCGCAAAGGCAACAAGAGCTCCGGCGGCGCCCTGCTGCCCGAGAGCGGCTCGGATGACAAGTGAGGCCGAGACGGGCATGGAAACGTCTTCCCCGCTGGCTTAGAGCTCTTAAGATGAAGTTTTTAATTAGTCTTGATAAACTACTGTGGCACTTGATGGCGGAGCATCAGAAGCGGGAGGCAGGACCCCGAAGGCGGAGCACGGCGGGAGATGCAGAGCCTTTCCCGTGCATCCCTTTGGTGGCAGCAAGAGCAAACCAGGCTCGTCTGGGAGCGAGTTTTTAATTTTCTGTGCCGCAGCTCAGGCTGCGAACTGCAGGACTGGTTTGCTGCTGGAGCCCAACCGGTGTGGCCAATTTGGCTCTGTTTTTAAACATGCTTTTTGCTTCTGCTTCTGCAGAAGGGAGGCAAACCAGCGTTCAAAGCTCCTGGTGGCTGCCGCTCACTCTGGTGATGGAGGGGGGGTTTGTACAAAGCTTAACGCGCACAGAGTACACGTGATCACCAATAAAGTACTTTAACGAACCACCTCTGTGCATCTCTTGAATATGATGCCTTGAGATGGAAGGCACGGTTAAGGTGATGTCTGGTCTCAAAATGGTTGGGGGGGGTGAGTGAATTAATGTGGCCAAATGTGCCTGGAGAAAGGGGTGGGTGGCCAGTGGATGGCGAGGCTGGAGGCTGCTGGGAGCACTGGCATGTAGCTGTGCTCCTGCTGGTTTTGAATCTGGAGAGAATGAGGCAGGTAGGGGAGGCAGGCTGTTTGCAATGGATATTAGCATGCCTGGGAGACGGGTGTTTGCTGGGCTCAGCTTGGAGAGAGACCCTCGAAGCAAGGTGATGGCTCCAGCCGGTCCCGTTGGGCGTACGGATGCTCCTGGTAAGTCTCCGAGAGCCGGGCTGCACAGCCATCTCGGCTTTTCCCTTTATTCCCTTTATTCACAGCTTTATTCCCTCCCTGGAGCTGGTCACATCCAAAGAAAACCTTTCCATTCTCGGTGTCTGCCCTGCACTCGGTGTCTGGGCGTGGGTGGGTGCTTTTCCCTTAGGTCCTTTGTTTGGTTTGCAGCAGAAGATGCTTCAAGATCAAATTTGCAAGACGTCGCTAAGCGGGATTAGTGAAAGAACAGCAAGTTCATCATCAACATTTAAACCGCTTGCGCCACGTCCCTCGCTGAGGGCTGGAGCACGAGCAGCGCGGTGGTTGTTATCTTTTAATACCTTTGCTGCGCTCCCTGAAGACGCGCAGGAGACGGCTTAGTCGGAACGCATCGCTGCCGGTCTGCGCGACGCCAAGAACTCACGTGAGCGTTGGGAGGAAAGAAAAATCCTTCCCGGCTCAAAGCGGTTGCAATTCCCAGCCCCGCGGGAGGTCCCTGGAAGAGTAAGCGTTGCCCATTTTTATTTTGTTTTATTTTCTCCTCTTGGAGCAGAGCTGGAAGGAGGCCAATGCTTCGCGCTGCTGGCAGCTGTCCAGAAAAGGACCTGGAGGACCAAAGAACCCAAGGCGAGCGCGGCGTTTGGGGCTCCCACGTTTGGCACCCACATCCAGGGGGCTGTTTTGGGGGGCTGTAAAGCAGGCTGGCGCTGACGAGCTGTGGCTCCCTAAGTTCTGGTGGGGAAGCTTGCCTTTTCAGCTGGGGTGGCTCTCCCATGTAAGAGCGAGAGCTTCCAATGTTGCTGCGTGGAGGTGATGTGCTCCGGTTGCTAATAGTCCTCATGGGACTGGAGGCAGGGTCCTTCGGTCAACTTGTTCTAGACCAGCTGCCTTTGTCGGGAAGCTCAGTGCATCGGTTATAACCCTATGTGCTGCACTTTGATCGAAAAGAAAGGAGGAAAACAACCCTCTTTCCCCTTTGATCAACTAATGTTATTTTTTTTTTTTTCCCCCTCTTTCCTGTTTTTTGTTGCATCCCTCTCTCAGTGAGGTTTTTTGCTGTTTAAAATGTAGGTGTTCAGTGGGGGTGTATCTTCTTGCCTTGCATAAATGCAAATAGGAGCAAACACTGATCATCCAGCTGTGCGTTCTAACAAGCTTAGCGGGATCGCGCTCCCAGCCTAACGCGCGAGGGTGTCTGAAATCCGGGCTCGCAAAATTACCGGCCCTCCAGTCGGGTGCTAGAGGTGCCCCGTATGTGAGATAAGACCAACGTTTTTTGGGTCGCAAGAAGCTTTGAGAAAGAAGCGACGAGGTTGTTGTGGCTGTAATTGCGTTTGTCGAGCGGCCCCTCGCTGCCTGTGTGGAATCGGGATCTTCTGTAACGAGCCTTTAGCCCGTAGTGCTCTGTCCCCTGGAAGCTGGAAGGTGATAACGCTCACCCAGCGGGCGACGTGCAGCTCTTAGGGGTGAGGAAAGCCTGCGCTGCCCACCCTGGTAGCGTGCTACGGACACGGGGGGGGGACCCTGAAATAGGGGGGGGGAGTATAGAGCTGTGACATCCCGCTCCACTGCAATCCCTGCCTCCCCGAAGCGGGTTACGATGCCGGGGTGGGTTTAATTACTGGGGACCTCATTATTATACACAGCCCCAACGGATGCCGTTCCCCTGCTGATGCAGGGTTGTTTTCTGGAAGAACTCTGGGTGCCTTGCGATGCTCCCACAGTCCGTCTGTGCTGTGGGTACCCGGGGAGAGGGCAGCGATGCGGATGCCCCCTCCAGCACTGCTCTTCTTTCTTGGTGGGCTGCGATCTACTCCTGGGGACACCTTGGCCAGCCCCGATGCCGTGTGTCTGCTGAGCCGCACATCAGCGAGCTGTTAACGTTTAACTGAACGATACCGGGCAAGCCAGGAGCAAAGGTACCGCTCACCTGCGTTTTATCTCGTTTCCTTTTTCCTGTTCGCACACGGAAACACCAAGGCTGGTGTTCTTCATGGCAAATATTCTCTGCTGCACAATTAGGCTTGGGGAAGAGATTGATATACCCAGAGCCCGAGCCCGCTGCAGCGTTTGGAGGGGGTAGGGACCCTTGTGCTTCCAGACGTCGGGCGGTGAGCGGTTAAGGGCTGTGAGAAGGCCACTGAAAGAGGGAGATGAAAGTTTCCCCCTTTCCACAACTCGGAATCATTTAGGTTGGAAAAGACCTTTAAGATCATTGAGTGCAACCTTAACCCAGCACCACCAAGCCCACCCCTGACCCACATCCCTGAGCCCCATGTCAACATTTTTGCTGCTGGCAGGTGTCGGGGCCAGGCTCTTCACCCGGAGGAAGGGCCCTGGAAGCCTTGGGTGGAACGGCTGGGAAGGTGAGGGGTGGTTTAGGGTCTCCCCTTGCTGCAGCTGGAGGGAGGAGAAGCTTCTTGAGACCATCTGGGAAGGTGCTGCTGGAAGAGCCAAAGTGCTCTGCAGGCTCTCGGTACCTGGCAGCTGCGCGCAAAGCTTTTTATTGTTATTACTGAGAGCCTTGCTGGAGATTCATGGTTTAAAGAGGAGCTGAAATTAGCACTTTAAGCACCACTAAAATCTACTGTTTCAGTTTAATTAGTAAACTTCATTTCCAAACTTAGTGCCATTGCCGCTCGGAGGACAACTGGATTTTCTAGGTCACTTTTCTCATGCAGAACTTTTTTTTTTTTTTAATGCATTTCTTGCCCATTAACTCAAGCGATTTCAGTAACAGTAAGCAGCACGTGCTTACGCATCCTCTGCAAGCGTGCACAACTCTAACCTTATCCAAACCTCACAGACAGGCTGCGTATGATACCAGCAAGCTGTAATTAACAGTTTAGCAGCTTTAGTAACGCCGTAGCTGGGTCGTGCCTGCCTCTGCCTGGCATCACTAGAGAAGGGGCCACGCTCTCAGTGCCCCCCCCTCTCCCAGCTTGGGACACTTTGGTTGCAAACTACCACCCGGTGGGGCCAGGGCATCCATGGCAAGCGGTGCAGCAATGTCTGGCCGTTTTTACCCCTGCCTGCGTGCTGGCTGTCGTCTTGTCGGTGCCAGCCAGTGCAGCAGAGGGATGCTGGTTCAGGGAAGGTGCGTGGCAGCCACAAACAGGCTGTGCTGGTACCCGGTGAGCTGTGCCTGCGGCTGCACCCACATCGAGCTTCTCGTTGCGGCCACTGGAAGAGCATCCCAAGAGGGATGAACGAGGTTGAAAACCCAAGGGCAGACGCGTGTGCCTGCCCTGCCCTCCCCGCTGGGCGCTTGGAATGATGTGCGTGAGGCATCACGGCTTTATCCCCTGCAGAATAAGAGGTATTTTTATAAGAAGCAGGTTGGGGGTGGAGTTTAGTGAGTCTGTACATGATGCCTGGGGGGGGAGGAAGCCTGATAGTTGTCCTGGGGAAGGCAGCGAGTCTGGGGGGCCTC
>JAVJGJ010000036.1:4164410-4183251 GCA_035590215.1 Microhierax caerulescens | reverse complement strand
GGGCCTCCTGTATTAATTGTGTTAGAGCTCTTCAGATCAAGTGCAAATCCTCCTCTCCAGTAACGACCAAACGGAGCGTTCAGCTGCACAAAGGGGGTGCAGGCTCTCAGGGATATCGAGGGACACCGGTAAGTGCTGCCAAGGAGGGGAAAAGGGTTTTTTTGCAGCTTTGGCTGGGGTAGTTTTTCCTGGCGAGACCGCAGGGGCGTTGCATTTGCTAACAGACGGCGCGGGTGAAGCTCGGTGAGCGGGTCCAGTGCTGGCGCGGCCGCTGGCACGAGGGCTGGGTGCCTGGTGGCTCGGGCTGTGGGACATTATTTCTGAGCGCTTGCTTACAGGTGTGTTGGCCCATCTATCGCGATAGCCGCAGCCTCCCTTCTAGGGTCCCTTTCTGCAAAGGGCCGAGCGCTCCATCCCCATCCAGCTGCGTGCGCCGCCCTGCGATGCTAACGGGGATGCTGCGATGCTCATCTTAAAACCGGGCACGTGCTTTAGCCGGGGTCAGGCAGGAGTTACAGGGTGTGATAAAGATGATAAACTACAGGTCATTTGTTAATGTATTTCTACTAAAATCTGTGGGACTCCAGACCAGTGAAAGCTTTGCTGAATGCATAACACAAAATCATGCGTTTTAAGAGTCTCGATGATGCTTGTGTTAGGGTGGTATTATTGAAATAAGGTACAATTTTCCCCTTGATCTATCTTCTGCAGAGTCGAACCTGCCTCATACTGCTCACATCACTTGTTTCTTGCCTGACATGTGGACAGATATATGAATTTCTGGTAGGTGGTTTTGTTTTTTCCAGCTCTGCTTTGAAAATTGATAGGAGTGACTGTATTTTGGGGTGGGGGTTGGGGATAAAATAAAAAAATCACGTGTGCCACTGTGTTTCACAAAACATTGCTGTGTTTGTGGGGCATCCTTTGGTATTATACAGCAGCGCTGTAGATTTATTCTATTTATTTTATATGTAGATGTGTTCAGCACACAAGCATGGTGTTAATGCTGGTTACTGCAGATAAGAGCAGCTGCTTTCCAAAACAAAAAAACCTGGCAGCTCCAGGTGAGCTCAACACCCCAGGTGGAGTGGAGGTATTTCAAAATACACTAAAACCCAGCCAAACAATTATAATCTGTGTTTTATACTTGGTAATACTTAGGATGTGGTGAGGTTCATGCATGGTGTCTACCGCCGAAGAATGGTCTTGGGCTACCTGGTTGGGGTGGGATTTTGAAGTTCAAGGAGAGCATCCTTCTCCTGACACCACCAGTACACCACCAGTACAGCACTACTGCTCACCCAAGAAGTTCCCCGGCCCAGGTGTTGCTGAGGGAAGGCCATGTTCCTTGGTGCCTTTGCCTCTCCTGGGCAGAGCTCGGCCGCCCGTGGGTGGGTGTAGGAGGAACGTCAGCGAGCCGGAGCCGGCGCCCCACCAGCTTTCCCCAGCTACCGCTCAGCGGTGGGTGCGTTGATGCTGATGCTGTACAGATCGAGGCAATGAAGCACAGTAGGCAGCCGGGGAACAGATGCGTGCACCAAGAGCCGTGGTAAGTGCTTTCAACATTTCCATACAGCACAGCACAGTGCAATGAGTTTGTAATTACCCGCCCTACTGTTTTCTTTAAAGAACTATGAAAACACCTTGCGTGCAACTGCTGAAGGCTGGTAAACCTTTTGTCCTCAGCAAACCTGAGGTCGTCCTTGGAGCCTCCGACTGCAAGAGCAGTCAGGCTTATCCCTGCGGCTCCTCTCAGGTGTACTTCTGGCTTGTTGCACGTGCCAAGATGTTAGGGATAAATATACACAAAGTTTTTTTAATAATGCTCCGTATTATTGTCAGTATTATTTCCTTCTCCAGCATCTGGACCGATTGTGCGTGCTGGGTAGAAATACCCATGTGTGGGAACATTGTGGTGGGGGGTGTGAGCATGAGATACCTGGATTATGTTGTAAACACAGTTCAAGCCATTAATACTGTACCAAAACCTGGAAGAGCGGAGCTCTGTAACTGGTGCTGCGATGATGGAGAGCAGCAGTGCCTCTTACCTCCTCGCTTCCCTCCCCTGGTGACTTGAACTGCCCCGCATCTCTCAAGAGTGACGCTGGCAACGCTGAAACAGAAAACGCCTGTAGTGCCCGCTTTGATGTGTGAGCTCAGTAGAAAGATGGTTTTATTTTAACCTATTTGCTAACCTACCGTTTTTGATTTGCAGCTTATTTGTGACGCATCTCGCTTACTGACCTCACTGCCTACGACGTGCTACCACAGCTCCCCATGTCCCTTCACCTGCTCCATCACCTGGTGAGTACCCTCACAGAGATGCAAGGCTGGAAAAAACGGTCTGTTCTGTTGGTTCGGGGTTTTTTTTCCCCTGAAGGCTAGTGCCATCGGATGGAAACGGTGCAGCTCTGCTTCCTCCTTGCTGGCAGACTCTGTTTGCGACAAAACATGGACAAAACCCACCCCCTTTCCTAAATCTGTCAGGAAAAGCCACCGAGGCGAGCTGCGGCACGGCTCGCAGGGGGTGTCTGGGGCTTAACTGCAGCTTGGGCCCCAGCGCTGTCACCTACAGAGAGTGTTTTATCCTTAAAATCTCTTATTGCAATGACACTGATTTGATCGTGATTTTTTTTCTTTAAATTCAAAATACTTGCCTTGGATCAGACAGGGCTGGGAGTTGTGTTTGGATTAGGGCTGAGCTGCCACGGCGCTGTAGTTCTGCTTTAAATGAACGCTGCGTCCAAACTTTCTGTTACAGAAGCCTTTGGAAGATGCAACCACAACAGAGGAGCTGGCCTAAGTCGTGCATCTGCCTCGCCTTCCCGAGGGCATCGGATCAAGGTGGGGAAGAGAAAAAAAACTCTCTGCTGCTGGTTTTGCTTAGCTCGTCTTCAGTTAGTAAGTTTTTTTTTGTAGAGCTCAAGCTTGTGGATGTTGTGCTGTAGCAAAGCACTGGTGAACTTTACATTTAAGTAGCAAAAAGACAAAGGGCTGGAGACATACATCATGGCTGAGTTCCTGGAGTAATCCGCTTAATTAACTGATTGATTAATTATCACTTGAGCTGAGGGGTTCAGACTTTAGTGAGCTCATGTATTACATCCTACAGGAGATGAATCAACTAATTTATATTTTGGACTGGGCTTAAGTGCAGCACTGGAGCCCACGTGGGATGTATAAACACGATGGTGACGCTGTTCCGTGAGCTCTCCGGGGCAGAGAGCGAGCCAGGAGAAATCCACAGCTGTTCTTGTGTTGACAGAGAGCCTTTATTTTGTGGTTTATGTTTTATTCTAAGCGCTCTGTGCTTTCTCTGGGTGTTGAGAGTCAGCAGGTAGCAGGTGTACGGGGAGAAGCTTCAAACTAAAAGATGACTGGTACCAGTGGCGTGATTTTTATTGGGACAGTTCAGGTGAAGAGCTCAAGGCAGATGGAGGCAGATACCACCACCTCCTCCAAGTCAAAGTCAAACACAACAGCCCTCACCTAACAATGAAAAAATCCCAAACGCCTGAGAGGTTCCCACCTGACGTTTAGTATTCTAGAAATGAAAATTGCAGTGTGCCCCCCCTTAGAGTTTATACAAGGAAAACAAACTACTACAAAAAACTAACCCTCAGTTAGCCTCAGGTACCTGACTGACGTCTCAGATGTAAAGTACCACGTTGCTGGATGGGCCCAAGTCCAGCCCTACATCCCTTACTGACTATATATAGTCTATAAAAGTAGAAAACACGTGATCATCTCCACAAGTAGCTCATGTCCTAAGCCCCTTGTAAAAATATGAACTGACAGCACAGGAAAAAACCGCACCACTGGACACCAAAAGTGATTTGGGGCCATGGGAAATTCAAATGTTCTCCATTGTTTTGCAAATAGGCCTGACATAAAATGCAAGGACTTGTCCCATCTGTGGCTTCCAGTTCTTGATGCGCCATCCTAAAAAAAGAAGGGTGCAGCAGCAGGCTCTGGGATGCTCCTGGAATTCAGGCTTCTAAACAAGGAGACAGCAGTCAGAGAAACAACCTCCCGGGATTACGAGGAAGGCACAAAATACATACAAGCTGTACAAAAGGGACTTACTCCATTAAAGAGCTTGGATCTGTGACCCAGCAGAGCCACAGTGGTACCCAAGGGCTTGGTCCAAATGCCACCGTGGGGGCACGAGCCCTGGGACAGCGCCTGCACTGAGCTCCAGTGGCTCGCTCCAAGCTCAGGTCACCAACAAGCAGCAAGAACACTTTTCAGCTGAGAAAAAACACAAACTACCAGCAATGCATCCCAGTAGACAACAGCTGGACCGTCGCTTTGCCTGCAGGCTCCTTCCCTTCCAGCGCTCGCGTGGCAACGGGCCGCTCGCTCCCCAAAGATGCTGTGCGAGGAGCGTTGCCTTCCTCACGCCTGCTGCAAAGTCTTGTCCACATCTTCCCAGGATAAGACGAAATCTCAAAGGCTGTCAAGCAGATTACTCCATTGCATCAAAAGAATAGACACTAAAAAGCAACACCCAGGACCCTTCCCTCTGCAGAAAAATAGGGTTGAGCAACCCAAGGACTGTATCCCCAGAAAATTGCTGCACAGAAATAACTACTTTTTCCCAGGGGAGGAAAAAAAGGATGAAATTTTCCTGCAGCCCGCTGTTAAAGACGGAGTAGGAATTCACCTTTAGACTTTACTGACCTCATATAATAATTCACACAGGTTTTCGTGCCTCAGAACCCAGGGACAGGGGAAGGAGAGCCGCTGCGGAAAAAAGCAGCGTTCTGGTCGATGAGGCAGCACCTGATCTGACTCCAGAGATGGCAGGAGTCAGGCGAGGTGCCCTCCAGAAGCCCCCTCCAACCTACGTTTCTCCACGAGCCTGCATCAGCTGCAGGATTATTCCCTGCCAAACTGCCACGCCGCAGAACACCATCCTTACTCACCCCGTGTTCGATCGCACAGTGCCAGCCCCGAGAGAATCGGCTCCGCTCCGTTCCTGTGCCAGCCTCTGCCGCAGAGCCCGGGGACCCCAAGGGACATGCAGAACAACGCTCCCTCCCCAAACACGCGCCGGCAGCGATGCAAAACTCCCACCGTGTCAGGGCTCTTTTTGACTAGATTGCTTTCAGGGCTGCCTCTCTTTGCTCCCTGTTCAAAGGCAGGTCCTGGGGGCACCCAGCCCAGCTCCCACAATGGCAGGTGGGTGCTGGGGTACCCTTCCCAGCACCTCCTCGGGGAGCAGGCAATAGAACCGGTCCCTCCCTCCCTTACTCAGAAAAGTCTTTACACTGCTCTCTCCCTGCAGGTACTTTCTCTGAAGCAGCTGTGCTTTCTACAAACAAACAAATGATCCATCCTGGCACCATCCTGCAGACCAGATTTTTTCCTCTATTTCAAGCCTGCCATTACGAGGCAGACCCCTCGTCTCAGCGACCGTGCAGGAGGATGCACCGAACAATTGCTACGATACAGCCCAGAAGGGGTATTCGATCTGACTCGGTCACGACTGCACCTTCCTTACTCCTCGCCTACGCTGTCCGGAGTGAGCAGCACCCTCAGACATTAGAGCAGTAAGTTTTACAGGGAGAAAATTTCCAAATAATTTAACTCCTACTTGCTTCTCCCGGGAGAAAGGCACGCAGCCCGCATGACCTCGGCTAGTCGGCTGAGAAATGCTTCCTGCAGGACACCCAGCCTCCTCTTGGCATCGCCTGCCCAGAAACCGAGGACACAGAACTCAGCCCCCGCTGCGGAAAGCGCTCGGAAGAGCCCCTGCCACCCCGCAGGGTTTGCTGCTGTGGGCAGCACCAAGCGGCAGCAGTGCCCAACGCACCCGCAAGGCAACGGTGGCATCGCCGCAGCGTGGGGCACGGTGGCAACGGGACCTTCCCGAGGCTATGGCACCGGAGACACCTCGCACCAGCTTTATAGCTATATGCAGATTGCTGGACTCACTGCAGCTTCTGTGCTTTCATCCTCCCGATGACCAGCTTCCTTTCTGGCAGTAAAAGCACCTCCTGCTTCCTCGGATGGATGAAACCCCGCTGCTCCCAATAAAACTGGTGGCACGCTGCAGTCTCGAAATCCCCAAGCTTCACATCGGAGGTGGCCTCCGTGGTACAGGGGGAAATCGCATCCTTCTGCCACTTCCCCAGCACGGACACCTGGAAGGGACAGTAACGCACACAGCCGGCGTGAGCAGAAGCTGCAAAGCAGCAAGCAAACGCATGCAACGCCTCGGGTGCTTCACTTACTGCGACACCGTCGGGTGGAGGAAAGGTGCAGTCCGGGGGGCTGCACGCTCCCCCCCCCCCCCTCCAACATTTGCAAGGGGCAGGTGAGGAGGTGGAGGGGCCGAGGGTCCCTTCCAGGGGAACCTGTGCTCTGGCATGGAAGCACGGCAAGAGGCTCCCAGCCCTGGGCAGCCAGCCCTCGAGAGGTTTCTGGCTCGGAGTGGCCTCCAGCCCAGGCTCAGAGGAAGGATCTGGACCGGCTCTCGTGTTGCCATGGAGACCGCAGGGCCTTAAAAGGATGCTAGGAGGAAGATTCAGAGGTCAGTCTGGCTCCCCCTGTCCCTTCTGCTCTCGCATCCAGAGATCAAAGGGACCATCCAGGGAAGCCTAAGGCAGGGCGAACAGAAAACTGGCTGTCACCCACCTCCCCACAGGGAACACAGCCAGGCTGTAGGACCCACAGCTCCACGAAACTGTAAGGAGGGAAGATGAGGAAGCCTCTGGAAAATGGGAATATTCCCAAGCTGTTCCAGTTAAGAGCCAGCAATTTTTGGAAGAGGACATTAAGCTCCATGGCCCATGCCCCATCACCTCCTCCCCCATCCCTCTGCCATTGTAGGGTCTTTCCTCTCTCCCACCAACATACACCACAGCAACCTTTTGGGGAGACCGAACCCCTCCCCTCAGGTCCCAGCCTGAAATAAAGCAGCCTGCACCACACCGTCCTGGCAGCTGCACGGAGAGCCCACAGGCCAGAGGTTGAGTCCCACGGGTCACCGGTACGTAGAGCAAAAGCTTCACGTTTTTACCGTGCTCGTTCCTGCAGAACCATGTCTACACGCATTACTGCCTCGGCTCTTAGCGCAGCTCCCACCCCACCTGCAGCAAAGCTACTGGTGCCCACTGGGATCCACCGGTGAGTCTGGGGAGAGGCTCCCGGCACGGGTTGAGGATGCCCCAATTCCTGCGCTGGGGAAACAGCTTTGAAGCCCACTGCCTTACAGCTCCCCAAAGCTCCCAGCCCGTGCTAAGAACTGCAGCCAGGTGACCCGCACGTGGTCCCACCGAGACCCCAGAGCACAAACGGCTTTTGACAGCAGCTGAGAAACCCCTGCGGAGCCGGTGTGACCCTGAGCTGGCACAGACAGGATTATTACACCAACTTCAATTGCTGTCCTGCTTACGGACGTAGATCAATGCTCATTTCCAGCAGCTTGCTGTGTTCTCAAAGGCCTGACCAAGAGATTTTCCCACTTTCCAAACTACTTAACATCAGCACGTAGCTCTGTTTGCCCTGCCTTACTCTTTTATTACTCTGCTTGCCAGTTGCCTGCTACTGTGTCCCATAAAACCAGTCCTTCTCTGGCTCGTCACGCTTTGGCCCTTGCTGTGCACATCTAAAAGCCTCTGTCATCCCAACGGAGCCACCAGCAAAGCACCAACGCCGACTACCGAGCTGCAACTGCTCTGGAGACCCGCACAAAGAATCCCCCCTTGCAATGACACCGAATTCAGGAGCCGCACTAGAGCCGGACAGAAGGACGCAGGACAGCCGGCAGACAGCGATGCTCAGAGCTAAACAGCCCAGGTCTGAGGATGAGGGGGTCTGATGCGCTCCACCAGGTTAACGTCACCTTTCGATGGAGCAGCCCAGGGAAAGGCACCGCATCGCCGCGTTCAGTCCGGCTCCTCTCCATCAAAACCACGCTCCATGTGCCTCGGGGTGTTGCTTTCCCCATGAAAGACAAGCCAGGCCAGGAAAAGAAATCCGCCCCCGCTACATCCACCCAGCGGTGGGCACAGAAGGGTTTCAGCGCGCGTTACCTCGCTGCACCCTCACAGAAGCGGCACTAACACGCAGCTTTACGGGGAGGAGACCGAGGGATCCCGCACTCCCTCCTCCGCTCAGCGTTCCCGGTTACCGAATGCCCCACAAACCTTTTTCCTTCACCGAGAGCGAAGCTGCTCTTCTTAAAAGGTACAGAGGTTTGTTAAATCAGTTTTCTTCCGAAACGCAGCTCGCCACAACTCTCTGCGAGTCTTTCACCAACTAACTACTCTACTGCGCTTCGGATTATCTCACTTTAAGTGTCGTATCGCGATAAAACCTCTGACGCAGCCCCCGACTCCCCCACAGGCTCCTTGCTGGGACAGTGTCCCCTTATTTGCATGGCTGGCAGCAGTATCATCTGGGTCACATCTTAGCACCGATCTTCAAGTGACTACTTTTAAAACATCGCTTTTCAGAAGCTGCAGTCAAAATCCATCATGAAGAATCGATCCCGAACACTTGGCAGTCTGCGCCAAAGCATGTAGCTAATAGACTTTGATCCCAGCCTGATGTATTTATTTTGTAGGACTAATAGAATTTATCGAAGGAAAAAATCTAATACCCAAATTCAATTCTGGAATTCAATCCACAGCCTCTAATTTGTTTCTCTTTCAGGTCACCCCACCTGAGGGTGCAGTCCAAGAACCAGCTTTGGACTGAAGATACGCTTCCCCATCATTTCAATTGACTTCACAGTTTAAAATCAGAACTCTTTCCCGAGCAGTTATGACAAGGCAACAGACGGCACTTTCTAGGGCAGCATCTGTTCTTTCCTGCAGAGTCTGAATAATTTAACCAGAACATGGAAGTTCCAGTGGAACCAAGGAGCCCACGTTTAAGGAGAAAGGGGACACGCGATTGTTTCCTCTTCAAAACCGCTGAGCCCTCGCGGTTCCTCCACCCTCCTTCTCCCCCTCTCCATCCAGACCCACCAGGAACCGCTCCGGTCAGTGCGAAGGAAAGATCAGTTCTGTCTCCTGGCCTCCTACAACAGCGTTCAAATGGCAATGACTCGTTGGGTCATTTCCCCGAGACCTGATCGAGGAGGAACGTGCGTTCGAGGTCACACTTCAAAGAAGGAAAACAGAAGTGGAATGACATACGGGAGCAGAGACAGCTGTGAGCTGCACAGGCTGCCAGTTAGAGGTGTTCTGCAAGAGAAAGTTAAACCAAACAGTCATTTCCCTTCGCAAACCAAACCCAAGAGAAGCGATACAGTAAACACTAACCAAAGTTTGCCAATTACTCTTCGCATCTTAAAGCATTTCAGATCTGGCCATCCACAACCAGCAACATTCAAGGAAACTGTGTGACTGCTGGAGGCTCATCTTTTTCTACACCCTCTTATCTAGGAATTCCAAGATCTCCCGCAGCCCCCCTTCCTCTGCCCAGCCCTGTTTTGAAGGCGTGCAGGCAACACAGGCCCCCAGCACACCCCCAGCAGTCACCAGTGCTCCCCAGATCCGCCTCCCCACCGCCTGGAGCGGTTCCTACAGCCCGCTGGGAAGGGCAGGTGGACGGGAGCGGCAGGAACAGCTCGGCGCTTTGGCTCCGCTCGCTCCCAGAAGCCGTGCCAGCGGCCACCTTCATCCAGGGAGCGGTTCAGGCACGTTTAGTGCCGCAGAACCGTTCGCAGCGTCTTTACAAACCAGCAGAGGACAAACCGCAGCCACTGCTCTAACTGACCTGCGCTCCAACGGCTGCAGCGTGCGAGGGCACAGCGCTATTCAGGAGTCCCGGGCGCTGGTGCAGGATCGTGCCTCCTCTCTGCAGAGGTCATCAGGATCTGGGAATACCACGAAAGCCTCCGGGCATGGCTCTATGTTCTCACCACCAGCACGTTCCTTCTGGCCGAAGCAGAGGAGGACAAAAAGGTCTCCGCAGGTTTGGCAAGGACACGGCGGGAGGAGCGAGAAACGAAGCGAGGCCGTGAATAAAGAGAAGAAACACTCTGGAAGTTAAAGTGTTTATTGATGTGTTTAAACTTTGTACATTCCCCACAGACCACACTAAGGAGTTTGCAGGTAAATCTGTGCATAGTGGGAAGAGACACGGAAGGGGGGAAGAAAAAATAAAGTCACAGGAAAAATAGAAAAAATACACCACAGGTTACCAGAACCTCCAGATTTAAAAAAGCCGTGAGCATTAACACCAACTATACAAGCATTACAAAGACATGATGGTGAGTGGAACAATACCCCTTTTGTTCTTCTGGGGGCCCTATGCATCCAAATTCCCTTAAAGCCGGCAGTATCCCTTTCCCAACTCGTCCCTCTCTTCCCTCCCCAGTTCAAGCGAGCTCCGCGTTCACCAGCCACCAAGGTACTGATTATTGCAGTGATTTGTCATTTCTGGGCAACCACCCAAAGCTGTGCCTGTGGCCCTACATCACCGAAAAAGAGATGCAAAGGCTCAAAAATCTGCCTCTCTTAACTACTTACCATGTTGGTGAGGCAGGAGAGCTGGGGAAAATTAGAAAGTAGTAGTAGCAAGAGGGGGCTGTTAATGCCAGGTGAGTACTGAAGGAAACCGGTTCAGAACAGAAGATTTAAATTCAATACCAGGAATTTCCAACTCTAGAGCAGAACTGAATCCGGAAGGGGAATGTGCAGACCCCAGTATGCACAAACCATGTTCTAACATTCCACTAGAATAACTATAAACAGAGATGCTAGAAGCCTTTTAACTCCTTGCCTCCAGGGAGTCTTGATTCCTAGAGCCCAAACTGCTAAGCAGCAGGGTGCACACCACTGGCATATGAGGATGGGTTTTTTTTCTTTTTGTTTTTCTTTTTTTTATCTTTTTCTTTTTTTTTTTTTCTCATTATAAGGATTTTTGTTAGTTACCATTCCCAATTGCTTCCTTGCTTATGCTGTCATAGATCCTATCCCTAAATTAATCTCTTTGCAACTCCCAGTGAAATTCACTTAATTTAAAAAAAAAAAAAAAAAAAAAAAAAAAAAAAAGCAAAAAAAGTATACTGCTTTATATATAAAAGCCAAAATGACTGAAGAGCCACAACTGTCTCCTTTTTACAAGGTGAGCTGGTACAAATGACCCTCAATATACAGGTGGTCTATCAGAAATAAAAATCAACATTTCCCATTTTATATATATAGAGCTTGTATCAGACAACAGTACAACGGAACTGGTATTTTTCAGATTATTAAAAAAAAAAAAAAAAGAAAACTACATCTCAGTCAAATATCTGCAATAGATCCATTTTTCCCATTTAAGGAGATTTATATATCATATTGTTATATTATCATTTCTTCACCCATTTAAAAGAATGGAAATTGCAACTCTACAGTAGTAATTATAGTCTCAATGATCCAGGAGTTCTGAATGTAAGATGAAGTCCTCTCGAAGCAACTGTTGGTCAGTAGTTGATCCAAAACGCTGGACCACTTTGGCCCTCCGCCCTGCGCCTCTTCCCCGTCAGGGCTGTTGTATCTTCATCTCTTTTATATCTGCATCTGCTCCAGGTATTTGTAAGTGGGGTTCTCGTAGCCATGGTTTTGCATCTTGCTCAGATGCCGCTCTTCTGGGGTAAGCATCGGGTCAACCTTTAGAAAGACCAGACCGTTACTGGTCAAAGGAGGTACTCGCCGGCCTTGTTTCACAGTAACGAGTGCCAACAAACACTGGACAGATATCATGGCAAGCAGTAAACAGGGGAAAAAAAGCCACCAAAAATAGTTTGCTTAACAGAGTTCCTCGTCCGGGTGCTAACGCCTCCTGCCCGCCCCTGCCTCTTTGGGGACATTCTCCACAAATCTCTAATTGAAGTTTGCTAACATTATAAATTTGGGACCTGCTTCTCTCATTAGAGGTCGCTCTGCTTTCCCGCATCGCTCGGGCAAAGGGGAAAAGCAGCTTTCTCTGGACTCCATTAAGTTGTCATTAGAAATGTGCGTGTTGGGAGCACAAGGAAGCAGGAGGAACCGCTCTTCAGCGTTCAGCCGACCACGTGGTCGTAACGGTTGTGTTAGTCGGGAGGATATATTGCTAGAGATTGACTGACTGATTCCCCCGCTAAGGATAGCACCTGAAAAGCTCATTCTCTGCTAAATCCTACCCTGAGCCAGACAGGGAAGCCTAACTGAATTTCTGGCGATAAGCAAATACAACTGCAAAGTGACAGGTCCCAGCACGTCACGTCAATGACCAATACCTGCATGCTAATAAACAAGCAATGAAGATGGCAGCATCTGCAGAGTTTAGGAGCAGAGCTGCTGATGGCTTGGCAGCTACTGCCATCTTCGCCCCCTACACACAGCATGTGATTCGATGCTGACTATTTTCATCCTCGGTTACGGAGCAGGAGTTGTTTCTCACCTCCACAATTCCGTGGCTGATGGTCCCATACTGCCTCTTCCTCAGCATCACCAAGCTGATGACTATAACAGTAGCTATGGCAACAGCTATCACCAACAGACCAATAAGGGCGCTGCTGCTGAAACTGAAGTCATCGCGAAGGGAGTTGTCATTATCCTGGAGGGAAGAAAACAACGGAGCAGGTAGAGGAAGAGCGATGCAGAGGATGTGCTGCGAAATGCAAACCTAACAGGTGGCCGCCACTAAGGTCTTCAGCCATCTGTGGATTCGAGACATGACTGATTTGATTACACTCAGCATAAGCATTTCACCTCCAAGTCTTTCACCAAAGGGTAACGAACACAAAATCGTTTCCCTACTTAGGAATTCTGAACAGGCACTGACCCACACCGCTTTCCTATCCTGCAACACACCTCTGCAACGGAAGAGTGCGGGTAGTATCTAACGTGTGTTTTCTGTTTACATCTTTATGCAGGAAGGCTGTAACACGTTGCACTCCCCAGCACCTCCCAGAGCAGCGTCAAGGCACCAAACCCCCAATTCAGTAACAGACAGGAACCGAATGCCAGCTTTAGGAATTTGCTGATCACCAGACTCGGTAGCCACATACGTACCGGCTCGTCCACCAGCCCACCAACACGCTCCGCATTGAAAATCATTTCCTTCACATCAAGGGTTTCATCAATTACCTGAAAACAGTCACAAAAGCGTTTTATGAAAGGAGCTGTACAAAACAGGTGGGAGAAGGCATACGAAGAACGACAGGAGGCCTTTAACAAATGCTAGCAAAGGCTCAGAACCACCCACCATCCCTCCCCTGCTCTCAACAGCGTGGGATGTTCTCTGACTTTTAAAGCCATCTGAGTTAGTACCACAACCATTTGGATGTCGAGACTACCTCGAACTAAAGACCCAAGTGACACCCTAGGTCCTAGCCTTGGACGCAGCATTTCTGGAGTGTAAGATCTAACCTGTGGCATTAAAACAGTTTTGAAAGGAAACTCTCATAAGTCCACTGTTGTTTTTTTTTTAAACCCAGGGAACTGAGGCAAGGCAGCTGCCACTACAACCTAGTGAATTATTTACACTGTAGGCAGAGCTAATACCTGCTGGGCTGCTCACCTTCAGAAGAAGGCAAGGCCCTTCTGGCTATGAAAAATAGGTGGGAAAACAGATGGAACACACCGGCATTCGCTGTGTTCAGCCAGAAAGCTCCCCTGCTAACATTAAGGTATATCAAAAGGGTCTCCACCTGGGAACGCAGTTGCTAAATCAGACAGCTCTCCGGCTCAGGCCGCCAAAGATCTAGCTCTCTCTCCTTCCCTCACCCTCCCACCCTTCTGATGCTAAGTATTAAGAACCTACAACAGTCAGAAAACTGACTCCCCCACACCATATGGATAATGAATACACCAACATTCCTTAAGCAGGAATAAGACATGGAAATAAACCACTGCTATTAATTAGTGTCTATGGCAGGCTTTGCTTTACAGCGTAAAGGTGGAGAGCTCACCACATTTTCATCCACTTTGTTCTTGCTATTAATCACTTTTTCTTCCGCGCCAATCAGCCCATCCAGCTCCGTCATGCCAGAACCTGCACCAAAAGAGCAAGGCAGGGACCGTCAGCCAGCCCTCAGCAACGTGTAGGAAGGGTTACTACTCTTTGTAGAGCTGCCACGGCTAGCGTGTTTAACCGCACAGACCGCTGGTTATTAATCTGTCTTCATGCTGTTGTGTCAGAAGGGGAGCTCGTAAGCTACGCTACAGCGACAAGTGATCGGGGGGGTGGTCTGTTAATGAGGGGAAATGAGGTGGCAATGAGAGGAGCAGACAAGACTCACCAAAACCGGGCTGAAGTGTAAATCCAGAAATACCATACTGTTAAGCGCTGCTGTTAGAAGGTCCAAGGCAACGTGTAATGCAAATTGTGAGCCCACAGTTCCTTTCTGCAAATGTCACCCCGGGTCACCAGCACCTCGGCGTGACCCCCATGATGGAAGCACACGTCTCCTCCCTGCCGGGAGCCGGCGCGCAGGGAACGCTTTCAACCGCACGGTCAGCATCACCCATTCTGCTGAAATCAAGCGCATCAGCAAGCGCCTCGGGAATGACAATTTCAAGGTCACCCAGCGTGGCTCTGTAATGAGCTGCTGTCCCGTATCTGGCACAAGCCCAGAAACAATAAATCCCAGGGCAAGGGAGGAGCAAAGAACTACACTCGCCTTTGTACCACAACATCACTCACTCATTTCTAAGCTGAAGCTACCACAGGCTCAAGAGAAGAATATCAATTAACAGAAGGCGGCTGCTCTGCATAAACTGTTTTGATTTGAAGCGTTTATAAATAGATCAGATCAATAAGAGAAGAGTCTGATGCAAGATGCTCAGACCTAACACAACAGAGCAAGTCAGGAGAACGCCAGCTTTCCATTATCAGCAGGGACAACATAACGCCCTTCACAACACCTATGCCTCCTGAACGCAACAGCAGGAGGACAGCAAAGCCCCAAACCAACAGCAGGGTCTCTCCAACGAGGAGCACAAGGCAGGGGAAATAGTACTACAGCACTTAACACTTTGCCGGTGACTGCACACACCTCTCTGCAAGCTGCTGAGCTTGCAGGTTGCCTAAGACATGATATGCCAACGGCTGCTGAAATTGGCAGCACGTTCTTTGATGAGATGCAAGGAAAGGCTAGCTGGCTCCAAGGCAAGATTTTTACAGTGACAAGTTTTTACTGCCTGAAAACGCCAAGGAAACTAACGTTTCACTCCAACTCCTCCCAAAAGAAGCATCTTGGGTTTTAGTGCATCCCCTTTTCCTATACAGTTCTTTGGAGACAGTAATCATATTCCAGGCACGGCCAAGACTGCCAGTCTGGCTTCTCACGGCTGCCGAAGCAGGTCATGTTATTGTGAAAGTCAATGATTGGGATTTTCTGGAGAGCCTAGCCACAAATAGTTTTTAGAGAACTACTGTGTCAGCTTTTGGCCTATGGCTGCTTTATTCGATTCTCGGGAGCTAACGTAGCGTACTCTCCAGGGCTGGGAGTTCAGCTGCTGCACTAGGCTTTGCTACTTATCACAGAGTGCTGTACCAAATAACAGACCCAGTTCTACGCAGCTCAAAGGCACGCTTCAGATTATATACTTCCCAGGGGGAACCCCCCCCCCCCCCAAAAAAAATCCTCCCAAACATCCTAGCAGCCCTCATGAAGTTCAAGGAAAAGGGAAGGGAGGGAGCAAATGCAGGATACAAGCTTTGTCTCCAGGTCACCGGCTACTCTTCCATTTAGCCAAAAGGGGAGAACCAGCTTATATTTACTGCCTGTAAGTCAACAAAGCAGTTGTCCAATTAAAAACAAATCCAAACCAAAATCAAACTAAATGCTGTCCCAGTTCTCTCCAGAGCAGCCAGTACGCTGAATTAGCTGTACGCTCTTCCATGAGAGGGATGAAGGTGACTTGCATTAGCAGAGAAACACCGATAATGAGAATCGTTTCAAGCTATCTGGCCTTCACCACGTTACAAAACTATTTGTGTTCATATTAAATAGTTATTAGCAAAATCCTCTGCTCTCCTCTGAGATTCCACACAATGTGTTTGGAACCAAAAGCAAAAGATGAAAATGCTGGCTTTACTCCCCACCCATAGCACTTGCTCCGCAGGTCTGCTCTCTCACTTTCAGAATTAGCCTTCCATTTCTACTTTGGGAACTGGACCTGCAGTAGCAGGTCACCCGGGCTCAATTTTTATCTGAGACCGTATCATTAACAAAGAAGTTAATTTAATGCCAGTATTCCTATGTCAATCTAAAAGCCCAGGCAGCCCCTTTTTAGCCAGGCACTGAGTTACTGCAGAATTAATAATGACCTAGAGGAGAAATGGATAATCACACAGGCTTTGCTAGTACGGAGAGATGATACGTGTGACAAGGTGATGCCGAGGAGACCACAAACACAAAGACAGAATCTCCTAATTTATCTGTCCCAGACTAGCTACACTCCGTAATATCTGCGAGGACATTTAGCCATGAAACACAGTCCCTGTCCGCTGCGGTGCTCTCGTTCCTAGTTTAGGGCTGTCATCAGACAGTGAGGACAGATCCCACAGCACAGAAGAGCCTCCAGACTATTCACCATCAGCACCACGAGGTTTATTTTGAGAAGCGTCGAACATGAGTACGTGTGGAGTGATGCAAAGGACCACAGAGCTGCAGACAGACTGCCAGCCCCCCGTTTCTTGAGGTCAAAGCTACTCCGTGCACCCTCAGACACCACGCCAGCCCATCAGGGAGGAACACACACAATCAACTAGATGTTCAGACTAGCTCGTTTCTTCAACACTAGGTCTAAACAAGCAAAATCGGAAGTTACTGAACTAAATGAGAGCAGGGAAATGAAAATCAAGGTGAGTGTGAAACTAAAATGAAGCTATCAAACACACTGAGAAGGCAGGAGAGTGATCAAAAGCACTGTGAGGGAGCAGCTTAGAACCAACCTTTTTTCATTGGATGGTACAAATCCGGCTGAGGATCTAGCAGGAGGGAAAACAAAAACAAAAATAGCAGAGAAAGGAGATTAAGAGAGAAAGGAAAAAAGGCTTGCGCATGATTTCTGACTCAGACCCTGGGAAAAGCTTTTAGTCTACAGCTTTCTTTAAACTCAGACTCTGTTCAAGCATTTTTAAAATTAATACACACACACACACCAGCTGTCAACACCCGATGATACCAAAAATGTAGAAATATATTTTTTAAAAAATAAAGAGAATTCCTGCAGCCCTTCAGCAGGTCACAGCACAAAGACTTAAAACATCACATGAGAGTGTTTTGGTTAAAGACTGAAAATTAATTCCAGAGTCAAGCCACACAGCAAAAATTTAACACTTCCTGTAAAATGGAAAGAGATAAAACAATTTTGCAAAAGAGAAGAATCAGGGAAGTCAAGACAGCAGCCCAGTGCAAATTACTGGCTGTACCACCTCTTTCCAGTGGACAGTCTGAGGGATACTGCTGGGATGATGGCTTTATTCTTAGATCACCCAAAGAGATGGAACTTTACGTTCCACTGTGCTGAGCCTACGGGCTAAAGAAAAGCACCTCCGTTGTGTAAAGCCAGTGAACCCAATTTTCAGTTCCACATACCTTCGCTTTCAGGCAAGGCTGGGAAGGTTTTCACCTGGAACGGACGGAAAGGTTTGCCCTCCAGGGGAATTTCTTCGCTCTCCTCAGAGCTCACTCTGACATCCACCTGGGATTCAGAAATGGAGGATGTGAACTGATCCATATCTGCACGTTGCTCCTGAAGCAGCTCATCTGAAAGGAGTAAGAGGAAATATTACACAAACTGCATGAAGCCTGGCAGGGACAGAAAGGGGCAGATGGCTTGAACCTAGCTGAGGCAGGGCTGGGGGAACACTGCTCAGGGCTGCCAGGTTATCTTATCTTGCATGCTCTGAAGTCTCATCTCGAATTCTCAGTAAAGGCGTTGGCTAGAAATAGGTACAAATAAGGGCCAAGAGGTTTGATGTGGCAAGAGGTTTTGGCAAGATGGGATTAAACAATAAAGTGGGAAAGCATCTGCTTATTTTTAGGGATCTTTTTTACCACCCTCTGAGAGATAGCTTTGCTACTCAGAATGTTGTCGACTTTTTTTAAAGGGACGGGGAAAGTTTGTAAGAACAAGCTCTTCCAACAGGCTGCGTTGCAAAACCTCGAGAGTTTCTGCCCTACTGTATCCAAGCACTTGTTGTTGAGGGCATCCCCTCCAAGGAGCTAGCAAACTTGTTGGAGCCCACTTCACTTGATATAAAAGCTTGTACTCCAATACGGTGGCACGGGAGCTGGCACACAGAGACACTCACCAATCTCGTCTTGGATTTCTTCAGCCACATATGGCACCTTGTAGAGGAGAGACAAGCTTTGATTCATCCGCTCCTCGATCACATGGAGATGTGTCATCACCTGCGAATGTACAAGAGTGTGTCGGAGTAGGCAAAGACTGTCAGTCACTTGACTGCTACCAGTACTTCCCTCGTTTAATAAAATGTCTACTCCTGGTGGATCTGCCGTGACAGACAACAGAATGGGACACGGGTCCACCCAGTCCAGTTCTCTGACCGATGTTCTCCAACACATCACGCTTCACTGGAACTGGCCATTTGTACATGGCGCTCTCAGTATTTTGGGAAAGGCTGGGGGTGAGAGAGAGGATTCAGCTGACTCGTGCTGTATCCAGCTCTCCACGGGAAACACTGAAACTGGTATTTCCCATTTGCCAGATACGGTCATAATTCATTTCCCTGCAGCAGCTACAAGCAAGTGCTTTATTAAATGGATTATCATTCCTGACTACTAGAAAAGGTACACGCAAAGGGAGGGAAGGCCATTATTTATCAACTCTGGTTTTGGAACAAAGGTGCCTTTCAGAGCGACGGTGGCACTACATTT
>JAVJGJ010000036.1:4153238-4164310 GCA_035590215.1 Microhierax caerulescens | reverse complement strand
AGGGAGGGAAGGCCATTATTTATCAACTCTGGTTTTGGAACAAAGGTGCCTTTCAGAGCGACGGTGGCACTACATTTGTCTTACACCCACTACACCCACTCACTGGCAACAGCATTCTCCCTTCACTTCAGAAATAATTTCAAACCCCATGCAACCTCAGATTGCTCTTCCCTAGTGCATTAAATTCACCGGTGAAGTGAAGCCTGACCTGAAGAGGGTGCTGCATAATCAGGGATCACGCAGACCCAGAAAAACATTTATACAGATGGCCAAATATTGAAAAAAGCTAAGGAGTTTGAATGGACCTGTTTTACAGCCTGACGTGTACCTGACCTTTAAGAGCAAGGATGAAAGCAATTTAATTTTACATGTGGCAGCTTGTCAATCAAGGGAATCGATTGACGAGCTTGAAGTGCATCTGAAAAGTAAAGCGAATGAAAATTGAACTGTACCACCCACATCCCTCCTATGTCAATTTGTTGACACTGCAGCCTTCAGAATGAATTAAGGACTGTTTAAGTTTTAGCTTAAGAATACAGTTCACACACTCCCTCCTGGGCTTTGGCAGCATCAGAACAAAGGGTCAGGGTAGACTGTGCTTGATATGCTAAGCCATCTCTGAAAATGCTATCACATATTCCACAGGCAAGCCAGACATCAGCTTGTAAACACCACAGTTGTGACCGCTCTTTCTGAGGATGCGCAGCTTAACAAGAATCACAGAAGCACTGGCAGAGAGAGAGAGACAGGAGTTGAAGGTACAACTGCTAGCACCCAGGAACATCACGAAACCCATGCGACCAGGCACTTCCAAGCATGAGGTTTGCTTCTGGAAAATCACTGCAGCACTAATCTGCACCCTCACCAGAGGTAACAGTAACAGACCCCAGCCCCCGTCTTGCTCTTAAACCATGGTATTTCCATCTACTGGTTATATACAGCCAAGAAATAAAGCATTTTTTCTTGGTGCCCATTTCTTCCTTTAATTGTTGATCTAACAATTATGATCAAGTGCTTGGGAAAAGTTATGTATTACGCTTTGGAAACAAGGCAGTAACTGTAGAGGCACAAGAGAACTCCCACAACCCCCAAACGGAGGCATTGTGAAGAACCAGCCTAATGCAAGGAACATACAGAAGACACGAGGTCCTGGAAGAAGTGAGGAATTCTGTTCCAAGGATCACAGAATCCCCAGCAAATAATTTCACAGGTGTCAGACAAAAGAAAACATAAAAATGACTACTTCAAACTACTTCTAAACCTCTAGATTGTCATTCTGACCGACAGTGATTCACGTATAAACCAGAGTTCCAATTTTTAACACTAAGTACCAAGGAGAATGGTACGGACAGCGTATCTGGCCACAGGCAATAGGCGCACAGAACAGGAGACCCCTGCGCAGTACAAGAAGTTGCTATAGTCTCGATGCACGGCTTCTAGAGTCCCCGACAGCCAGGACTGGGTAACAATGCCTCCCTTGATAGAAACATACTTATACCTGAGATTTCATCTGTGCAGCCTTTTCTGGGTCAACTGCCAGGACGTGCTGGTAATGGCGGATGGTGTGCAGACGGTCCTTGTTCTCAGCACGAACATAGCGCTTCAGCGCTTGCAGGATGCGGTGAGGCTGCAGGATTTGAGGAGGGGAAGAGTTCAAGTCCATTTGAAACAAATAAAATTCACAGCCGAAGTTCAGCACTTCAGAAGTGAGCCTGCTTTGTTACTGGACAGATTAATCACTGCGTTAACCTCTTAGGTATCTTTTTAAATTACGTCTGTTTGACTCACAACACTGTGCTTTATGAATGCTAAACAAAGCGGAGGGATGTTTTTAAGCAGGCAAAGAGTGAGTCAATTAGGAGACCCACTGCTAGGTCTGCAGCACAAACTGCCGTGATGGAGAAAGCTTTACTGAGAACCTATTACCAGCTTCTGCCCTGGCACGTCACAGGGAGTCTTCTCACGAGCCATTCCCACCTTCCACCCCGCCCAGTGCTACCCTACTGTAAAAATCCGTTGCAAAAATCCCTTGCAGAGAAACCCACCCGTGGTGGGTCAGCCTGGAGGGCAGCCAGGTAGTTCTCCAGAGCAATCCGACGGCGATCATTCAGCATGGCTTCCACACGAGCCAGGTGAGTTTCCACAAGCTGCTGCTTCTCACTTGCTGCTTCTTTCTCCAGAGATTTCACCATCGCCTGGAAGTGCTACAACAAAGAAAGTACTCTGCATGCAATGCGCTGTATGCATCAGGGTCGTCACCTATTCTCACTCACATATCTCCCTAGAACAAATGCAGCCTGTCACACTGCATGTCCTAGGCATTTACAGCAGGAGAGAAGGGCACTGAGAAATGTTGACGCAGATTTTATCTTTGCAAATGCCACAGTGACAATTTGCCTTCCAAACTTCCTTCACAAGCCATTTTAAAGGTCTGAAGAGGGTAAATGGCAGGTAAAGATCACTCTGGCGTTAGGAGATCCAGACCTACCAACACAGTATTAATTCTTCCCCTCAACCTTGCAATATGGAAAGAGGATTGATCCCTTCAGCCTAGAGCCACTAATATGAATTTGCAAAACTTCACCAAGGTATTGCATAGGGGACTTTTCATGGGTGCGCCTTCATATCAAATCTCTGTATGTTCTATTAGAAAGGTCATAACCTACATCTCCAAGAGAACCAGAGAAGACCATTCAGCGTTATTACATTTCATCAGAGTTGATGACAAACTCTTTTGGACTCGCACATATTTCCAAACAGTGGCTTACATTAAAAAAAAAGTAGAGAAAACCGTTCCAGGACAAAATCCAATGCGGGATTAAAAGCTGGAGTCATTCACTTGGCTGTACATTGGTTTGAGAGAACTTCATATAGTTGTCTCTGTCAGAAGAGCCTGCCCCTAAACAATCCCATACTGAGAATATCCCTGATTAACTTCACAGTCTAACCAAACTCTCCTCATGAGGCAGAAGATTGGCATTTTGGCAGCAAACCAGTTTTATCTGCTAAGTGGTTTTCACGTCTGCCCAAAGAGGAACTGTGTGTCCTGAGTCAGGGCCAATCTGAACTGGGCTGTGAGGCCACTGGTTAGTGCAAAACAGGCCAAAGGTCTAAAGTTACCATTTGGCTCTGCTGTCACTATGCTTGAGGGGTGAGATCTCTTCCTACTACTGGGTTTAGGAAAGGACCTGGCCCAGTATCGGATCGTCCCCAGCTTTAACAACAAAACACGTACTTGAATCAAATCTCCTCTAAAAGGCAGCTGTTGACAGAACAGGAAAGCTGTTCTTCTACCTCAGTCATCTTTTGGCTTGGAATATTACAATCTCTCATTTAGTTTACTGGGAAGAAGGCAGCCAAGCACCAGTAACTTTCCTCTTTAGGTCCTTCAACTCGTACCTGAATGAGAGTCTGCCTTTCTGCCTTGGGGAGATTTACAGCTTGGTGTTCCGCTTCCTCCCATTCCTTTTTCACCTGGACAGGAAAAGGACAGAACACATCAACACAACACAAATTTACATCTAATTTTTACAAGCCCATTTGCCTTCACAGGCAGATCCTTGCACAGCCTGTCTACATTTTAAAGGCACAAAAGACCTGCTGTAGGGTTTAAACCTAGCACTTAAGCCCTCTGAGCAGCGAGCCAAGTGTCCCCAGGGATTCCTCCCTCCCAACACTCCAAAGAAATTAAATCTAATTGCCAAGAGTGTGGTCGTGTTGCAAGAAACACACAGAAGGCTGGCGACTGGAAAGGAAGTCAGTGCACCATCAATTTGTCCACAGAAACATGGGCGGCAGCTACGCAGCGCAGCACAAAAGGCTAAAGCTAGATGCTCACCCGGTCCATGCGGTTGTGGTGTCGGACCTCCAGCTGCTCCTTCGCCTTCTGGAAGCGGGCATGTTCGTTATCATCAGCAGGGGTTTCAAAGTAGACATCCACATCATCAGTGGGCACTGCAAAGAGAGGGTAAGGGTAAGCGGAGGTTCGGAAACCTGTGGTCGTGGATTACAAAGGGCAGGTAAGGAGAGGAATCTCCATGCCTGCATAATTAACAATCTGGCAGGCTGAGTTTACTGAACCGCCACCTACCAGGAGTCCATTTTGGTATCTTTGAGCTGCCAATTTACTGCACAACATCAGTTAGTTACATCATCCCCAAAACACGGTAATGCACTGCGGCAACCAGCACCTGTTCGGTCTTCTCATTAGTTCTGAGATGAGCATTATTCGGCTCCAGCAACAGAATTACTTGAATTGCAGAATAAAGAACTGGTTTTCTCTTCCCTTTCACATTGGCTTTGGATAGCTTAAATGACATTTTGTGCATTAGCTGTTCACTGACAAGCCGGCTCCAGACATCATTAATAATGATTAGGGAGCTTGACAATAAAGCTGCACAAATTGCTGCCCAATATTTTAAACTTCAAACCTACCTTCCCTACTAGATGTACCATGCAGGACTACCAGGCAGCGATATAAGACAAGACAGCAACAGAAGGGCGCTCAGTGTGACAAACTGACTCATCCAATGAGCTGGACAGTTTGTATCTTTAAGACATTCAGATTCGACAAGGGGAGAAACAACATTTCAGAAATGATTTTTTCAAGCACCTGCAAAATCCTCAACAGGGGCTCTGTACTCCATACACTGCAGTTCAGGAAAATGCTGAGCCAAGTTTCTGTGCTACAGTTTTAGAAGCTACACATCCCAGAGCCCTTTCTGAAACAATCTAGGGCAAACAGGATGCACTCTGTCATTGCCCTTCAGCAAAGGGAGAGCAGAAAGGGAACGTTAAGGCAACCTTTCAACCATATGAGTTATTTGGGTGGGAAGGCCTCTCACAGGCCACTGAAAGACAGTATGCTTCAGAAAAAAAAATTACCTGGCGCTTCAGCATGAATACAGGGCAAGAGTTTAGCATGCACCTGAATCCACCAACCCTCACCCTAACTAGGGAAGGAGGAATGAAGACGGGGAAAGGATTACTGCATGAAGTAACGGCATCATACAACATAGGCATTACTCTTGTGTGCAAGGGACAACGTCCAACCGGTACTGTATTCTGGGCCTGCTCATGGCATTTCTGAACCAGGCCTGGGACACAGAGAACTCTCTTTCCAGCCCCAAATCCCTCTGCAAGAGGACAAACTTTTGAACAAAAAGCTCCTGACATCCGCATCTTTTATTTCACCACTTCAGTTAGATCAGCCCAACCTAAAGCACTTGCATGAAGCCCATTTTGTAAACAGGATTATGGCTGCATAGTCAGACTGCCAAGCCCCAGATAACACAAAAAGCCTTTCAAAAGGCTTTAATGGTAGCTGAAGTGGAAGTGCTGGAGTTCAACAATAAGATTAATAAGGAGGTTAAAATGTTTTTGGTAGTTTTATCATCTGACATAAAAGCCAGTTGAAATTGGTGCCAAAAACCTCAAGCTCTCAAAAACACAGGGATTGAATCATGATTCATATTTCAAACCCAGCTGAAAGCGGCAATCTGAATTCTATACTACTTCTCTGATAATTGCCCCAGAATAAAATAGCAAGAAAATGCCTACTGCTAGGAGAAGGGTGAGTAGCAGCCCACTTTTCAGGACCGACTGGTCAAATGTATGCACAGTAACACGACTGGGGAGAGCAAGTCTTCCTTCCATGTATTTGGAAACAAACCCAGATACGCAAACAAGCAAGCTATGTGTTTTCCCAGGTGGTTAGAGACAGCCCCTGGTCCCTGCTATAGATCTGGAAGAGGACAACTACACCCTTAGCAAGAGCTGCAAGCCAACGAGCACAGACAGCACACGCCGAGAGCCACTTTCCCCAGGAAAGTTCCCCCTGAAGACCTAGAGAAGCGGAGACAAGAGGAGACTGCTGCAAAAGGACAGACAGAACTGCTGCAGACACCAGAACCAAAAGGAGAAGCTACACACGTACCCTCTCTTCACCTAGGCAAGGAGGACGAGACACCAAACGCCAGACAGACAGTGGCTAGCTGCAAAAGGGCCAGTGGGAGGCAGGACTTACTCATCTTTTTACACACAGCCATACAATACTCCTCTGACTCAAAATTGTTCCTGTTGCCTCCGCAGCCTCCATATATAAAGCGAATGCATTTTCTCTTGTTAGGATCGAAGTACCAACGAGGCATCACAGCCCGGCAGGGCCCTGTCATCGCCTCCTGGGAGCAGACAGCTGTGTGGAGACGGGTTAGAACATAAGCTAGTGAGGAGCACAGGCCTTGCAGAGCAACTTACACAACGCAGCGGCGGCGGCTCTAGTTCTTCTTCTAGGGCACCAGCACTGGCCTCAGCATCGCTACTTCGCCAACCAAAGGGCTTTTGTCAGTTTTTTTGGGGGGGATTTTTATTACACTGCAAAAGCACCGGTCACAAGGCTTGCCAGCGCTATTCACGGAGACTGAATATTCACATGGTGTTCTGGAGCAAACGTGCAGCAGCAGGCTACCCGAGCGGTTGTCTCAACACAGAGCTCTCATCTGCAAGAGCCATTTTTCCTTAGCTAGAGGCTGAAGCAGCAAGGATCTACTTTGCTGATGCCACAGCGCTATGCCTCGGGTGTCCCAGTGGTAGAGCCTCTGCTGTGTAAAACCAACATGATGCAAAGAAAGCCCATTAGTGCTGCTTAAAGCGTTCAAAGGCGTCCTGCTCTCTGCACTCTGCCTGGATAGACGCTTTCACATCTTAAAGGTGAGGTACAAAAGCAAGTGAAAAGACAGGCTAAGCAAGAAGAGCATGATCGCCATGGCGATATCAGCCACTAGGTTTTTAAGTTTTGAAACATCAATACATCAAATATTGAAACTGCAGGTAGCCACAGTTGTGGCCCGCTTCACAATAAGTGGGCAATATGAGCGGCTGCGTTATTCTGAGGCAAGAGAACACACACAGTGTATAGGTTAGCAACTGTTGGTGGTACTGCAGGGAAGAAAAGACTGCATACCCCCAAAACAGACACCCCAGTCACACTGTTCCCAGTCTGATTCAACACCTGCAGTCCTGGAACAGTCCCATACATATATGAGCTAAGCCTTGTTTCAGCAAGTAAAATTATCTGCAGCATGCTGGCATTTTACCAAAAAGATGCAAGTACTGCTGGCAATGATTCAGTGATCTGTAGCTAATTGAATTTCATTCCCTCTCCCCTCCTCTGCAGACACTTCTACATGCAAAGTACAGGACACCACGTAACGCTGAGCCACCGCACCACCAGCAGATGCCCTCCACAATGGCACCTACCGCTTCACAAAAGCTACCACAAGCACAGTATATATTACTATTGCAGAAAAGATGTAAAACTCACATCATAACGTTGGGCCAACCGTGCCAGCTGACTTACTTTCATGAAAGAGAAGCGTTTACGCAAAGGCAGCGCTAAGTATGTTCCTCACTCTGAAATGGTCGGATGGCACCTTCAGGCCACCTCTGCAGAGTACAGCCCACCACTTCTAGCTTCCTTTCTGTACGCTGGTATAACACTAAATCCAAGATAACCACCCCAGACTAGGATTTTAAATTCCTAGTGTACCCCAAATGCCTCCTTAAGGTCTTCCAAAATTAGCCTATGCAGATACAGTTTTTCTGACTCAACACTGCACCTTCACGGAGGCTCTCGTTCAACGTGCCAAACACTGGGCTTTCTGCCAGCAGAACTGCTGTTTATCTGGAAGCATACGGCCCATGCTCTGGAGAGTTAATTTCAACACTTGAAACACAAGCATCATCAGCTCTCCTCTGTTTGCTAACTTATCTGGCAAATAAAACTTCCAAGTGGCATTTATTGACTTGATCTAGAACCCATTGCCAACCGACAGCCAACAAGAATACTCTCCAGGAAGCAAGAAAGAGGTCTGTAGGCTAGAATGTGTCTTACATTTCATATCGCTGCTGACTTCTTTTTCGGAAACAGCCTTGTCATTGCTAGGCTCTGTGGGGGTCTCTTCGTTGTAATCATCAACTTTGTAGCTATCGTAATAGTAATCACGGTCTTCCACCACATCCTCCTCCTCTTCCCCTTCATCGTCTTCGTCCTCATCTTCCTCCACAGCTGTTCCTGTGAAGTCTTCTACACCTGCCTCTGTGGGGAACTCACTGAAGGGATAACAGTTAAGTTAGGGGTAAAGGATAAGGTTAATCACGTTGCAGCCAACCTTTGATGTACCAGAATAAAGATTCTTTTTCTTCACCTGCTCTAGAAACACAAGCTGTGGGAAAAATAAATGTACCAACTACTGATCAGCCCATCAACCACTGCATTGGGACTTCCCTCATTACAGCCACACCTGCTATTGCAGGCAGAGCTTCTCCATGCCTGTGGCTTAATGGGGTTTCCTTGCATTTTCTCATCAGCTTCTTTTTAGTAAGTGAAAGTCTGTCATTGGGGGAGCTTCCTACTGCAGCAATCAGTCAGTCTTTTTGACTAAGGATGAAGGGAGGGGAGCTGTTTGGCGGCTCCAGTAACAGAAGCACTGCAAAGTCATTTGTCCTTTCGCAAGACTTTCTCAGGCTCAGGACAGTCCTTTGGGAAATTCAAAAGCACAGAAATTCTCCTCTCAATCTTCTCACCACACAGGAATTGCTGCGTGAAATATTCACAAACAGCAATTGCACGTACAGAGCTGTTAACATCTATGCCAGTAAGAAACCTACCTTTTATAAAGGTCATAGTCTTCATCCTCATCTTCGTCCTCTTCTTCTTTGGACACAGCCTCATCCACAACCTTTGCCTGAGGACAACACACGTATTCTGTTCCATGGAACTGGTCTACTCCACAGGGCAGCAGCATGCCATAGCGGTGCAGGACCATCCCTTCTGTCAGACAGGCCTGAAAGAGGAGCCCACTCACGTCAGTTTAGCACCCTGCTCTTGCTTTGGATAAAGCTGAAGTTGGTCTAGCACACATCCCAAGAACACTACCAATGGTCTAAATTCTACAGCAAAAAGACAACAGCAACATACGACCCAAGTCTGAACATCAAAGGGAAATGGATCTGAAACTTGTAGCTTAAGTGAAACCTCTGGGTAGTTCTCAGATTCAGAGCCATGCAGAGCTTCCTGGTGTTAACGTATCAAAAGAAAATGGATTTGAAACCTGTAGCTTAAGCAAAAACCCCTGAAAAGTCTCAGATTCAGAGCCATCCAGTGCTTCCTGCTATTAACTTATCAAACACACCCCAGCCCCTAACAACTCCTGATTTGTCAGCCTGGCTATTGCGTTCAGGAAAAATAACTAGACATTTTGTGCCAACTCAAGGGAGAGAGCACTTGAAAGAAACAGAACTGGTGTTTGCTTTCCTGGGCTGGCCATTTCATTAAACTTTACACTGGAGTAAGTGAGTAATCGCTCAAATGGACTTTGTGTCAAGATTATTTTAATATGCTGTAGATGAAAATCAACCAGATAATTCAAGAAAAAGCCAAACGCAAACTGTAATCAGGCATTATGTCTATACATTTCTCTTAAACTAGGGGAATACCTGGCTTTGTGGCACCCCAGAAAATTATGAAGAAAGGCTTTATTATGTACCTCAGAATCCTTCTGTACTTTGCTTTGTAACAGTAAGGATGTAAAATAAGCCATGTATTTCTGGAAAAGTGCTGCAACTATCTTGAAAGCCAGTGATGTTTAAATCTGCTGGACATTAGCAAGTTTATCCTCAATTAAAAGGTGATTCCTCTAGCACAGCTTTATTTAGATGTATTTTTGCTCTCAGGATTTTAGAGAAGTAGGAAGTTGTAACTGGCGCATCCTTAAGCTCACCTTTACTAGCACCATTACAACTAATCATTGTGTTGCTGTTTCTGTAATTGCAGTTTCTACAAAATGGAAAGCATGTACATTTCATCACGATCTTGTCTTCACTTCCTCCAGTTCAAATGGGCATGCAGAGTATTTGCAACATTTTTGCTACTCCGATGAAAAAACAAAATAAAACAAAAAAAAAAAAACACCCCACAGGCTAGATTTATTCTGAGAAGATAATCCATCTCTTATGTAAAACCTCCACTAATCAGTCACAATGAAACTCAGGCTGCCCCCAAGCAAACATTCCCAACCAAATCCCCAGCAGCAGCAGCAGGTACACAAATGCAAAACATGCAAGGAAAGTAGCAAGCATCCTATGACCGCTGTAGCTCTCCACCCTGGAAAGAAGGATGAGCCATTGGATTGAAACATCCCAGAGACCTCATTTCAATTCCTAGCTCCATCCTAGGACATGATTTTGGGCAAGCTACTTAGGACAGCTTTCCACAAGTGAAGAATAATTCAGCTAGCTACACAGGCTTTTTAAAGTCACTTGAGTACTTTAATTATCTTTTTTTTGTTTGCTCTCTGCCTCAGCCCGTAGACTGTATGGATAAATGCTGTATTGCTCCGACACTACGCATCCAAGTGGATGGATCCAGAACACAGACTCCTGCCACAGCAGCTCAATTACCTCTTTTGCCACAGTGTGCCAGTGCTGATGGCTTTCACACACATCCATCCACTCCTTATGGAAGAACTGGCACTTCTCTGGAACCAGCAAGACATCGCTTACAAACTCACCCACTGAAAAAAACAAGAAATGTCCACAGTTCACACATGTCCAACTTCCAACAGAAAACGAAGCCAATATCAGAACTCCCCCAAATTACACTTTCATTACACCTGCCTTAATGCTTTGGTATATTTTTAACAGGGACAGGTCAGATCAGCAGCTATCCCTGGCAAATTTACAGAAAAAGAGAGCCTCAAGAGTTTCCAAGGTAAAAACAATGCGAACCCTAAGGCTGAACTGAAAGCAAAGTTTACAGCCCAAGTTAATAAATAGTTGTTCATGGAACAGTCAGGATTGACTGAAGAGATTTCACTCAAATCTCTGAAAAGATTGCATCTGCATACGGAAGTTTTCAAACCACCTAATCACCAATTTCTAAATGAGTTGCATCATACCGAAGCTAGTTCATGCTGTCTGGTGCTGTAACAGCCTGGAAATTTTTATATGCCACCAATGTTATCTATGTTTTCAGTATCTGGGTATCTGAGCAAGTCGTGTTTGTTTTTTGTTTT